>VXAK01013525.1:84793-195170 GCA_013399435.1 Arenaria interpres
TCCCCGGCCCCGCAGTGATGAATAAATGACATCGCTGCCACCGGATGAGTTTGGGACCTTGTTTGCGTGAGGGGTGATTCCCCTCCCCAGCCCCCTGTCCTTTCTGGTGTTGATCGGACTCGCCAAAACACCGAAATAAGAGGAGCCGGTGACAAGAAGACGACAATGAGTCACGCAGCCTTTGTTGAGAGGCTCGCACCGAAATCACAAGAGATGCGTTTTTCCAAATGACTCGAGCTGGGTGCTGCTGCCAGGGGGGCGGGCAGGGAGCAGGGGACAGGCCTGTCACAGGCCCTGCGGGTGCTGCTCCCGCTATCGATAAGCTGCAAGTTTCACGTCTGTTCTCATTCCAAGGGAGAGGGCAAGAGCCCGCGGGGCGCCGCGGAAATGGCTGTTGCGGAGGCTGCCGTGTTCCCGCCCGCCAACCTCACCTCCAGCAACCAGAGCAGCTGCAACGTGCACAACCACCACTTCTCCGCCAAAGTCACCTTCTCCCTCTTCTACACCGCCCTGCTGGTGTTCGGCGCCTGCGGGAACATCCTGGCCCTCTGCATCACCTTCCAGCGCAGGAAGAAGAAGCTCAACTCCACCGATCTCTACCTGGTGAACCTGGCCCTCTCCGATGCCCTCTTCACCCTGGCACTGCCGGGCAGGATTGCCTACTACATCCTGGAGTTTGACTGGCCCTTCGGGGACTGGTTCTGCCGGGTCACAGCCTTCATTTTCTACATGAACACCTACGTGGGCATCTACTTCATGACCTGCGTGAGCGTGGACCGCTACATCGCCGTGGTGCGCACCAGGCATCCCGGCAGGATCCGGAAGATGAGCCGTGCCAGGGGCGTCTGCATCCTCATCTGGTCCTTGGTGTTCCTACAGACGGCGCCGCTGCTTCTGCGGCCCATGACGCGGAGGATGGGGGACAAGCTGACGTGCATGGAATACTTCAACTTTGAGGAGATTCCCAAACTGCCCTACCTGCTCCTGGGGGCCTGCGTGCTCGGCTTCTTCCTGCCTGTGGGCATCATCTTGGTGTGTTACGTGAGGATCAACCTCAAGCTTTGCCAGACGGCCAAAGAGAACCCGCTGACTGTGAAGAACGGGCACCACCGCCGGGCCTTCACTGTCATCCTGGTGGTGCTGCTGGCCGTCCTTCTCTGCTTCAGCCCCTACCACCTCAACATCGTCCAGTTCATGGTCAGGAAGATCCTCTACCAGCCATCCTGCCGCGAGCAGCAAGCCTTCAAGATGTCCCTGCAAGTCACCGTGGCATTCATGAACCTCAACTGCTGCATCGACCCCATCATCTACTTCTTCGCCTTCCGGGGGTACAAGCGGAGGCTGCTCCGCATCTTCAGGAACAGCGGCTCCATGGCCACCTCTTCCACTGCCAAGACCCCTTCTGAGAGCAACAGCAACAGCCAGCCGCCTGGCTCCGTCTCTGTCTAGTGGCGCAACCTCCTCCCTTCTGCTCTGGCCTGCAGCTCATGGACCATCCCTGACGGCAGGAGCTGGAGCTGGGCTGCAGAGCAGGACCAGCACCTCCAACGAGGCTTCATCGCTCCTCTGCTTGGAGCTGGGGGCTCTCGCAAAGCCAACCCGACCGGGACACAGCCCTGCCTGGCTCCACTTGCCTGGTTCCACGCTCAGGGCTGCTGGACCCGCCCTCCTGGAGCACGGAGGGGCCCGTTTTCATCCCCACCCCAGAAGAGGCAGCTCGGGCAACTGCTCCAGCTGGTAAACACTGCTGTGGATTTTCCAGCGCTGCGCTGCGCCGGCCTCCCACGTCTGTCCTGCACCCCCAGTGGTGGTAACCACCACGGCTACCCCTGCCTCCCTGTCCCCTGCACTGCCCCCAGGGCCCTGGGGCAGCATCCCTGTGGGGCTTGGGGTGGCCAGCGTGGAGTGCCCGGACTCAGGGCGTTTCAGGAACAGGCTGGGGATGCTGCTTGCATGCGGAAAGTTGCCTTGCAGATCCATCCACCCCTGCACCATCAAAGGGCAGCTCCGCTCTCCCCGTGCCCGGCACCCCGCTCCTGCACCTGGGCGCTGCGTGGGGTGGGCAGGAGCTGCCAGAAGAGCCCTTCTTCAAGGGAAGAGGGGCGAGGAGGTAAATTTGCAGAGCTCCCGGGAGCGCCACTGCCTGCGTCTGCTGCTTCTTCCTTCCCCAAGGTGCCCTCCGGGCTGCGGTCGCCCCAGGACCCGCTGCCAGGAAGGGGATGCCGGAGCTGGCCTGGCTCCCAGCTCAGCTGTAAGGCTGCGAACCCATCCAGAGGGTGAAACCTTCCCATCCCTCCTTAACTTGAAGGGAGTGAAGGAAAGGGGAAAAGGCCATGAGGACAGAGGGTGGCCTGACGTGACCTTGACTGACCTTTGCTTGAACCCGGTGCCCTGATGAGTTCGAGAGACTTGCTAAGGGCAAGTTACACATGATGATGGCCAAAGCAAGAGGAGGAACCCTGAGACGTTGGGTTTCCATCAACATTTGAGCCCGTGCAATGAGGAGAAAGTCAGCAGGAGCAGGGACCTCCTTGTCTCCTTTCCAAAGTTGCTGGGCTGTGATAAAAAAACCCACACGTGGGATTTCGCAGTTCCTTCCAACCTATGTTGGGTGTTGGAAGGGACAGAGACACGCGCAGAGACATGAAGAGTGGGAAAAAAAAAGCAGCTTCATTTTGCTGAAAAGTAAAACTGAAGACATTTCATGAACGGCCACTTTTGATTACGACAAATCATTCTTTAAGGTAATAACCCTTCTTTATGGCTAGAAAGTTAACCATAGTGTCACGGGCAGCCCTTGCTTGTTTAAATGAGCATGAACGAGCTTTTGGATGATGGTGGTTTTACTTATGGTACGGGTGACTGTAGCACCCTGACAGCTGCCTAAGAGGGATGCCTAAAATAATTCAGGTGGGAAAGGGACTCCAGGAGGACCTTTCAGGAGGTTATCTGAGCCTTCCTCAAGCAGGTCTAACCTCAGTGCTGGCCTGAAGAGAGCCTGTGTCCTAAAAAGCATGTTACAATGGAGAAGGAAGAGCTGGCATGTGATAATGTAAGGACACCAGTGGTCTGAACACCCTAAAGGAGCCTGGCTGAGCTGCTGAACAGTTCTGGTGCACTGTTAATTTATCAAAGAAGTGTTGGCTGGAAGGGAGCTCTCTGCACCACCTCGCCCGACAGCCTACTCAAAGCAGGACCACGGCTGGCGTGATGTCAGGCTGCCCATGGCTTTGTCTAGCTGAGGCTTGGAAACTCCAGGCAAGAAGGCTTCCCCCGTCGAGGTGACGGTTCCAGTCAGATGAAAACATTTTCCCTGCTGTCCCCTCTGAACCTCCCCATCCTCAGCTGGTGGCTGTCACCCCTTACATCACCCACTTCTGCTAAGAAGAGCTTGGCTCTGTCATCTTTGTAACTCACGTTCCTGTATGACTGGTGGTTCGGGGGCTGCCAGGAGAGCAGTGGTACGTAGCTATGGGTCTCAGTGAGCCTCCACACAAACACTGGAGCACAGGTCTCCAGCGGTGGCCAACCCTCCTTCTCAAGGCCAAGGCATGGACACATTTTGCCAGGCTGGAGCCTATGGCAGAGGCAAAGCCAAAGCTGTAAGGAAGCCTCCTCAGGAAAAGGAAAGCTGTCAGGAAGACTTGTCTTCCCCTCATAAGTCTCTTCTTCCTCTCCTATGAGGACAGGCTGAGAGAGCTGGGGTTGTTCAGCCTGGAGAAGAGAAGGCTCCGGGGACACCTTATATCAGCCTTCCAATATCTGAAGGGAGCCTACAGAAGAGCTGGAGAGGGACTCTTTGTCAGGAAGCGTAGTGACAGAAAAAGGGGTAACGGTTTTAAATTGGAAGAGGGGAGATTTAGATTAGATACCAGAAAGAAATTCTTTACAGTGAGGGTGGTGGGGCACTGGAACAGGTTGCCCAGGGAGGTCGTGGATGCCCCATCCCTGGAGGTGTTCAAGGCCAGGCTGGATGGGGCTTTGGGCAACCTGGTCTAGTGGGAGGTGTCCCTGCCCATGGCAGGGGGGCTGGAACTCCATGATCTTTAAGGTCCCTTCCTACTCTACCCATTCTATGATTCTATAAGGAGGAGCATATACATAACACACACACAAACGGGGGGCTCGGTGCAGCCTCCGCAGCACAGCTCTGCGGAGAGGAGAGGGGCAACGCCGGTTCCTGCCAAAAGAGGGAGTACAAACCTTTACTCAGGGTTAAAAACACACCCACGAACCTGAAATTAAAAAAAAAAATAAAAAAAAATACTCGATGCAGCTGGTGCTTCCCACGTCTCCTGCCACGCGGGAACGTGGAGGACGGTTGTGAAGCGTATGGCAAGCACAGGGCAGCACGCTGGGATGGATGGATGGATGGATGGATGGATCCCCGAGGGCTTTCCAGTAGAGACTTATTATTGCACAGCAGGCAGGTATTTCTTACTTCACTCTAGACCACAGCCTATTGCCACACCACCTTCTAAGAAGGGAAAATTGCATTTTTATCTAAGGGCAGCGAGTTGTTACGTTTTTCGTGGTCACACACTACTACCATTCCTGCGTACGGATTACATACCTACGGGGTGCAAACTGAGATTTCCTTGGCAAACTCATGCTGTCACCCTCGTAGCTACCCCTCGTGAGCCAACCACAACCCCCAACACAGTGTATTTCAGGTTTCTCCTGAGCTTCTGCAGAAGGGTGATTAGCTCATGCAATCCAACAGAGTGCAGCCAGTAGACAGGTCATCACCTGCCCTTCTGATGGTGCCAAAAAGACGACAAGCCATACCTTGATGGCAAAGAAGCACACGGAGCTCGAATAGCACTGCCTTCTTCCCCTTAGCCGTGGTTCCAAACTTCATGCTTTCCAGCTAAAAGCATAAATTTCCAAGGGAGCGCTGGGGGACAACAGCTCCTGGCTGCAGTCGGATGCCACCTGTTAGTAAACCCCCCGCACCGCGCAACACACCTCTTCTGTCTGTGCTTTAAATGGTCCCGAGTTAATGCTACCGCACGTCGCGACATCCACCTTTGTAAGCCAGTAAAATATTGTCATGTAAAAACGCACACATCCACTTCAAATAAAAGCTTCTCACCGCCAAGTAACAAGCCCCGGTGTGATCATTCGGGCCAGGTAACGTGGGCGACTGTTCTCCTCTCCCCCCAAGCAAAGCCAACGCTCAGAAGCGGCGAGGGGCAAGCACAAGGTCTCCTTCCACCCCCTTTATGTGGGATGCTCGTTTCCCCAGGAAGGTGGTGGGCTCTCATGGCACGGGGGATTTATACATAACCTGGACTGGGGAGAGTGGTGGGACCCGTGTCCTTTCCGGAGCAGGTCTCTCGGCAGTTGGGATGGGGTGCCAGGAGAAGAGTTGGGTCGGCAGCACTAAACTGTGCTTTGAAAACCAGCAACGTCTGCTTTCTCCCCTCCTGTGGTGACTCCAGGGTTTGCTTCACCGCCGAGTGGCTTAGGGTTACACCGTCTTCTCTCGCGCTTACATGTACTATCATACAAAACCAACAAAATGGAAGGATTCCCCTGAGAAGAGAGCGGAGTTTCACTACGAGATTAGCCGCAATATTGTGTATTTGCATTTTCCGCACAGAATCTCTGTGAATTCTTTCAAAACTGAGCGGAGCGCGCGGTGACATCCCACCCCCCTTCCGTCATTAGGTCTTCTCTTTCTGGCCTCTGCAGTCTATCTTCTGCTTTGCCCTTTTTCTCTAAACCCTTTATTCCACTCAGTTCCGCCTCCCCAGTCTCCCCGAAGTCCTCTCCTTTGCTAATCTGACCTTTACGGTCTCTACTTGCCTCCGGTCAAAAGGCCAAATTCTGCTTTCGGTTCAGCCACCATCCCGGAATTTTTCACCCGAACTACCTATATTCCTGCTTTCTCCAACGCTACCGTTCAGGTTTGGAAACAGTCCCCTGCAAACACGCACGAGCCCAGCCGACTTCTTGTTTCCTCTAAAACTCTCCTTTTCAAAAAATCAAATAACAGCCGACAGACTTCCTTGCTGAGATTCTTGCCAGTCGCACCCATCCATCAGGTGGTACCGCTCCTCCACCCCCAACATCGCCTCCTTGTCTTCTATTTGGACTGAAAACAATCAGTGCAACCTGCTCTAGGTGGACCTGCTTTGGCAGGGGGTTGGACTAGATCATCTCCAGAGGTCCCTTCCAACCCCAGATCATTCTGTGGTTCCGTGGTAGCACGTACCCCTTTCAATTAAGAGTGCACTTCCTGCGGTCAAAGCATCCCTTTGTCTATGGAAACAGGAGGAAGGTAATCCTACCAAGAATTAAACCAAACCAAGTATGTTTTAAATAAGCACATATATATATATTAAAATATGCATATGCGTGCATACAGTGCTTGTGTGTTCATGTGACTCCCCTAATAAAACAGTATTTATACTTATTTATATAAAATACTTAGTATTATGGCTACCCGGTTAAAGGCAGCTAATCTCACTTACGTTTATCTGCTGGAAGAACACACACACGCAGAAAATTAATTGCACTCATCTATCAAACCCCCCTATTCATTCAAATTTGCACTGGGCATTTAGTTATCCTCAAACAGACACAGTTCCCCTGCAACGTGGCAGCTGTAGTTCTTTCAGAGCGTTTTCAAATTTGGGTGCCTTTGCAACCCCATATATACTCCAGATACACACAGGTTTGAGAGATGGGAGTCTTTGAATACAGACTTTTAATTTTCTTCAACAAACTCTTAGCTCCAGTTAAACTCATCAAACCAATGCATAAACATTCTCACTCACTCTGTGTGTATATATATATATATATGCACATATATATATGTGCACAAAACAGGAGCCAGATGTTTCCATTCGCCCAGTACCTTGCAATAAGTTCTGCGTGCTTGTTCTGCTTCAGAGAAAATTAACGAGACCTTTTCTCCATCTCATGTTCACAAAGGCACTGAGAAGCATTAAGATGGCACAGGCTGGTACCCAAACCAACTGCGACAGCCCGCGTACTCACACAAGCAGCAGCCAACCTTTGACACTTGTTTTGGGAGAGGAAAATGGGCTCCCTACCTACCGAAACCAATCATTTCTGCATCTTAGCAAAAATATAATGCTTGAGAAACCTGGTGGCTTCTCAGGCAGGTTTCCACAAATATGAACCTCGCTGTGGGTGTATTTCAAAGTATCACATAACCGTCTAGGAAAGTCCCCAATAAATTACTCCGATGTTGTCTCAAAAGCCAACATTCCCAGTCTAGCCAACAAAATTTAACAGCAGCAACTACTTTTATTTGAAAATACCAAATCTTGCCTTTACTAAAACCAGCGTGAATTTCCCAGGTGCTCAAAATCCTCTCCGTAGAAAAGTATTCTGCATTCTCTCACCGCCTAAAAAAATATCACTGGGACACACATGATACAGAAACTGTGTGATGAGATACTCAAAACCCTGTTGGACAAACCCTGTGTAGGCCGTGAAAAACATGCTCCTCACATTCCCAGAAACGGTCCATCGTGAAAGTTTCACCATCAAGTGGAAACCAAATTTTTTTCCAGCTCCGACATGTGAATCTTTCTTCTATGGTTCTTGCACGAAACAGGAACTGTGTTCAACAGCATCCGACACCCCTCCTTTTACTACTTCTTTTTTTCTTTTTTTTTTTTTTTTTTTAAATTGGAAATCACAACCCTGGGAGCATTCTGAGCACAAACTGTTCCCACAGATGTCAAGGGGAGTTTTCAACTGACATCAAGACACAAATTTTACCCCTTATGTTTGATCACGTTTTGTGAAATGCCCAGCAAAACGGGGTTTTCCAAACAACTGTGACATTTGGATGCCCCTTGTGCAGATAACAGTAAGAAAGGATTTAGACTTGGAGAATATCTACTTACGTGTCCCGGATGCCACTTGACATGTTTTAAAATTCCAAGGAATAACTGTTCTTTGTGCTTGCCCCTGGAGCAGGGCAACGTCTGAAAGGGCAGAGGTTATACTTAATTTACCTTGGACTCGGTGGACCTTTATTTCCTACAGACAAAATTTGACTTCTGAAGTAATTCACTGGTTTTTATTGCTACTTTTGATAAAATATTTGTGAAGGAAGAATCTGTACGTTTCAAAATTAAAAATCTGTACTTGTTTCAAAACATTTAATTAGTTTACATATACAAATTATTGTAGGGCTTTTTTTTTTTTTCCTTACATTTGCCCTTCCCTTTGTAAGACAGCAGGTTTCCAGAGTTCTCTGGGTACAGAAACGTCTCTAGCCTACACACACACACACACACACACACACACACACACAGAGCCACTCAGCTTCACACAAACAAAACCTTTCACTTCAAAAGCAGACCCTGCCTAAATAACATAATCACAGCAGCAAACCAGACCCTGGATGAGGTTGATCAAAGCCCAGGAAAACACACGGTCATTCCAAAACACACTTATTTCACCCACTGGAAAACACTAAAAAATACATACAGGACATTGACTTTATTAAAAATGATGTCATGTGTTGAAAGCTGCACAAATTTTATGTCATCTCTGGATAAGGACCTGAATGCCTGAAGAATTTTTTTCAGTTTTATCAGTCAATTAAAAAAAAAAAAAAAAGGAACATAAATCTTGTCCTGTAATTTCCCAGTAAAATTGCCAGGTCAAGTGAGACTCTGCAGGTCAGTACTTTGGTACACACAGGTTTGTTTGGATGTTCAAAACACCCTTTGCTCCTCTGTATTCTTTCACCTCCTGCCCTTTGCACTCGCTATGGCCTTTGTTATGCTTCTGATGATCTACATCTTATTCTAAATATATGCATTAAATATGCCTGTGTGTATATAAATAGACACATACATTCACACAATGTACAAAAAAAAGTACATACAGAAACATAGATTAAATGCTTGAGATACATGTGTAGATTGGTTTCATGGAGTCACAGTTTGGAATCCTGTATTACTTCACCCTGGTTTTACAGAGATGTTCACCTCTCTCTACTCCACCTCCTGAAACTCCTAAGGTGCTAATACTGAGAACTTTTGAGAGTCAAGCCAAGTAAGTTTGTTTATCAATCTAAACTTCACAATCAATATCATATTACCTTGGCATTAGCGTCCTGTTACCTCCTGTGTTAGCCTGAATCGCCCTTTAAGTTAATATTCCAGTCTGCGACCAACAGTAAGTTGCTTCAGAGAGTGAGGATTCAGCAAATGCAGGGTCATCCACATCTTCGACAGTAGAAAACTAGAACTATATATAGAAAAGTTACCTTTTTTTATCATTTTCTTTTAAGACTGTATGTAGCCAGCTCAAAAACTGAGACCAGCACATAGGACACCGAGCATACATCCATCGTTACAGAAATCTGTCTGAATTAGACATGTAAGTCGCTCAAACCGTTTCAGTTCTGATCTTATTGTATCATTCGATTCACCTTTATTGCTTCCAGTGAGTACCTTCATGACCTGAACAGCAATTTACTCACTTTGTAAAAATTTTAAATTTACAGTGGTCACTTACCATAGCTTGCAATACGCACATGAATTTTCTCACACCCTATCTGCGTATTATGTGCTGAATGACAACTTTTATTGAAAAAGGAATTCAAGAAATAAAATATGACAAGCATTAATAAAACTGTCTGAAGAATGACATAATCGTCCCATAAACCTTTACGGAGTTGAAAATGAAGTGATCTTCAAACCTCTTATTACTGCAATCAAAAATCAAGTACTGTAAAATAACATGTAAGCTAGAGAAATTAGACTGGTAAATGAAGAAAATGTGATTTTTCTTGACAGGTAAATCTAGTCATTGTGGTTGTTGGAGCTTCTTTTCCTAGTCATTAAGTCTGATAACATGTCTAACAAGGATTTACAAGAAAAAAAAAACCACCTACTTTATTTTAAAAATAAATTTAGGTGATATCCAGTAATAAGTAGAAACTAAAGTTACTTCGAAAAGGATAACCAGATTAGAAACCACCAAGTGATCTGAAGGCTTGGGAACAGTTCACGTCATTCGTTAACATCACTTTGAATCACCAGTCACGCGGAGCCAGTTTCTCTTTTCTGACGCTCTTGCGGGGACGACCTTCGTGAGTCTGTCCAGCAGGTGGCTTTGATCCCCTTTCGAATGTGTACAAACCCAGCGAGCGGAGTTCCTTCGCACAGAAAACCCATCAGTGCTGCAGTAGAAAATTAGTGGCTACATTTAAGTCATTATTTGAAGCCCTCAGAGCTTCTAGAGCATCTCCCCTGGAAAATCCCATTTCCATAAGTCGCGCAACCTGGAAAAGAAATAACACCGCTTTAAAACCAGGGTTTTATTCACGCTGTCTGCGCATTAGTGATATTAATAGTGGCAGAGATCACTTTTCCACTGATCAGGCTGTTCAAAATCGTACCTTTCCAGAGAATAAGCAAGCATGGCTATGCACTGTCACAACGACGTATCTGGGACAGCATGCTTGAAAACACTGCCACAGGCAGAGATGACTGCTTTCTGATAGTTTATTCAAAAGTTAAGTTTGAATGAAATGTAAGAAATCAATTCAAATGCAACAGTTTGCTGAAAATGCCACACCTGTATTTTTCTAGCCGGCCCAGTTCTGGTGAAAGGGTAAAATATAAAGTGTGGCACCACACACACGACAACTACAATCTAAATATTCTCAAAACAGTGTAAGTCAATGACATTTGATGGAAGAATTGCCTGGAAAGGGGTATATTAAGCCAGTGATTTTGGTCATCAATAACCACTTGACCATCCCTCTTCATAATATCTGGTACTCGACACCTAAGCTTTTTCCTCTGTGCTAACAGAAACTCACATCACCACATGTAAAAAGCCATGTAGGTATAACCAAACATAATTTGAATTGGTTAAGTCTAATCTTAAGTACATTTAACATCTACAATTCTCAATTACGCATGACTGAAAGTCATCCATATAACTAATTCACTTTTACAGTTCATCTTCCAGAGAGGGGAAAAACCAGGGGATGGGGGGCAGCAGAGAGCAGCATGTAAAATTAACCGTGGCCACCGCCAGCATAAAGCATTCTCCATCCTGCTCCAAAATGACTTGTGACCACTGGTGATCAGAAACCACAACTGCTGAACCTGGAAATTCGGGGCTACAGGAGCTCTCTGGGAGCTACTGCTGCTCCTCCTTCTTCTGTATGGAATCTGTGGTGGCGGCAGGATGCAGCCGAGCAGGAAGGCAGCAGAGGCCGTTCACATCTCGGGAAGACTCTTCCCAGGGTGCAAGAGCAACATGCACTAGTATTGAAAGTACTTTAAATGCCTTTTAAAAAAAAAAAAAAGGCACCATTAAAAGCAACCTCCCCTTCCTCTAAGACACCTCCAGAACTTTCAGTATTTTTAATCTTCTCTGCTTTGGCAGCTTACTGAGAAATACACTACTGCCAAGTATTCCCAGGGCGTGGGGGGGGGCTCATTCCCTTAATCTAAATACACCGTTACAAAACGTTTGAAAACAGCTACCTTGGCTGCCAAAATATCCAATACGCTACCAATCATTTCCCTCTTTCCCCCCCCTTACAACCCAACGTCTGTTTCTCACCTTCTTGTAGAAGAGAGGAATGAATTGCTGCTTTCGACGCCTCTGCAACAATAGTGCAACTTCAAACTGGATTTCATAACCTGTAACTTTCTAAAGTTTCCTCTGTCTGATTTTTCATCTAAGACTGAGTTTTTTTATGAGAAAAAGGGCAGGCAGTGGAATAAAAGCTAACCACAGAAGTAAATTTCAGAAGAAAGCTTTTTACCATAGTTGACATGAATTCTAACCTGAAGAAGTGGTGGATGGAATTGTAACGTTCCCAGCGAGCGTCGCGGGGAACAGGTTCTAACAACAAAAAGCTCTTTTCATCTGAGTATATTTTAACCACAGGAACTGAATCCAGCTCCAGGAAACAAAGATGTATACTGGTAACGGTAATTCAGGGTGCTAAAAAACCCACAACAAATGCAGAGATTTTTGTACCAAAAGCATTGCAAACGCTTGCAAATTTTAATCTGAGTAACAGAAGGAAACCTTGCATTTCTGCCATTCTAAGACAACTTGTGCAGTTATTAGTGTAGTCCTGAGAAATCAAAGGTGCTCAGGTTACTTTTTTCTTTGCAGGGTAACTAGGCAGCATTGCAAATGACAGCAATCAGGCGAGCTCTACAACGGCAATGCATGAGAAAATATAAGCACCTATTGCTTTCACAAACCTGGGCCTAAAGACTTTGGGTAAGAATCCAGCGTTAAGTCAGACTAATAACTATTTCATTAGTTCCAGCCCAACAATAAATGTCTCCATCGGCAGAATCTGTCAACACTACAAAGAAACAAACCCACCCAGCAGGGGAATCTTTTGGTCCACCCCGTACCTGGCACTGAGGCCAAAACTAAGGCTAAACCGCTTCAGGCCGGCCAAAACTAAGTTTCTGGGTGTTGTCTCAGAAGGTGTTCTCTGGCATTCTTTTTTTCCTTTTCCTGTGTAACCCAACAGGTTTGCAGTCAAAATCGCCGGTGCCAAAAAGGCAAAAAGCCATGACTTGATTTCTAGCTTTAACATTTTGAGCATAATCTAACATTGAATTAAATCTAGAAATTGGATGATAGCAAAGATTTCTGTTTGGGATGATCTAACTTTAAACGAAGTAGTAATGACAGTGTGGCGCTAGCAAGGGTATCTCCCAGAAAAAGGGAAAGAAAAACTCACCCTTGAAACCTACCCTTGTTCAATACAGAAAAAAACCCAATCTTAAAATTCCCTAGTAAATCATCCTCTCTTTTGAGAATAAAACTTATCAACAACAGTCTCACAGACTAAATCTACACAGTAAGTCTAAATCTATCCTTGGTAGAAAAGACAGAGCCTTCTCTGTGGCATCAGTATGTGAAATCAGTCAACCGCATTATTGAGGGAAATATCCAAGTTTTACATCAAGTGTGTGTTGCAGTCCACAGCTGGCCTAACATTCTTATTTCCAAAAAAACTCCATGACTGAATCAGAAACTTAAGCTGGATACTTCAGTGAAGGAAAACTTGCATGTCTACAATGACATCTATTTGTCATTCTTCCTTCTTTGAAACGTTTATCAGATTTGAATATGCCTCACTAGTGGAACTTTATCCTCTTTAGGTACAAAAGGCAGTTACACATAAAAGCAGAAACTCCCAAGCTGATTTATAACTCTGGTTCGGATGGCAACGACAGTTCGCTGTCTCTGTATTGTGACTTATTTGATATTCTCATTTATGCTACTACAGAGAAAGTTTAAGAAACTGTGTCAACAGATGATAAAAAAAAAATAATAGCAGAGGTAATTCCTAACCAGTTTTTAAATGCCATTTTACAATAGAAAAATGTTTACCTGCTCTTCAGAAACCTCGGTAGGTGGAGGTGTGTCTTGTTCAGATGGGCGATGATCTTGATAATTCGCATTATGTCTATGACGTAAAGGAGGAAACAGTCTATTCCAGTTAATCATCCCACCCTGAAACCAGACACTGCTGTCAGTCTTTGCAAAAAGAACTACAGATACATTTAAACAAAAAGATCATCCACTCCACTTAATATCAAAGGCAAACATTTCAGTAAAATACTTTTATTTTAAACAACAAAAAACGCTGCATTCTTTTATGAAGTCAAAATTGGGACTGGTTATGGCTTTATTAGTTATTATAAGGAAGAGTGCTGATGGAAGGAGGAAAGGATGTTTCACATCCATTGCAAAAGGTTTGGTTTACTGGAGTGCTAGATTTTTGAGGCTGAAGGCCCTGCTCTCTCTGCTAACAGGGATTTGCTAACAGCAGGTCCTGCAAGTGCTTTGAAAGACCGTGCTGGAGTTAACCAGGGAAAGAGAGTGGGAGACATGAGTGGCGGGGGGGCAAAGCAAAAAAGGATTCCCAGCACATCAGCAATACCACCTCAGGAAACAGCTTTGAGATCAGAAGCCTTAATTTTCTATTGGATTAGTGTGAGTTAATTAATGTCTTGATCCTAATGAAGCAGTCGAGCGAGAGACATTCATAACATTAATGTGGAATGTGTCCCTAAGGATTTTTCTGGATTGGGACATAAAACTGAAAGAGGGAAAATTTAGATTAGATATTAGGAAGAAAGTCTTTTCCGTGAGGGTAGTGAGACAGTGGAACAGGTTGCCCAGAGAAGCTGTGGCTGCGCCATCCCTGGAGGGGTTCAAGGCCAGGCTGGATGGGGCTTTGAGCAACCTGCTCTAGTGGGAGGTGTCCCTGCCCACGGCAGGGGGGTTGGAACTCGATGATCTTTAAGGTCCCTTCCAACTTTAACCGTTCCATGATTCTATGATTGTTATTTTCACACAAGTGGTTACTTCTGTGACACCAATGCAACTCTTACAGACACACCGACCAACTCACCTAACTTCTATGTATTAGACACCATTGCAAAATCTAGCCATATTCCTGTGCCAAAACATTTTGTAACTACATAGTAATAACATAGAAACACAGCAGTAATGTATGGCGTAAATCACAGAACCGAAACTTCAACAGCCAAGATTCAAGTCTTGTAATGATAATATGTTCAGAATATGAGTACAAATACTAAAGTATTATAAAGGTTGAAAGTTGTCCAGAAATAATCCATGTTCATTTTATTAGCTTACACAAACATTTTTAAGGTATTTTGTATCACACCAAAACCACAGAAGAACAAACCCTAAATTTCTCTTTTCTATACTATTTGTTAAAACATCTTTTGCAGTTTGTGTTGTCCTTTCCCTCCTCCCCTGCTCCCTCTGTTACTATGGAGAAGATCCCCCCTCCCTTTCTGTATATATAGGACATGGACTTCCTTCCTCTAGTTGCTCTATTTTAGTTCTATACTGTCGTTTCTCAGAAGACCTTCCTCTTAAGGGAGTTTTTTCTTTTCTCTCTCGGCGAGGGCTCTTCCTGCCTTTATGTACCCCTAGAGCATTAAATGTTGTCTGCTCAATCTGATCAGCAACAACTAAACCTGCTCCTAGACCAGAAAGAAATATTTAAATTTATTTAGTTCTCCAGCCCTTTGCCTTTGTTTTCTTCCTTTCTCTCCAGAGGACACCTGACCAGCCCAGACACCACAGGGGGCAGTGCAATCACCCTTAGTGATTTTGAATTTTTAAAAATGATTACGTATCTACATTTCTCTTTTGTGCACTGTATAAAACATTTGCGTGAAAGTCATGAGGCATTTAACCAAAGGGTTCTGTACAAGCCTTACGTTAGCCAAACAGCGTAGTGTAATAAAAAAGAGAACTGGTTTGTAGTTTAAACCCAGAGCGGGATCTCAGACCTTCTACTGACACCACTCCACTGCTCTGCGGTCTTGGAAAATCACACCCTGTACTTCTCTGTCTATAATTTCCCCCAACTCAGAATTATGGTGAGCTTTAATTCATTAACTTTGAACTTCCAAAAATCTACTAAGTTCTATAGTTCAGCAAGAATGCTGCGCTGATGCTGCTTTGTCTGGTTTTGTTCTTTTGAAAAAACCCGAGGGGGAGAAAATAATGCTTCCAAGGGTCACTCACGTTAAATTGGTGAATTGAAAGATGCTTACAGGACTATGACACATTTCTTTGTCAGAAGTCATACAGAATAATGTTTAAGAAATATAGATTCAACAATAAATGAAATAATTTAGCAGTATTCCAGTGTATCTCAAGACTGAAATAAATTACTTTTCTATCTGTGCCCTCAGCTTCACTACAGAGCTGCCTATTCCAGTTTGGTTTTGCATCTTCTCTGCCTAGTGCACTGTCACATAGCACTACAAAGAAACTTGTCTACCTCCATACCCTAAACTTACAATGCATTTTAAATCACTTACTTTCAGTAAAAAAAAAAATGCAGTTTCCTTACTAAGTCAACTATTGAGTTTTGAAGATTTACAGCAGATATCTTGGTAAACTATAGATAGAGACTGATGTATTCAGAAGAATTCCATGTGAAGACTACTAAACCTTTCCCAGGAATAACAGACTAGACACATAAGACAAAAATAGTTGTGAAAATATCTTTGTCAGTTGCCCTCAAAATATTCCAATTACTTTTGAAAGCTGTGACAAACCCATCAGTTCTTAACTATATGATTGATGTAAGAATATCCAACAAACAGCGATAAGAATTAAAGGCTGAAACACTTAATTGTCACAGAATTGTTGGAATTGGAAGGGACCTCTAGAGATCATCTAGTCCAACTCCCCTGCCAAGCAGGATTGCCCAGAGAACATTACTCAGGACTGCATCAAGGCAGGTCTTGAAAACCTCCAGAGAAGGGGGCTCCACAACCTCCCTGGGCAGCCTGTTCCAGTGCTCTGTCACTCTCACTGGAAAGAAGTTTTTTCTCATATTTGAATGGAACTTCCTATATTCCAGCTTGTGCCCACTGCCCCTTGTTCTGTCACTGGGAGCCACTGAAAAGAGTCTGGCTCCATCCTCCTTCAACCCACCCTTTAGATACTTCTAAGCATTAATAAGGCCTCCCCTCAGCCTTCTCTTCTCCAGGCTAAAGACTCCCAGCTCTCTCAGCCCTTCCTCATAAGGGAGATGCTCCAAGCCCTCAATCACCTTTGTTGCCCTACACTGGACTCTCTCCAGTAGTTCCTTTGTCTCTTGAACTGGGGAGCCCAGAACTGGACGCAGTATTCCAGTTGTGATGGAATGGTACGTGAACACTGATGTTTAAGATGAATCCCAACATTACGGTCCACTTCTGTGTGTTACTTTACAAACTGCAGCAAAACCAGGCACATTAGGCTTCTTTATCTTGACTGCAAGAAAACTGTTTCCCCTCACAGACTTGCTTCTAATTACATAATGGACATGAACAAAGTCAGGTTTCAAAAAGCAGAGATTCAGGGAACTGCAGCAGGAACTATGGGACCGGTACTGGGGCCAATCCCATAGAGTAAAGGTAAGGAAAAAATTAGGAAGTGCAACTAATGTCTCAGATCCACAGAAGATGCAGATCAAGGCCATGGATTTCCAGTGTGGATGGTGACTGTGTAAAGACTTTCAGACAAGCTTAACTATCACAGCAGAATTAATTTTAATTTGTGAATTTTAATTTGACCCCAAGCAAACAGCAACACAGCTTAATTTAAGTGAGGATTGCAAATTCCAGTTAAAAAAATGTGCAGAAGGAGATTTCCAGACCAATGCTCGGCTTGCCTCACGGAAATTACTTTGCAGACCTCACCTTCATTATGTCATGATGACTTCCGTATAACAGTGGGTTTTGACTGTGCTAACACACTCGTGCTGCGAGAAGTCAGGAAGATTTCACATGAAGATATCCAATCTGATCAATTTATTTAAGGGGTGCTTCTAAACCATCTGAGAGTCCCTTCTGGGGAATCAGCAAACAATATTTATGCACTTTAGAATACACTTGAACCCTGGCACCAGGGTGCTTTGTTACTGCCTGGTAAGAGACAAAAATACCAAGGAGACCTTTTTATTGGTCTCTGATAAATCACTACTAGAAGCTAGGACTAGGAGAACACTGGCGATGCTGGAACTTCTGTTACAGCAAGATGGCAAACCAGTCACAAGTTTAGATGACCAAAGAATGAGATTTAAGAACGGACTGGATTAATGGAATGCGAAAATGGCAGCTCTCCA
Source organism: Arenaria interpres (assembly GCA_013399435.1). Taxonomy (NCBI): domain Eukaryota; kingdom Metazoa; phylum Chordata; class Aves; order Charadriiformes; family Scolopacidae; genus Arenaria; species Arenaria interpres. The sequence continues at coordinate 102,459 of VXAK01013525.1, forward strand.
TCGCAGAAAAAGTTGTAAGGAAATGCCATATGGATGACTTATTCTTGGATAGCTGCCAGAGTTCTACATACTGAAGTTGTGCCTTATGAGGTCACATCCTTGATGTCTTTTTTTGTTTCAGGTTGTTGTTTTTTATTTTTTTTCAAATGATGTCTGGGACAATACTGTTTACAAGGAAAGGAGTATCCTCCTTTCCTACAGAATAAGGAAGAGATATACATACAGCTTAGAGATAGCAAATGTCTCCGTACAGCTTACTAAAACCTGAGCTACGCAATTTCTTTTCAAGCAACCTCCTTTTTTTTTTTGAAAAGGCGGCTCTACCTGTTTCCCGTATATGTACCTGCTCCTTGGTGTATTTCGCAAAAACACTTCTTATCCAAAGCTTGATAATTGAAAATGCTGTATTATGGACAATTAACAAGTATCCAGTTAAGCAGCTGTCAGAACCTCACCTATTTTAATTAGATTAATTTAAGAAGAAATGACATAAAATGCTTTATAAAAGTCCTCTTGAAAGTGATACATGTGGTTAAGATATTTTGATAATGTTATCTCATATATATGGTTAATGCCAACTCGCCATCTGTTTGCACAAACAGGAAGCACCTCCTGATATCTGTCCTGTTCACCTTTTCTTAACATAACAACCGCAGAGAAAGAAAAGAAAAAGGAAATTGCTTTGCATTTCATCTTTTAAAGCAACATTTTCAAAGTTTGCCTCTCTGACATAGGAGCCTTTACTTGGTACAGACATAAATATTGTCTTTCATATAAAGCTTAATTTTTAAAAATGTACTGAAAGCAAGAAACACTTGCTTTTCAGACGTAGTTTTTTCTACAAATTATTGACTCCAAAGTACGCATACTCATGATATAAACAAAGATAAAGCATAGCCATGATTGACACAATGATACCTGCTGCCTTGAACACTGCATAAGAAAGATCAATGGGAATGATGAAATTTCCAGTAGATTTATTCAAACGTCTAGCGTGCCTCTTATCTGCAAGGACAAAACTTTTCTGGTTTTTTTGGTTGGGCTTTTAAAAAAAATTTTTTTTTTTTTTACTTTATTAACTTCCTTCTTTTGAAAGGGGGCAGAAATCTAACAGTATTAGTGTTGTGAAATTTCTAATTTCTTCTGGAAGTTTATCCTACAGACAAGCCTCTTTAGCCAAGAAGCTCTGTCTCCAACTATTAGTTCCTGCATCCTGAACTTTGATGCCTGCACTGTCCCAGAGGAGCTCGTGTGTTCACAGAAGCTCAAAAATCCACATGTGGTCTTTTCTGAAGCCTGATCAGCTATTTCCTTTGAAATCGAGGAGGAACACCTCACGCTGGCCTCTGAAGCTGCCTGGGAGACAATGGAAGGGATTTCAGCACAGGCATGATGCTTTCACAGTAGCAGAAGCCAGAAATGCCATCGGGCAGGCATATCCGCTCCTTGGAGGCGAGGTGGGAATGGCTGCTTCTGCTGCTGCATTCAAGGGAGGCGCAGAGAGCTGCGAACACTTCTCACATACTCCTGCAGACCCAAGGCCTTGGCCTTCTAACCCAATGCTTGTCACAGACGAGAGGATGGGGTGCCGTTATTTGACTCAAGACACACAACTGGCCAGCAGCAAGTCATGAGCTGCTGAGGTGCTCCCAAAAACTGGCAGTTGGCTCAGAACACCGAAAGAGTCAGACTACTCTGCATTTATCCTGCGAAAGTAAGGCTAAATACCTATTCTGTACCAAACTGTGCATCACGGTAACATTCACTCTTCAGTACTGCCCCGACGCGGTAGTTCAGCCAGAAAGTGATGGACCACTATGCCAAGAAGAAAGAAGATTATTTCGAATCAAGCAGAAGTTGAAGGATGGCATTTTTGAGAACTGATGTTATTTCATTCATTTAACATTACGGAAGTGTGGATCAGGATTCTCAGATTTTGTTTGCACTAATAAATGGCAATTTGGGTCTTCCCTAGACAACAGAGGCACATCTTCAACCACCTTTTCAAAGCATTTCCTAATTCCAGGCTTTCCACTTCACTCTTGCTCTTCATCCAAACTGGGCCCTTGCTGGCACTGGGACATCACAGACATGGTCATGGCTAAAACAGTTGGAAACGTGCATCAACGACACACTATTGGCAGTGGGGCTTGTCAGTTCTTCCCCACAGAATTCTAGGTATATATTGAAAACTAAGTTCCCATTATTAAAAATGAATCTTTGTAAGCGAGTGCCTTCTAAGAAGTGAAGCTGTGAATCATAATGACCCCCTGAATTTTAAAGGAATGACACGATTTGGAGCTATTTTTATGTTGGGCATTCAACACTGGCTGAGTGAGATAATCAGGTAAAGGGGTCCAGTGTGCCAAATGCTGAAGGCAGGTCCACCAGCACGAACACAGAGTCTGTACTTGATGAAATAGTGTTAGCTCCATTTCAGACATCTTACCCAAAAACAGAGACCGTTCTAACCCTTAGCACATGGCTCTTTGGATGTTGACTGGCGACAGAGGACTGTTATTAAAGCATGATGATTAGACAGAAAATCCTTCATTCACCTCCTGTGCACAAACCTTTTCAAAGAGAAATAAGAAGAGGCTGAAACAAAAGTGAGAAGTCGGAGTTCCAAGATTGTTTTGATTTGACAAGCTGAGATAACAAACACTGGGCACAAAGAAAACTCAAACCCAAGTTCTCCAACATACTAGCATAAACACAAATACTTCAGTATATAAAGGGCTAGTCTGTGATGACAGGGAAAAAATCAGATTAGCATCCCATTTGGGGATGTAAAGATTCAAGTTCTGGTTTAGGTTACAAATAGGAGGGGCTTCCATTTATTGACACTGCAAAGTCAACATACAAGGTGTCATACCTGCAACACCGGTCAAACTTTTCTATCTGTTGTGCCTCCTAAGAGCAATCGGTGAAACCAGCCTGCGACTGTTATGTGCTAATATCAAGAGTTCTACTCAGAAAACCTCAATCATACAAAGATGGACCACTTACTATTTGAACTACATGCTTCTCGGTTACTACATGCTATGGAAGATGGCACTAGGAAGAAGAAATGGCTTCCCATCAAGTCTCTCTCAAGTGCAGACTGGAAGGACAACAGAAGCAGCCCTGGAGTCCAATAACTGACCAGACTCCAAACTGCGTGCCTTATTTACCCCATGTTCAAAGCTAGAAATGAAGGGACAGGTGCAGCTAAAAAGAAACTTGCCTTCACAGAATCACAGAATGATAAGGGGTTGGAAGGGACTTCTGGAGATCATCTAGTCCAACCCCCCTGCCAAAGCACGTCCACCTAGAGCAGGCTGCACAGCAATGTGACCAGGCGGGTTTTGAATGTCTCCAGAGAAGGAGACTCCACCACTTCTCTGGGCAGCCTGTTCTTCTGCCACCCGCAAAGTAAAGAAGTTCCTCCTCATGTTTAGATGGAACTTCTTATATTCAAGTTTGTGCCCATTACCTCTTGTCCTGTCACTGGGCACCACTGAAAAAAGACCGGCTCCATACTCTTGACACTCTCCCTTTAAGTATTTATAGGCATTGATCAGATTCCCCCTCAGTCTTCTCCAGACTAAAAAGAGCAAAGTCCCTCAGCCTTTCCTCATAAGAGAGATGTCCTAGGCCTTCTGTAAAAAGGAATTTATCAGAAAACAGAATTAAATACTCTGGAAATGCTTGGGGAGGTTTGGACTCCAGGTGCTTTCTTATGGGGAACTCTCTCAAGTTAAATTGTCAGAAGAAGAGAATATTGAACAATCACACGGGAGAATAAACATTCTCTATTTCTCAAAAAAATTATTTGCTTTCAAATAAAATAGTATTTTGATTTAGGAAGCTGTCCAACCACTGTATCAATGACTGCTTCTCTAGAGAAACTGATCACAAACGTCAAACCAAATTCAAAGGCTACAGCTCAAAAGCCCAGTCAAACAGAAAGAGAACTTCGTAATTCCAGTCCAAAACGACAGTTCAATGTGTGAGCAGGGTGCTACCAAGGACTAGTAGTCAGAACCTTGGGACTGTGACAGCTAGAATAAGCTGAATGAGACATATTCAGCTCATTCTAGTAGTACTACGAGTGTCTGTCAGCTTGTGGAGTTGGCAATATCCATGAAAAAGACAGACAAACAAACTGGTCTGTGGAGGAGACAGTCTGTTCATTACCTGGATCAGCACCCTGGAAATTCAACATTTTAAATTTCATACCCAGAATCCATGAAAAAAGTTATACAGAAAAAGAAAACAAAAATATCTAAATAAAATGGGTTATCAACTGCGGCAACATGTCAATGAAATGAAACAATAAAAAACCAGAGTTCACACATGCCAACATCTGCAGTCTATGCAGTTTTTATACTCAACAACCTTGAACAGTAAGTCTCCCCTTTTGAAATCAAAACAGGCTTATTCTCAACACAAAGAAAACATTACCAAACAATTACAGAGAATAATCAAGATTTGAAAATGCCAGAAGAGTGCCAAAAAGCAAAGGATGAGTTAAAGACTCACTGAGGTCTGAAGGAGAAGATACTGTTTTCTCTACAAAAATGGAAGCTGTCTGTGATTTCAAAAAAGGCTTGGGGTTTGTCCACACGTGTACATCAATATGCAGAGGAAGGAAAGAATGGAGGAACACTGAGTCTAAATTTAGCCCCAGTGATTATTGCTGCAGCACACATGCTTCATTCATGGGCTCAAATAAACCCATAAACCACTGATTAGTTAACAGAGTTCTTTAAAAATATGATGTCAACAAAAATATGATGTAAACACACATCTCAGGAGTCTGAGCTCAAAGAACTTTTGTATCCTATTGGTACCCTACATATAGTTGTCTTTGAAGCTTATAGCACAGTTGCTAAAGGCTTTTTCTATTCAATTATATCACAAAATCCCAAAGTAGCCTTAGGTAACATAGACTAGTTGGAATGGAAACCTAATTGGATAAGACGACTTTGCGTAACACTTGGCTGAAAATCTCATCTGTTTATTCAGGTATAGAAGTCTGGTTGATTCCTTCCTGACAATAATATGTACATACGTGGAACAATACAAACAAGCTGCTTGCATCCGAAGCCCTGGCTGTGACAGCAAGAGTTTATATGGACCCAGCAACATATAGAAGTCGCAAGTGGTCTTCAGGGTTCAAAATGTTTGTTTAAAAGACTTGTTGTTGGTACTCAAACATCTGAAATTATTCAAGAAGACTTCGCCAAAGTGGCATCTCTCAGTGCCAGTGGGAGAGCTAAAGAATATGCTGAGGTCTGGTTCTTAAACTTCTTTGAGAAGGCAGAATTAGACTGTCTGGGATTATATTCACTAAGGAATTTTTTTTCTACCACTGTGAATGAGGATAACATTCCTGAGGAAGAATTCCTGTGCCAGGAAAGTCTTCGCTCCATTAATTTATTTTTTCCCAAGGTCAGGAGTTTACCACTTAGGTACAACCAGAAGGTAAATCAGCAATCCAGCCTCCCAGTCCTTAGCTGAAAAAAATGTGAAACTTGCACATTTCTCAGGATATGAGACTCCCCATAACAATAAAGACACTCAGTGTGCCTATCCACAGAGCACCTCGCCACTGTCCCAGGAGAAAGACACCTAATGAATGAACAATTAGAGGAAGTCACATTGTTATAGAAGAAATCTGGTCTTTGCAAGTAGAAGAATCTCATCTAGAGGTACCATGTGATATGAATTAAAAGAGAGTCTGGCCTCACTGAAAAGTAAAGGCAGCCTGGAATAGCAGAACAAAAAGACAGGAGGCAAAAGACAAAATAAGGTCCAAGTGGAAGATGGGGAAGAAAAGAGGTAATGAAGATTTTCATATATGGCTGTAGGCTTATCACACAGTCTGAAGCAACCCGGTGAAGTTCTTTTCTGAGCCAAGAAACATAAGAGAAACAAAGAAGCAGGCAATACAGCGTTTTTAACATACTTAGCATGAATGAAGGAGTAAACGATCTGCAGATACACAAAGCATTTTTTAAAGATGAAGGGACTGAGGTTCGTACATTGCCTCCCACCTTGCCCCAAAGGAACACAGCAATGAGAGCTCAAAGAAGAAGTGGTATTTAGTTGACAACATAAGGCGCTGACCACCTTTTCTGCAACTTCCCACCACCTTCCACATATCCATCTTTAGCGACAACAGTGTTGTCAACAATACCTAGGCACAGACTCTTGCAATTTGGTTATTTACCAGCCTCCCTCCAAGCTTCTCAATAGGAAGTGAAAGTCACGTTGACTCCCGACTACCACACTAGTGCACAGATGCAGCAGCTGCTTCCCTTTTCCCACCAGGGCTTTCATTTGCGTTACAGAAAAGATAAACTTTAGAAAAATGCTGGGAAATGAAACGATCAAAAAGTAGAAAAGTCAGGAGAGGAAGACCAAAAACGTTCACTGATATTACAGTACCAAAAGGATAAAATCATACGCAAACACCTCAACTACATCTTGTCTGAATCAAAGGCAAGAGGCATCTATCCCTAAAATCTGATGAGCTTCACGATGCATCAGCAAATGATTACTGGTGACGGTGTTGTGATGGGAGAGAACGTCCCCCAAAGCAAAGAAGGATCTATCATAGAAGCAAACACAAAGTATGGGAAACAATGGAGATGAAGAGCAAGAGATGATGAAACTGTGGGAGGAAAATGGCATCGTGGGGAATGAAAATGTGAAAGTGACATCAAGGGGAAAATCCGATTAATGGGGAAAAAAAACAGTACGATAACTTATTTAAATTAGAAAAGAGGACAGACAAAAGAGCAGGAAAGAAAAGAACTAAGAAACTGAATTTTTAAAAGCAGTAGCAAAACAGCAAGCTGGTATTTTTTGAGAGAAAGAATACATATGGCCCACATTTTATTCTACTGCCTCCAAAGATGCACAGAGGTGATGTATGAATTTATCACAAATTACGAATTTGTGAAAAATTCATAATTTCTCAGGATTATCTGTGGAAGAAAAAAAAAAAAAGAACAGAAAGTTTTCAATATGCACACTACCATCTGTTTAAGGGCTGTATCCACAGCAACTAAAACCCAAGACAAAAATCAGTCACCATGCAACCACACACCCCTGAGAAACTAGCAACGTAAGATAACTTTTTTCAGTTTCTAACAACATGTTCAGACGTGGTGCCACTGAACATTTAAGGGCTAAAATGAGGTACATCAAGTAATGAAGTTGGCAGTTTATTTTCAAATTCTACCACATGACTCCTCGAAGTTATGGGTGTCTGACAACCCAGCACTCACATGCACAGCCCTGTGCTTTGGGCTCCTCCGGATCAGAACATTTCAGCTAGAGAAAGGCTGGGAAAGATAAAGGTCAAAGAGTTGCCAGCAAAGAAATTCTGGCTTCGTTGATAATTTTTTCTTTTTTTGCAGAAAGCATCCAAAATTAATTCTGCTTTGGATAAAAGAGCTCAGTGAACAGCAGAAAAATAAAAGAGGTAAAATTATTTACAGTCCAGTATCTTAGATACTACAGTATCCAAGTACTGGTTTACTACAGTAAAAGCAACTTATTAAAAATGTTTTTTCTCCAGTTACTTTCCCTGGTTGTGTTTTTTTACTTTTTTTAAAAACTTTTACTCTTTTTGTGTTAGCTTGCCTAACTTGTCAGGCTCGCATTCTTCAGAATTTCTTGCGAAGACTGGAAGAATAAGCTTACTACAAAAAGTGTCTATTTAAGAAAAGGGCCTCCTTATGGCCAGAACAGTTTGCCACATTGTGCAGGTAACGGAGCACCATTAAAAGAAGCTATCGTGTTCTTGTGTTCTCCTTCCACATGCTACTGGTATGTAGTGAAACCTCCTTGTCTCTTTTCTCAAATGATGAACTGAAGAGTAATGGAGTAGGAGAAACGAGAAGAGCACGTAATCAAGGGGCAACTAAACAAAATTGTTGCACTCTGGCACACAGAGGAAAGTTAGAGTTCACTCCCCTTGTCAAACAAAATGGTAGGCGGGAGAGAAAATGTTAATTTGTCTCACCTATGGCATATTACCTATGGACAGCATATTGGGACTCCAGAAATCTGCACAACATTCTCCTAGAATACAAGTCAAAGCCATAGTTGATGACTGATATATACTTCACAGCTTTTATTATTTTCTGTTTCACAAAAAAAGCTCCCTAAGCAAGTGATCTGCATTCTTTGCCAGCTTCACTCTGACAGGGAAACTATCATCTAAATTCTGTAACGTGGTCTGTTCAACTGCACTGTCTCCAAATTAGACCTTCCCAAGCCTCTATAGGCAAAACAATTGCCCAAGTACAAAAACCTGGAAAACTGTTTTCAATTTTTTAAATACTGAGATTGAAATCAGTCTGCTTTTCATTCTTACTACTGTATCTCATCTGTGAACAATGCTTTTTATGATTTAGTCAACGGCCAGTAAATTCGTTGAATGAGTCATTAAAAAGAACAGGCTGGCCAAAAGCTTTCATGAGCATCTTTTCTGAAGAGCCTCTCTGAAACGTTCATACATTGATCCCATCGCCTTCCCATCACTGGTTTCAAAGATTAGCACTATTAGTTAGTTAAATGATGCACTCAAGTTAAAGGCCAAACATGAAGGCAACTTGAAAGTGTTTCAGCAATGTGTAAACGTTCAAACAATGTTGATTTACTCTGCTTAAGCCTCTCCACCTCTTTAAAGAACTCTATTTGAAGTCTAACATGAAAAGATGTTTTTGCACTTTCATTGTTTATACCCTAAGGAAAGGAGAAGATGAAAAGAAAAATGTTATCAACTCTTCTTTTATCATTTACCATTCTGAACTTATTTACCACTTTTTGCAATTAAAGATATATTACAAAGATTGTCCTTCGTAACTTGAAATTGCTTCTTCCTCCTATCTGAAGAAACTTGGCTGCGCTCTTCCCAGCAGCTTGTAGCCCAACAGACACTTTCAATTCATTTTCTATTACAATGGCAACATTCAAGATTTGAGTAATTGTTAGTTCAGTTCTTATGTTAACACTGATTAATGTTCTAATGGGAATAGGGAAAAGGAGATTAGGATCTTCTACCTTAGGAACAATCTTATCAGACTGAATTGTTAAGAAATCAATGGAAACAGAATTATTTTACTGGAGACTGGAAACAAGGATTCATACTCCAGTTGTTGGCCAAAGCTTTATGCTATCACACCTCTAATTCTGGTAACACATTAACGGTAATGTAGCTGCTCCTACTTGCATTATACTACCTTGTGTATCTGTACAGAGCTGTGTTTCAGGCAGAGGAAACTCAGTGAAGACCTCAAATTGGTAGGCTGTAACTAAATTATGAGCGACATATGTTCACATAGAGCAATTAAAGGCCTGTGTGTCCGCTTGATTAGTTTGATGGGGTAGTAACACATACAGCCAAGGTACTGGAAAAAGTGAATTGAGCCACCATCTGCCTTGTTTTACTGCCCTACAACACAAAGTGTGTGAACATCTGCATTTGCTGGTTTGACTAAAACAGAGAAAATAAACAGGGTCTGCTATTCTATTAAATAAGGAAATAAAACAAGAGCATTAAACGCGGCAAACAGAAAGTCCCTGTGGTTGACCTCTGTAAGAAAGTTAAGAGGATTTAATGTCTGCACTTTCTTAAAAGAAACAAGCCTTATTCAAAGTACATCTGCAAAGGGGTTATGTAGACAATTTTCAACCTCTCTGAAAAGGATGCTAACAACAGAAATACTCAGAAGAGTCAGGAGCATTTTGACTTCTTTCTGCAATGGCTCTTCTAAGGACCACCGACAAGCTTTAGCCTGTCCTTCTAAGGACCACTAATGGTCCTTCTAAAGACCACTGACCACTTTAGCTTTGAGTCTCATTTTTGGTGAAAGAATGCCAGAAGTACTGATATCCTAATAGGACTGTCTAACATTCTACTTACATCTCATGAAGCAATTTTAAAGTATAATGCTATATAAAACACTTAAACAGCTATTAGCAGTACAACTGTGTATGAAAGACTGGGGGAGAAGAATAAAGAAATACATCATATTTAAGAAACAGGAACTACAGAAGATATATAAATCCAAAAAGTATTTTTCCCATAACTTAATATAACCCTTACAGAATGTATATCAATACCTGCTGCTGCCTTTGCCGCCTCATTTGGGCAACCTGAGACATCATGATTTGACGATCCAATAACTCCATTCTCTGCTGCCTCTGAATGTCAACTGTTGCTCCCATTCCCACTCGAACTTCATTTGTTGGCTCAGCAGATGAGAAGATTGGTTCAAGAGTCCAAGAAAATATCTTTGCTACCCAGCTGGGTACACAAAGAATTCGATGAACTTTTAATATACTGCTATTGTAGCAAATCCCAGAAACCTAAAACCAAACAAAAAAAAATTGTTAAAAAAATTATTAAAAAGAACCCCAACCCAAAATTTACTTTGTATTTAGCTGCAGATAGCAGTTGGTCTTTCAGGTTTTTAAAGCACTTTTTATTGTATTTACCCAGAGTTCTCAGTCAAGAATCAGAGAAAGATTAGGGGATTTCTTTACCTCCAACTTCCCCACAGCTACAGCCTGTTAGTTTTTTAAATCTGTGTACTGCATTGCCTGTGACTCAGAAAGCTGCTTGGATTTTTTGTGTGTGTGTGTTTCAGAATTGGAGCCCAAACTACGTGACCCTTTCTCAAACAGCTCAAAATTCAAACAAAATTTTCATTTCTAGTAAAGGACCTGGTCAGAGTATGATGCATGCTGACCTGAGAAGATTAAGACAGCTGAAGCATTGCAAAAACTCCTCAAAAAAACAACCCTCTTAAGGCTTCTGCCCCCACCACCCAAGACTCTCTCTTCTAGTAAAAACAAACACAAAACATCTGATTTGAAGTTAAATCTAAGACTCTGCACAGACTTATTCCAAAAGGATCCCATCCACCTTCTAAGAGGAAAAAAAAAAAAAAGGTTCAAAACCCAGTTCATTAAAAACTGTGATATTGAAAAAGCCTTTGTGATGCACTTCTCCCACCCATAAGAAAAAAACCCATTCCCTGCATTCACACTCATGCTCGCCTTGGGGCTTGATTTCATTTCAGATTGAGGAGGAGCAACAGAATCCCATCAGTGTTTTACAGTCATCATTCAACCATCATTTTAAAATCCCATTACGAAGCTCTAGCACTTGCGCCCAAAGCGGTCCATCATGAAGGCCAAAGTTCTTGCACAAATTCTGAGTCTGCCATTCTGCTTTATGCCACATTTCAGTATTTGTGCCTATTTACTGTCTGTTATGCCACAAGAATTATGCTATGACAACAGAGTGAAACGAACAGGAAGAGATATGAACCCATAAAAATCCGTAAACATACCCAAACAATGCAACCATGCTAGAAGCAATGTATAAACTCCCCATCTGGGCTATTTATTTGGGGATACTTACTTTATCTCACTAACATTTGTATGAACATATCAAATGCATTGCTGCATATCCAAAGGGAGACAGTATAGGAAAATGCAACGTTCTTTGGGAGGGGGCTATTTTTCAGATTATCTACAAGGTTGTTGTTAATTATCCAGTGAGATAATGAGACTCTTAGCAAAAATACATTCTGCGTTGGGAAACACTGACTTTTATTTTATTCTACTTTCATTTTATGACTGCTCTCAGGGTTGGATGTAACACCAAACACAGGCTACCATTCTAAAATAAGAAAGAACAGTATTAAACTATCTTTATCCCCTTAAATCTTTCTGTGTTACGAGGAAGGAGGTGAATGGGATGGGATGAGAGGAAGGCCATAATCTGTGGCATCATAGTGAAGGCTGCCTCAAAGAAAAATTTTCTATATTCAAAGAAAGGTCCTGACCGGACTCCAGGAATGACAGGGCACTGGAACAGAAGCTTCTTCATGACCTTAGAAATTCTTTCCTCAGCTCTAGTGAAACTGTTCCAGATGACTGTAAACCCACGACCAAAACTTGCGCACATCAACTGGAAACTTAAGATAGAACTATAATGGCCAAAGAATAAGTGGAGGAAAATTCATATCACTTCTGAAGTTCATCTACTTTTGGTATGTAGTACTTGAGACACCTACCCTCACAAGAAGGTCCCTTAGAAGCTAGCCACCTAGTCCCAAGAGAGTTATGTAAATAGGCTCCTCACTCAAGAAAACCTAGATTGTAGGGTTACCAGAAAGATTACTTTTTTGGGAACAAGAATTACGGAACCAGGTTGCAAATACTACGTATAAATTTAATCTGATGATCTGTTAGACGCCAAAACGTACAAGCAGCACTAGAGCCTAGAAATTATCTTCCTTCTTCTCACCTCCCATCTTTAAGCTATGGAGCCAGGCCCCCTCTTTGGTCCTAGGGATTTTGCAGTACCGGTTGCACAGGTGGAACCAGGCAGGGAAAGAGCATTCCAGCTCAAAATAGTTCGTCTAACATCACACCAGCATTCCCTCACTTCTTCCAAATGTCTCTCCCAGCTACTGATCTCTGCCCACTCTTATCACCTACAGTCCTTTGTTAAGGCCTAATGTTTTCAGGGCACCCTAAATCTTGAACAGGTTCAAAAAGTCACAAGAAACAAAACAAAACAAGTGGTGATAGGAAAATCTACATCTCCCTGAATGTATGACAAATCTTGACACGTGTCTGAACACAGTAACCACAAACAGAATCAGTCTTTTATCAACTCAAGACAGAAAATACAGCGAAGAGATAGCAGCAGCATGTCTTTAGTGCCAGTACTTCGGAACTTGTTTGTCTTAGAAGGGAAAGTGTACTGCAAGCACCAACTAGTAGCTGCATCAGTGAAGGCACTCCCATATTTTTCTAAGTAAAGACAGCTAATCATAAAATCATTTAAGTTGGAAAAGACCCTTAACATCATCAAGTCCAACTGTAAACCTAACACTACAAAGTCCACCACTAAAACATATCCCTAAGCATCACGTCTACACGCCTTTTAAACACCTGCAAGGTTGGTGACTCAACCACTTCCCTGGGCAGCGCGTTCCAGTGCTCTCCTTGGAGAGAAAGGTGGGGGAGAGCATCTGTGGTATGATTCAGTGGCCTGTCTGGCCCAAACCACAACCACTTGATAACCCTTTTGGTGAAGAAATTTTTCCTAATATCCAATCTAAACATCCCCCAGTGTAACTTGAGGCCATTTCCTCTTGTCCTATTTGGGAAAAGAAACTGATACCCACCTTGTTACAACCTTTCAGGTAGTTTTAGAGAGCAAGTCATTCCAGAGCATTTAATCAGAAGAGAAGGCTTTATAAGGCTAAAAGTTTATGGACACTGCTCAAATGGAGAATGGCACTTAGCACTGTGTGTGAGACTTGTACGTGTGGCTCCCACCTGCCTTCCTAGCCTCACTGAGCTCACTGGAGTAACATGCTTGGTCTACCGCCAATGCACCAGTTCTGGTGGGCTGTCTTCTCTCTCCTTCCTGCTCCTCAACAGCAGCACTAGTGTCTTGGCTCCTCCTTGTCCTGCCTCAGACAGAAACTCATTGCGTAACCCAAACCCGTGGACTTCTGTGCTCAAAGAGCTGTAAGTCAAGAAGTCTGACAACACAAAGTTCACAGTAAAATCTAAAATAAAAAGCACCTGGTGAAGGAACAAGAGAAAACTGTGTGAGACTAGCAGAAGAGACGTATCTCTTCTACATATAATTGCCAAGAAGCTTTTTGTGGATCAGTAATTGCTCAGAGCAACCGTGTGATATTGCTGTTCTTCACAAGGGTAAGCAGATGGAAAGACAGACTCAGCTGTGAAGAGCACCAAGTGTACACTGGCAATCCACCTTGTTACTTCCACATCTGTTAGGATTTCAGTGCCACCCCCCTTCTTTTCTTCCTCAATTTACTACTCCAATTATAAAGCTGTTACATGGAAGTATAAGAAATTTTAAATGCTGTGCTCAGTTGTAACAAATTTTCAAGAAGTTTCATCTAGTGAGGAAGAGATGCCTCTTTGCATATTTCCAATAAAGCCAGAATGGAGACGTTTGTATTTAAAATAGGTCTCATGATTCAGTCTGGTTTAGTGTCATACACCCATCTTAATGTCAAGTATTTCCAAAGAACTTCCTCCTTGGCTGGTTCATATGCAGAACCTGATATATATCTAATTTTTTTAAAACCCACGCTTTTATACCATTTTTGTTACAGACATGTAGTGAATTTCTAGTGTTTAAGAAAGCAGACCAACTTTGTTTATTCAATGATGATAAGATTCTTATAAGAATGAGATCAACTGATGATCTCATTATATCCCAACTTCAACACTGTACATCAGGTTAAAGGGCTACTTCCCCCGAACAGATGAGTCTCTGGAGTATTTTAGGCTCTAAAAAGTCACCACAGAAAGATGTTGCAGTTAAGTTCACACTGTTAGAATGGAGAACTTTTGGCTGGCAACATAAAATTCATCTTAGTTGTTTTCTTGTAGTGAGATCATTATAACCTACAACCTCATCCACTATATCACATCAGGCAAAATGTTAAGCAGAGGAAATGGAGGGTGCTGGAAATTGTGTGACATGCTGCAGAAAAAAAGCGTGCTCACAGTTTTTCAGCTTCTTAACATCATGGTTTACTACTGGTCCTTCACATGAAGTTTTCTTCCCTCTTCCCACCTCTGTAATAAGCCAAACTTCCTCTCCCCTTCCCTCATGTCCCTCCAAAGATGTACACTTTTCAGAAAAAAGGAAGTAGCTGTAGTTTCTCTTTCACATTAGGTAAACCAAACGTGGAAGCTCTCCAATATTTTACACGACAAAGACACATATGCTCCACTACTAACTGAAAACTTTAAAATTACTGTACTTGATTAACATTAAAAAAAGAAATCAAGCAAAAAACCAGCAGGCAATTGGTGTAGAAAACTATTTTGAAAATCATTTTGCCTAATGGTGACAACTTGACAGAATTAAATGTCAGTAAATACTCAATTATTTTGTTCTGAATAATTTAAATATATTCATCATGTGTATTCAAGACTTTGCTATTTTCAGATATCAACAAACTGAAAGCAAATAGCAGTATTCTTAAGATGAAGTGACATTTTTATACCTATTTTATCTGCTTTATCCTTAGTATGTTTTGAATTCTACACAACTAGAATCAAAACAAGGGGTTAAGGTTTGTGTCAAGATTCTGTACTTAACTTGTTTAGAGAAACACATTTATCAAACCAAGAGAGACTGTGTGAAAACCACCCAACAAGTAAAATCACTACACGTGTATTTATAACCTTAGTTATAAGCTGCAATGTAGTTGTCACACAACAGATCATTTTGTTTGGGTTTTATTTGTGGAATAGACTATAAACAGCCTTTTGCAATAGTTAGCTAGACAGAAAAATAAGATAATAATAATAATAACCAAACTCTCTTCAATTTCCTTCCCAATTGACTGGGCTCATAAATTTCCCAGATTTTTTTTTCTTTGGAGTCCATCAATGCTATCTTCATTGGTCAGGTGCAATCACTTCTAGATCTCAATTGCTCTTTGTGTATGTGCAAGTATGATTGTACTGCCATTTCAACACAGTACATCTATCCTTAACTTGCATTTGTGACCTAAGGGTAGGTTCCTGTGGGTCTCTGCTAGAGCTCTGCAGGTGATCATCATCATATTGTTAACCAAACCTCTTTACTTAAAAGATCATGATTGGATTTATCTGACCCAACATAGACATCTGTAATTTAAAACCTCACCTATGAGCTGCTTGTTTGAAGTCTGTTTCATAGTCAATAGAGAGAAACAGGCACTACTAAGATGTGACTCATCCTATGGCAGACGTCTCCAAAGTACACACACAGCTGAATTACTCTCACGGATTCCCTCTCTAAACAACGGTGATTTTGCAGCCACAATGGTGTATATGTACAGGCTGAAAAAGCTTGATAGAAGCAATCTACCTCTGACTGAACCCGCTGGCACAATTGACAAAGACTTTGTGCACACAAACTCTTCCTCAGATCTAAGAGAGAAACTGAAAACTTTGAAGTGAAATACAAACAGAAAACTAAAATCCATTTTTCTGCAGGATCTTAGAAGCCGTGGATATAGAAGAGAAAGTACGTTCTGACACATCATTACCTTCTCCCCTCTCCCACTGCTTTCTTTCTCCTTCTTCCAGAATTGGAAATAGCTGCATCTCTCTCCCCTACAAACAATTACAACCTGACTTCCACGCTAACATCCCCCGTATTCCAGATGGATCAACTACTTTTCTTCCCAGATGCTTTAACTGATATAGGAGTAAGTTGCCATGTGTTTACAGGTAGCTGTCTAGACACGAGCAAGACGTCTCAGCTCCCGCTGCAGAGGAGATACAGTCAATACAGTCAGCAGAAGACTCAAATTAAGCCATCTACAGTCACTCATTTGAATATTGACCATTGCCCACATGCAGATACCTCACGTTAGTTTTAGGAGGGATTCAGCACAGCTTACATATGGGTATCTGCACCTCTTAGGACAGACAGACGATGCTTCTTTTTCATTCCCCAATCTCTGTTCTTCTATTGCTTTTCCGTTTCTTATTTCAGGCTACGCACTTCACAACCTCTGTGCTGAGGTTGCCCAGAAAGTTGGTAGAGTCTCCATCCTTGAAGATACCCAAAAGCTGTCTGGACTTGGTCCTGGGCAACCAGCTCATGGTGCCCCTGCTTGTGCAGGGCGTAGGTCTAGATGTCAACCTCAGTGATTCTACGATACTGTGAGCTGCCTTACCTCTTGGGCTTTGGTGGACAGTACTATCAACGAAGTACTATCAAACAATCACAGCAGTTACAGATAAAATATATGTTTTCAGTTAGGAAAATACTTCGGCATATGCAGACTTTTTAATAAGTGAGTAGTCTCGCTAGTATTAGCAATACTACCGATACATATATTGTAAAGCCAATACTCAGAAATCACAACTCAAGTTCTGAAAAGTCACTACCTAGATCGCCTTAAAATCACATGCAGGTTTTTTTGTTTTTTGTTTTGTAGGCTGGTTTTGTTGCTGTGGGGTTTTTTATTATTATTTTTTAAAAAGTTTCTTTCATTATTTCTAAGCCTTTGGGATATTCTTTTAGATTTTGAAGCAGTAATTTGCTCAAGGATTAAAAGCTTATTTTACTTCTAGGAAAGCTAACATTCCCCCAAAACTCCTGATTCCTTGAGCTAGGACTTCAGGAAACACTGACAAGAAAAAGAAGAAAAAAGAAAACAAAGAAAACTGATCAAAAGTGCTGGTAATACTTTCTGCACCTTTACAAACTTTCCCCAAAAAACAGCTGAGGTTATCCATATATAATCCAAAAAGGACTGTGCTTTAATTTGAGTATTAGGTGTTGAAGTTGTATCCTGGTCAATATTTTCATTCACATCTTCTATAGAATAAAGCAGTTTTTTAGAACATAATCCACAGTAATTTGCAATATGATCTAACTGTAGAATAAAGACCTCTATATAGGTGAGGAGTCTGGAGAATAAGTCTTATGAGGAGAGGTTGAGGAACTGGGGTTGTTCAGTCTAGAGAAGAGGAGGCTGAGGGGAGACCTTGTTGCTCTCTACAACTACCTGAAAGGAGGCTGTAGAGAGGTGGGGGTCAGTCTCTTCTCCCAAGTCACAGGCGATAGGACAAGAGCAAATGGCCTCAAGTTGCACCGGGGGAGGTTCAGATTGGATATTAGGAAAAATTTTTACACTGGAAGGGTTATTAAGCATTGGAATGGGCTGCCCAGGGAAGTGGCTGAGGCACCATCCCTGGAGATATTTAAAAGATGGGTTGACATAGTGCTTAGTGACATGGTTTAGTGATGTTTTTTTTATCAGAGTTAGGTTGATGGTTGGACTAGATGATCTTAAAGGTCCCTTCCTACCTAGGCAATTCTATGATTCTATGATAGCACTTTGTTACAGGTATGTATATAGGGTAGGTATGTATATAGGACCTTTGCTGACCAGTAAAACAGGACCCATGTTTTCAATTTAATTCAATTCAATTCTAATAAGTTTTGCCTTCACTATAGCTTTTCATAATTCCAAATTGAAAAGAATGTATTAAAAATGTGATTTCAGTTATTGCAAATAATTAATTTTTATCCATCCTGAATTCCAATTCGAATATGACTTGGCTATAAATCAACAGCACAAAACCCAACTAATGCATAGCTTTCATCTAATTTTTTAAATTATCCAGACTCACTCCTATTATACTGACCCTCTTTTGTGGCACTAAAGCACTACCACAAGACATTAAACTAGATGTAAGTAGACTTATCTGAATCACCATTCATAATTACACAACTACAAAGAATTCCAGGAATATCATACTTTGACACTGACTACAAACCTACATAAGGCTAGATGCAGATAAGTGGAAGATGTCTTGCAGACTAACTGGGGGATGAAGACGGACGCATGGTAGGACATGAATGTGAAAGTAACTGCATAGTACATTATCACGCTCTGATCAAAGATTCTCTTCAATAAAATCAGCATATACATAAGACTAATTTTAAGTATGTAGAAGGGATGATACTTTAAGTGTGAATATTGCACTGTGGAGTAATACAAATGCTTCTGTATTTCCTTCAAAAGTTTTTAAAACCAAAAATAATTCAGAGTAAGGACTGTTTAAAATAACTTAAGAAAGATGCAGAAGCGGAAGAAAAACAACAAGAAAATCAACAACTCTTAGATCTGACCTTGTATCAACTATATAATGTTATTTTTATATCAAGAACTACAAAAGCAAAAGTCTGGTTTAAATATTTTAGTCCCCAGCCAAATCACACCTTATCTTAAAAAGGCTGATCTATCATGGACAGGAATTCACGAAAGCAAAACACCTCAGCCAAACAAATAGCAAACAGAAAGGATGAATAAAGTTCTTAAACATAACTCAAAACAACCTAAAGTACACTCTTGGGCATTTAGCAGATACCTGTAGTCTGTGTTAAAATCAGCTCTAGGAAATTCAAAATTATGAATAAGAACTAAAGCACTCAAAAATCAGAACTGAAATTAAAACTAAGCACTCAGCACTGAACTTATCTTAACCTTACTTACGCCTTTAACTTACATTCCTTACAGATTTTCAATATCTGAAGTATAAAAAGTGCAACTTTTCATACAACCTGAGAAAAGTAAATCACAGCATAGCACAGAAACAATGCAGAAGGCACTGATTTTGGCTTGGTGAAATCTGCAAAGTAAACAGGGTTTTAGAAACTTCAGCATTTGTAAGGCTAAGACAATATCAATTTCCTCAAGTTTGAATTGAACTCTACACAAATTCAAGGCAGCTCACAGAAGACTTTGGATGTTCCAAATTTTGAACTTTATGCAACGCATCTCTCCCTGCAAACAAATAAACAAATGACACTAGATACGAAGGAAGAGTCTACAACACTGATATCACAGAAAAGGCCTGAAAAATACCTTTCCTCGATGAAATACAGACCTAGCTACATGGTTAACAGAAACCCTGGCACATGAGCTGTACGATGACAACATTATACTGATGAGCAGAGGGAACCGCATGTCCCAGCGGGCACATCTCATCTGCTGGTACCAACCTGAGCTTACTGCTTGAAGCAGGTATGCTGTAGCTACAACTGAGCGAGCCTTGACGCGCCCCTCAAATTTCAATCCTGCAAGAGCGTAGCAATGAGAAATGTAAGCTGAGAACGCGAGAGATTTTCAAGGGGGGGAAAAAAGGGAGAGAAGATGGGTTATCTGTATGCATCCAATGAAACATTCAAATGGACACCATTTTCTAAAGAAAAAAAAGTAGCAGGGAAACTGTTTCTTGCATTCATAAAACTGAGTAACATGCAGTATATGGAAGCACGTCCATAAACAACTACTGAAAGAATTTCTAGCTTAAAGCCAAATGGAAGTTGTACAACTTTCATGATACATCTGCATCTCTAATATGAAGTTTCCTAATTTTATGACATAAAAAACCCCTACAATAGGAAACAGATCTGGACTGTATGTACCAAGTATTGTATATTCCTGGCAAAACAAATCACAAGAAAGTAAAACAGCCTGATAAATTATAAGAAGAATAACATTACAGATTACTGCTTACATCAGGTTTGTGAATTTGTTTACAGTCTACTTCTTAAACTTTCTCTTTTTGTAAATAAACATCATGTATTTAAAGAGCACCTGTTACACAACATACCAACAACTGGAATGACCAGGCCGATACTGACATACTGAAAGAACAATAACCAAGAGATGCTCCATTTTCATCTGGAGAGTAAAAAAGCTGCCTTTAAGAGTGTATTCCTATGCTGATTCAAAATTAGAGATCTAAGAAGCTCTACCTTACGGCAAAGACAGACACAGCTGACCTTTTGTACTCCAGTAACAAAACACATGCTGCAATCTCAGCAACTGAGAACAATCCAGCACCAAACTACAAATTGTCTAAAATTCCCTATCACCAGACACATTACGTCAAGGTCTACCTGCATACATAGACCCTCCCCCACCCCAACCACATACACACACACAAACACATTTCTGTAATGATTGCATCACTCAAAACCACTGAAAACAAGAACTCACGGTGGTAGAATTCCCAGTTACTTTACACCCTGCCTGGAATTCACAGGGAAGTCTAACAGCACTAACAAGGATGAAGACGCATTAGCAAGAAATCACTCTCCAGTGCCACATCTTATACCTACACAGTCAGATCCCATTTAAGTGTAAGAGTGTTGATTACACGTTAAACTATAAATCGTGAGAATTTAAATAAACCTAAACTGGGAACACGGTGAAGAGAAAGTGGAAACAGGCAACAATTCAGAAGCCATGCCGGCACCATCCATTTTAATTCTCCACATAAGCAGAAGTGCAACAAAAGCTAAATTGCAGACAGCATCATATACAGTCATATGAGTGTCTAAGTGATCTTTAGAGCTAAAAATACACCGCTGTGTCTAACAGGCAATGAATTAGTGACTAAATATCACACCTAGCTGACTTGCTGTTCATGTATTTACTCAGCTTCTTTTGTACAAATACATGAAAATTTGATTCAACAAAGATGGAGTATGTTAGAAAATGTCAAAAGCAGTAAGAATTACAAAAATACATAGGTTGCCAGAATGATTTAATGTAGATTTGACAACCTACGTATTTCTGTAATTGAACATTTACATAAATTATCAAGTATCTACACTTGTAATGCTAAAAGGTGTCTTTATAGTGTTTCATATCCCTCTTCAGATGATTTAATGTGAAACTTTACTCCTTTACCAAGTTTTCTTGAAAGATGCCAAATTATCATTTACAACAGAGACTTCTTATTCACAGAAGCGTGACAGATATGCTGTGCAAAAAATCCTGAAATTGATAACACAAACTTATTTCCAAATTGTAGCACTTATTATGAAACAGTAGAGTGCAGCTCTCTGCTTGCTGCAGAAAACAATGAGACTGAAAACACATCATCACTGATGGTGACTTAAATTAATGCTGACTGAAGCAATACGAAAACTTCATTTTTTTTTTAAGCCATCCTGCGACACAGAGAAAGCTCATTTTATTCCTATGGACTTGTACCTATGTAAAACCTACTGCCAACCTGCAATTAAAAAAAAAAAAGTCATTTATGAGAAGAATCCTAAGAAAGTTGCATTATACAGCTGTATAAAACTGTATATTAAAGGGGAATTAAAAAAGAACCGCATAATGTATTATGAAAAAAATAATATTTATGCCGTCCTTTATAAGTTTGTCTAACCAACTATAGACACAGTTCCTGCCACCAGGAAAGAGAGTTAAAATGCCTTTCCTTTTCTTTCCTTTCCTTCCCTCTCTAATGAACACCTGTTTAAAAGGAAGGGCTATTAAAAGAGCCAGAAGACTAACAGGAAGGGTAGTGCGCTTGGAGGAAGTCACAAATCCTTAGGTGGGCACAGAGGCCTGGGCTGATCTCTCCACCAGAGAGAAACTCTGGTTTGTTAGTTGCCCTGTTTGCATGGATATTCACGATCAGACCGAACTGCTGAGCAGACTTCACTCTTTACTGCTCTGTTACTCCGGTTAGTTACCCTGTGAACTCACACAGTATTTTGGAACAGCCAATGTAAATGGTAAGAGGCCAAACTCCTGAGTTACAGCAGCAATATGTGAAGTGTCAACAGGCATTTCACTCTGAGCTCACTGCAATTTCAAATTAGTAGGTTCTAAACAGCAAGGGCACAATTTAAGTTCTTAAGATTGCATCACCTTAACAGTCAGCTGATTTGGAAGGGGTGGCACTTTCACTGTTGCAAAAGCAGACAGTATTTTGGGCCAAGAAATGAGCTCCTGATTTCTAAGTCTGCAAAATTTAAAAAGAAGCTTATCAGTATCTAACGATCTGGAAGATTTATTACAATCTGTTTTAGCACTAAGTGCCTTAGTACTAAGAACAGAGTCGGGAAGGAAAAAGACAGACCACACTGGCTTTATCTGACTAGTGTGAAGAGTGATTTTGCACTCTTACTGCTGTTACCATAGTGAGAAATGGCTATTTAGATGTACTAGGAGAACAGCAAAACATTAAAAATCCTCATAGAAAAGTTGTTAAAAGCTGCTTCCTGGAACAAAACCTCGAGGCATACTGAAAACTGGAAAAAAATAAATAGGGTAAATATTTCTAACTATTTCTTCAATAGTCTCATTTACAGTTGTGGGTCTAAAGCTATATCCATGGCAGTAAAATTAATTTTAGGAGGTCAGACAGCAGTGGCAACCTGCAAACATTAACCAGGACTTCTGTCGTCTGCCCATTTATTACCAGCCAGTCAGTGCTTTACACCTTTGGAAGCGAAAGATGAAAACTTTCTACTTACCATTACAAATAAAAACATTACTCAATAATTTCTGTTCAAGTCCAACTATACTGGACTGATTGTATATATAACACAGTGCTTTAAGCAACACACAATTTTTAAAACAGTAAGACTTACCAATCCACTTAAGGCTAAAATCCAGATGTAGGAACCAGAGGTTAAGAGCTAGAAGACAAAAGCAGTAATTTAAAATTTTGATTTTACATAACTGTTGTTGTCTGAGCTACTACGTTGCAATATTACGTAGGCTATGTACTTATCATGACAATGAGAGAAGTCAGACATCTATTTCCGAGAAAATTCAGTTTAACATTAAAAAAAGACGTATTCCAGAAGTAGTAGAAGTGGAAAAAACACAGGGATCCAACAATTGTTCTCCTTCTATAGAACAATACATTTTATTTTCATATAGCGTACTAAGTATAACAGGATGTCAGTTATAGGCTGCAGAGAAAAACAAGTCTGAAAGACAGACTGAAGCAAAGGAAATGACTCAGCAGCAAGAGGAGAAGAGTTCCAAGCGGGGCAGGCAGTGCAAGTGAAGCTCTCAAACGTGCAGCCATGGAGAAACTAAACGTGAGCATCCAAATTAAAGAAATAAAGTCCTCACCCCGTGGCATATTTGTCGACATGAGATCATACAAACAGGCTGGAGTGAATTTAAAAAATAAACAACCTGATAAGCCAACAAGGCAGCCCATTGTTTCCAGTAAAGTATGTGATTAATTACCTGGAGAAGGTTATTACCAACTGGAAAAACGGGCTGAAAATCAGACTGATACTGGTTACTAAAATAGTTCTGCACCCTGCCGACTGAATCATGAGAACACCTTCCCTCTACACTTCTGCCTACGGAAAGAGTGACTTGAGATAAGGGCAGAGTTTACAAATGAGGAGAAGACAAATGATTTTTCCCTCAGCCTCTGTGTGACGGCAGCAATCGTTCTGTACGCGGGAGGGAAAGATCCAGCAAAGAGACAGTGATTAGTAACAGTGGTGATCTGTACTGGAGGTGGTGTGTGTATGAAAGGCAAAGGACACGGCAGAGAAGAGCCCAGACTATACCATGGTTTTCCCAAAGACCGGAATAATAGTGGTATCGATAGGTTTGGAAGGGAAGAAACAAGATTTCCTTAAGATCAAGGAAATAAGGTGCTGGAGCAGAAACTGGAAGAGTCCAAAGGCTGAACAGCAAAATGACTGAATGAAATATTCGTGTGGAGCATGAGTCAATATTCTGAAACTGGCCATTCATTCTAAAATACTTTCTACCACACTTCACACAACTATGGTGCTTTCCATTGCTAGTGCTAGAGCTATTTTTGAGTCCCTGGAATATATAAAAATGAGTATAATTTCTCATAATTTTGCAGATCTCATGTTTCATAATTCAGGTTGTGACATGACTGTCCATTCACTTCTAGGCTGCTGGGGTTTTTTGCTGTTTTTGTGAATAACTACTGCCTTTCTGCACCAAGTACCTATATTTTTCCACTCATATTTAACATAATACTACATGATATTGCTGTGCTCCACATTACACTATTTTAAACTACCCGTAACATGGTAATACTTGATATACAAACAGTATTAATTTATATAGAAGTGGAATTCAGCCAAAACCTTGATCACTTACTGAGAGTCTTACCAGAGAAAAATACTGTATTCTATAGCTTTTTGTGAGCTCGAACAGATCAGGGGAAAATAAACAAAAGCAAGAATATAAGCAAATTGGAAAGTTGAAAGATACATATGCCTTAGCACCAAGTTTCATCTATTTTAATCCAGTTCATTTCGTTTACCCCCCAAACATATAATTACAGAATTGTCTATTATATTTTCTTGTGTAATACAATCAAGGCAGCAGACAATGGAAGAAGAGATCACTTGCCCACCACTCCAGCATATAGAAATGCATACTAGTAACATGTTTTTCAATATTTCAGTTGATGGGACAATCACTAGCTAAACATACGTGGAATCATAGGCATAGAAGCATCAAAATTCATAGACAAACACACAGAAATATTATTACATTAGTAACTCACTAAAATATGAACAAGCAAGTACATACCATACCTGTAAACCCAGTATATAGACCAGCGTCTTGTTTGTGATAGAAAAGTGGCCTAATACTTGTGTCACCTGCACTCTTGGAATGGAGGAATAAAATGGTACAAACAGAGCAAACACAGGACCCAAACTGCAAAAAGAAAGATAGAGATGGTTAATGAGAATCACAGTAGCAACACTAGTGTAAAACAATCAAAAGTAATTAATCCTAAATACATAACAAAATGTAATATTACCTTGCAAGCAAAGGTCTTTTTTGGGAAGCAATGATTAGGTAGCTTGTGGCATTCAGGATAACAGATTCATTAGCAAACAATGAACCACTAGTCTTTGGTAAATATCTTTGCACAGAAGAAACAGGTGACAAATAGTATCTTATTTCCAAATGTTTAGGACCGGAGGCAGTGGAGAAGACGTCTAATAGCAGACTGTTTTTATAAAATACAGCACACAAGAACAGCAGCAGTGTCCCACATGAGAACAAAACTGTGTTGATCCAAGCAGACAAAGGGCAAGGATTATATATATCCCAAAAGGTCATAGAAACCACTTCACTTATGAAGTTAAGCTCCATATTCACCACGTTTAGGTGTCAGAGGGCTGCTGATAGGCTGCAGCATCTAAGATGGGATACTGACCATTTGATTTAACTCCCCTTTGCCAGTGACTTCCATGGCCCTACAAATAACTAACTTTCTCTCACCATAATCACAGCACAAGATGTTTATTAAGTTTCTAAACCCTTGCTGGAAGTTTTGTAGAATCTGAAACTCAAGCACCTTTTACAATGACCAGATAGCCAGACTGAACTTGTGAATATAACCAATGGATTTCATATGCCCAGATAAAAAACCCGTGTTCCTCACGATAAAACATCCAGAAAACTAAACCACATATAAACATAAACAACACATAAACAACAAGAGAGGTCACAACAGAACCAATGCCAAAGGCATAGATATGGGAGATTCTGGAAGAAAAACACTTCCTAGGATGGAGAAGGGGAAGTAAAAAAGGTCAATTCAGGTAGACATGACCTGCTCCACTGGTAGAGCTGTGGTGGTGGTGACCTCCAGGCAGCAAGCTGCAGGCATGAGGAGGCTGTCAGCAAAGTGCACATCTGCCCCAGCTGAATCCTCACCCGTGGTTCCAGCTGCCTTGTCCCCACAGGTGTGGGATTCTCCACAGGGTAATTTTTCACTGCTCACCAGCTTATCAAAACTTGCAAGAGTTGCAGTTTCCACAGGTCTTTACATGAAAGGGATCTCACTGCCCTGCCCACAGCAGGGGGGTTTGGAACAAGATGATCTTGAAGGTCCCTTTCAACTCAAACCATTCAATGATTCTATGATCATACTCAGCAGGAATTCTGCAAACAGCACAAACCAAGAACTAAAAAACTTGAAGCGTTCACTCAAAAATATATTTCCCTTCAGGAGGAGCTACTGATAGGGGTAATACTATATGAAATGACGGTCTGAATATTAAAACTTACATTTCCTGAATAACTGCCAAGTGCAACCCCCACAGCTATAAAAAAAACCTTTGAATATTAATTTTACTCATTTAATGGGCTGTGGCTTAAGAGCATTTCGTTGACATTTTGTTTGTTATATTTGAAATTCAGCTTGCTGAAAAGCTTCCTCTTTAAGGACTAAAATACAATTTAATTACAGAAACATTTTTAGTATCAAACGCACAGTCAGATGCACTTGAATGTATAGAGAATGCTAGCTCAGGAACTACTGAAAAATGTTTAGTTTTGCATATAATCCTTCTTACATAAAAAACCCCACCTGTATAACCCATTCTTAAAATAAATTAAATAATTTAAGTTGTAGGAGTTGATAGGAACAGCTACAAGAGTGCTACATAAAAAAATAATTCTTCATCAGAAGTGTTCCATTGTAGACAACATTCACTGAAGTAAATCAAGTTTTGGAAATGAAGAGACAAGAAAAACATAGAAAAAAAGATCTTTTCCCGTGTTAGACTAGTAATTTTAAATTATTTCTTTCTACTCTTACCACATGACCTGAGGGAGTATCAAAATTGTGGCATGCTTTTCAGGTTTTATTCCTCCTGTGATAAATAGTGACTCAGACACAGAGATTTCACATGCAAGAGTGCACTCAATCACAAGATGGGAAAGTACAAAAAGGAATTTCCCGCGACTGCAAGTGCATTTTAAAAAGAGATTAGAGAATGTTAAAAGGTTCTTTAAATGTTAATATTCACCATTAATGTCAACAGAGACCGTAAAAAACACCACCCCAGCCCAGGGTAGTGATCCGTGTAATTCCAAGTCCAGTGTCTTGACACTGCTCGGTACCTGACAATCTAGAGGAGCTACAGGAAACCTAGTGATGGACCTTTTCTCCTAAACCAGTAACTTTGTAGGCACCACAGATGTACGCCTCCAAAGACATCGGGTTTTGGATTTTTAGACAGAGTTTACATCTAATAGAAATAGGTATCACACAAATATCCATGCAGGTATCTTTTTTTTTTTTTTTTTAATGTCAAAACTAGTGCCCTTCAAAATATCTTGTGAAACTCACTCCTACAGGTGAATCCACTGTGTGAAAAGTGATTCCTATAAATTTAAAACCTTCACTGTCAACTTTCATTATATAATTCCATGCTTCTACTTGGAAAATTTCAATCAATCTTTTCTGTTGCCATCAGAATTTTCTATGCATTACCCGTGTCCTTTTTTTTAGAGTATCTATATGGAGATGCTGTTCACCTATAGCAGGTCTTTCAGAGAAGCTGTCTGTGAAACGATACTAGAATATGACTGACATACTAAGGGGCAGCCAAAAGGTTGCAAAGGAGAACACGGACCTACTGCCTGGTGGAAAAAGTGGCAAAGGACATGAAAAAAACCAAAGTACCGTTTGCCTTTTTTGCCTCAGTTTTTACCAGTTAGTTTTGCCCTCAGGCCTCCCAGGGCCCTGAGCCTCCTGCAGGACTGGAGATCACCTGCTGTAAAGGAAGACAGTTCGGAAGCTCTTAAGCCCAACTGGCCATACCGGAGTCAACGGGACCAGACGGGATGCAGCTCAGGGCACCGAGGGAGGCAGCTGCTGTTACTATCACTGAAACATTGTGGTCATAAGGGCAGGTTCCTGATGACTGGAAAAACGCAAATGTCACACCCATCTTCAAAGAGGGCAAGAACAGGATTCTGGTAGCTACAAGCCTCACCTCTATCCCTGGGAAAGCTATAAAGCGAATCTCCCAGAAGTCATTTCCAGCCACACAATGGACAAGGTGATTGCTAGTAGCCCCTATAGATTTACCAAGGGTGACTCTGCCACTGCAGGCAAGGAAGGGCAAGGGAGCAAATGTTGTACGCTCTGACTTTAGGATGCCCTTTGACTCAATGACAAGAGAGAAGTTGTTCAATCTCCCCTTGTGTCCTTGAAGAAAATATGAGGAGATTCGGACTGGCTAGATCAACAGACTGGAGGGAAGCTGCCTGCACTGCCAGGACTCAGAAGGTTCTGGCCAGCAATACAAAGTCCAAGCAGCAGCCAGTTACTGGTAGTTTCCCTCAGGGGTCCACACTGGGGCCAACACTACTTATTGTCTTTATTAACAATCTGGATGACGGGGCAGAGTGTACCCTCAGCAAGTTGGTGAATGACTTCAAATTGCAGGGAGCAGTCAATACTTTGGAGAGCTGGGCTGCGCTCAGATACTCCTTGGTGGGCTGGAGAAACGGGCTGACAGGAACCTTACAGAGTTCAAGAAAAGCAACCGTGGAGTCTTCCATCTGGGTCAGAATAACCCTGTGCAATGCTATAAAACAGATTTGCAGACAAGGAGCTAGAGAACCCTCTGAATGTTAATCAGCAGTTCACCCTCCCAGGAAATGCCAATCACATACAGGGCTGCATTATCAAGAGTGTAATCACCAGGCCAAGAGAAGTGATCACTCAGCACCTTCTGAGCCTGAACCCGAATCACTATGTCCATTTCTGGGCTCCTCGCTTCAAGAAAGGCATTGATATATCGGAGCAAGTCCAGCCGGGGGTAATGATGGTCCAGTATTGTACCAGGTTGCCCAGAGCCAGAATCTTCATCGTCAAAGACACAACCTGGACACACAGCTCTAAGTAACCTGTTCTTGCTGGACATGCTTTGAACCAAAGTTGAACTAGATGACTGCCAAAGGTCCTGTCAAACCTAAGCTACTCTATTATTCTGTGATCAATCAAAGCCCTGTTCCTAAAGTTCATAATCACTAGAGGGATTTCTGCTCCCGTATTTCACTAGACACGTACAAACATCCATCCATATACTGTAAATAAAAGGACCCATTCTTAACTCTTTTAATTATGTTAATTAACTATTTGGTAATGTACAGTCAGATTCAACATCTACAAGTGGAAAAATACTTCTATGGGAGGACTACTACAATTCTCTCTTTTCCTCTTATTTTTGCTTTTTCCCTCATCCCTTTTATTCCCCTTTCCTCTACTTTCTCTCCTTTTCCAGAGACCTTTGTCCTGGCCCTTTCTTCATGATACTATGACAATATCAGGAACATCCCTTCAAGTGCTATGATTAACTTCTATTAGAAACTTGAGATGTCTGTGTGCAAAGAAGGACCACGGACACAAATGCATGCAGACTCTAAACAGAGTTTATGCCCACTTCATGTTTAGGAAGTTAATTTCAGCCACGTTGGTTAGAAACTAGAATTTTCAAACAAAACAGAAAACTCTAAAACCCGAAAGATTAAAATACAGAATTTGAACACTCCCATGCCTATTCCAAAGGGGTGCTGTAATAGCAGGCTCTTTAACAGTTATATCCTCATTTTGGACAGCATGTTAAATTTCCACATTTGCAGTGAAAAAGAAACACAGCAGGCAAGATGGGAACATTCTACATCATATGAAGTGATGAGATTGGTTTTGCACAGAGAAAAAACAACTTGAAGAAACAATAAGCTTGAAAAAAATAAGCCAGAGATGTAGAAACTACTGGTAGAGAAGAAAGAATCAGGGGCAAGCACTTCTCATAAGAGAAACCTGCTAGTTAAAGTTTAAAAGGGCAAATATTAAATGCAGATTAAAATAAAACATTTTAACATTAGTAAATATATGCACAAAATAGAGAAAAAATTGTTTTAAAATGTATTAACAAACGGGTAGAAAGCTAAATGTTACTTCTGCAAAAATATCTGCTGTTGTCAATGGAAGTTCTGTGGGATTAATCTTGCAGAAATAACCTGTTATTTTATTCAGAATGACTCACAACACTTAGTAACTGCAGTGCTGTATTTTTCTTCATTTAAGTTCTTCAGAAAAACATTAACCTGACAAATTCACAACCACATTATTTTTTTTTTTTAGGGACTAAAAATATCAGCTATAAAAGCAGCCGCAGATAATACAGAGCATGTAAACAGTATGCCTGTAATTCAAGTTACAAAGTTACTTCAGTGCTCTGCGTTCCTACGGGCTGTCCAGACACTGCCGTATTACACTTAAGGTGCCAGCCTTTATTCTGAAAGTGTTAAACATTCTCAATAACATCCCTTAAAATTAGGTAACTCCCTGGAACATGACCAGCCTGGAGAGCTGGGATCCTCAGCTCCAAGGGACCATCTGTTGCCCCCAACACCTTGCCTCTCAATACCAGCAAAAGCCTGAGGGTATTAACCCAAAACTCACGTATCTAAGTGTCAATATTTCACAGAAATGCAGGAAATAAGCCGGAAAAAAACCCCAAGACAAAACTTGTAGTTGTGCAACTTGAGGGGAAAAGAAAGGTTCTTCCTGTCCATGGATATCTCAGCCTATCACCTCAACTTTGGTTTCATTAAAATATGAGACCAACCAACCACTTTACAATCCCCTCATGCAGACAGAAGTCAGACACCTAAAACTTCTAAAAAAAGCTTGAGTTTTTAATGTTAAGACCATCCAACAATTTACTCCATAAACTATTAAGCTCCATTGCAAACCATTTTCGAGTT
The DNA here is from genome assembly GCA_013399435.1 of Arenaria interpres. Taxonomy (NCBI): domain Eukaryota; kingdom Metazoa; phylum Chordata; class Aves; order Charadriiformes; family Scolopacidae; genus Arenaria; species Arenaria interpres. The sequence continues at coordinate 133,400 of VXAK01013525.1, forward strand.
CCTTTCCCTTCCCATTGGCGAGCTGCTCCAGAACTTTCCTTTTCTGCTGGCTAGAATCTTTCTTCCAATTTCAGTTTTAATTTACTCATCATTAATAAGATGCTAGCATATATAATCGTTATTCTTTAGCTTTTTCCAAAAAGATCAGTTAATCCTATCTCCCCCAAACCTTTGTTGTGCAAAGCTGACTTACGGTACACGACCATTGCTATTTTACCAGCCTGCTGCAAAACATAAAATTTCTTCAGTTAGGCATTCACAATACAGTGCCCTCAGACAAGGAATTACTGCAGACTATCAAAGAACTATTCAGCTTATAGCACTATGAAAATAAATATTTTTTTTAAATTAAGACCCCTGTCTTTTATTTAATACATGATTAGCATGCTGCCATTCATGTGAAGGCCAAAGCATGGAGATACAGATGAAACCAAGGGAGCGGTACAGGAATGGCTGGCCAAACTCTTGTGCCACAATTGAGCAGAGTAACCCAGGGACAACTATTTATCCTTAACTGATAAGTTATTAACGCCAGCTAGGTGTAACAGAGTTAGTTGCCCCTGCTTACCTACTGCCAGTTGCTGCTCTGCATCAGACGTCTGCAGCAAGTGATCGATGGTGACAGTTTACCAGGTGGCTTTGCCTTCATGGCTGATCGTATTAACCAAACCAGAGTTTAAGCTCAGCAAGAGAGAGGAGCTTGCACCTTTCTAAAAGGCAGAGGCTCCCAGTGAACCCCATACTTGGCTAAATCTGGCACTGACACTGGAGGCAGGCACAACACATAGGAAGGCACGAGGAAACTTTGAAGAGATTTAGATGGCAGAGTATTTTGTAGAGGAGGTACAGTTCAACAGCTGTACTGAAATTTTTAGGGTCCCAAATTCATCTAAATTTGGGTGCCTAATTTCTTCTTTTTCATCTAGATTAGCCTAACGTATTTTATTTGGCCTCTGCAGAGTTACCATGACTCACTGGTGATTCATCATTTACTGCTCCTCTAACTCAAGTCACGTGAGAAATCGTTTGTCCACAAAAAATAGACAGGATTCAGCTACAGGTTAGTTCTAGATACCCAACCCATCTCCCAGAAAACAAAAGCAGTTAGTTTTGGAAGGAAAGGCAGTTTTGCAGTTAAGAAACAGTCTGTCTGCATTCATTTTCTGGTTGATTCGTAAACACCCTGTGGAAGTCAGACATCATTTCTTAACTTGGGGAGTAGCTCTCTAGATATGGAATTGTAAAGCTAAACCCAGTACTATTTGTCAACTGCTCAAGTAGAGTAGGGACTAAGCAAGCAGACAAAATAAATCATCACAGGCACCATAACATATAGCGGTCAAAATATTAACTGCAGTGCTTTGATGTCACCACCTCCGAAAGTAACAAGTTATTATATTAATTTACATGTTACTGTCCCTGCATGCCAAAAGCAAAACAGTAAGCTTTTTGTGCACGAGTTGTAAAACAAAACATGTATCACACTTTTCGATACACGCCCTTCCTTGGTTTAAATGCTCAAATCCTAGGGCAGTCAAACAGGTATTGGAGAAACAGCAGCTGTTTAAGAAGAGAAAACAAATCGCTAGAAGGAGAAATAGTATAATTTAGCTCAGGTAATTAACTTCACATCATGCTAGGCTGAATTAGTAGCTAAATACATCAGTGTAACTCAAGGGGTACAATCTAGTAATGTATCTTAATCAAAGGAAGGCAGTATTTTATCAGATCAGAGCAAGTAATGCATATTTGCGTTATTTTATAGTGGTAGGACTATTTTGAAATAAACATTTCCTTTAATATGAAGCTGTGGTACTAACGTCAACCCTTGAGCAAAGACTGCTACATGCCCGTGTATCTCAAAATTTCCCATTTCTACTACATTTTTTTTGCTGCTGGAGAGGGAACCACATTGCAGTATTACTTTGTGTGCGTATGAAGCAAGTTCCCTGTGCAATTTCCCTTTAAACAGTTTTTAATTCTCGTTACTTCATGTAAAGAGATTCTGCTCCGTGACGAAGCTGAATAACGAAAAAATAATTCAAAAACGAGAAAGGAAAAAATCCAGAGTAAGACCAGTAAGTTCTCTCAAAGACTTTCTGAATCTGGTGTTTAGAAGATAAATGCCCCACAAAAACTGAGGGACTGGGCCCTTCAGCTTCCTGGCATCTAGGTGGAATCCAGCCATCTGTGCACTGGGAGTTCAGCACCAGAAAAATCAGCCTATAGCACCAAGAAAATGCTCCAAGTTGGCAGAAAAGTAGCTCACAAGGCTCTGCTTCATTCTGCTATGGCAAAACCATTTCCCATAAGACAAGCTACATTTAGTAAAGCTTAACTTTGTCGTTAGATCTGCATTTACTTTAGGCTCTCTGATGAGATGGACGTGTTAGCTGAGATTGTATCTCTGCACACCTCCACAAGTGCAAATGTCTGCAAACGTCAGCTTATGCCGTGAACACAGCCCTAAGAGGCATTTTCAATGAGGCATTCCGCCCTCTGCATGGGTTGGACCCACCAAAAATAGCATCATCATGCCTACTTGCTAGTTCTTTAAAATCAGGCCACCAAATGAGGCCACTGTAAAGGTAAATAGTCCTTTGCAGTCATGGGCGATCTGTATGAGCTTTTGGGGAAAATCCCAGGTAACTCTCAACCACAGCCTCTAACAGCAAACGACAGGATTTTCCATCTATCTCTGATCTCCTCTTAACAAACACGCAATTTAACTCTTACATCAATGTTCTTTACCCAGAAATAAGTTTATTCCAGGTAGCAATGAGTTACCTCACAATTTGACATCCCATTCCTTTCCTAATCCCTAGACACCCATTCTTATCAGTATCATTTTTGGGGAATTAGATCTGTATTTTAAAAGCTTTTTATCTTTAATGCTTTTACCTTGCATGTGTTGTATCATCATTATTATTAATATTATTATTACCCTTGCTCAAAATGCAATGAACAGCTTACAAAGGCACGCACCCTCATTAATCTCTCAAGCCACCACAGTTCTTCAACTCCCTCATATATTTTCAAAGGGCATTTCTGTAAAGCCTCATCATTATGATACTAAAACAGTGCTGGGAATGTACACGGGCTGCCGAGTCGACTGTTTTTACACAGCATCTCAATAGATCTCAGTTCTGAGGTTTTCTTGTGCTGTAGCAGATCTGATCACTAAGAAGCAGTTTTAAAGCATGTAGTTATCATACAGCTCTTGGGTACAAACTAAATTTAAGTTATTTTTAAATGGCATAGAAACAAAAGTTTTTCACTCAGGGATTTTAGCTGGTCAACAATTAGTCAAGTAAACCTCTGGGTAAAGTCCCTTCTATGAAAGTCAGTAATGCGTAACTTGGAGGCGAAGCGGGGGGGCGAGGGGGAAGAAGGCGAGCGGGAGGGTTGTTTCTAATTACTCTCTTTGAGCAGACTAATTGTAAAAGGATTAAAAATAGATGCTTTCACATCCCATAAAACAGTAGGCAGCAAATCAAGAGCAGCATACAAACAAGGTGGTTTTTTTTTTTTAAGCACTCGAAAAAACCTACCCCTCCCACAAGAGACTCACGTAATCACTCTTGAAAACAATGTGCGAGGGTAAACTTTCGCAGTCAAGCCATTCTGCTAATGCCCTTAACTGCTCAGAGGATCCAAGAAGCTACAGATATGTAAGTACAGAAAAGAATTCACTTTTGTAATTACTTTTTTTTTTTCTTCACTGTACAACAGCAAACGATTCTAGAAAGATTATTTCTTTTTTGCATTATACCAAATATTTTCATGTGGTGGGAAGGATAAGTCATCTTTGAATGGAAAAGACAAGGCTCGTGGAAGAAATTCTGTGATATTTTACATTCACATATTAATATGATGCCAGTTAATTTTTATTTAAAGCATCTGTTGACCCACAGCATCAACAAATTATTTCAAGTTCTTTCTTATAATACAGCTTTTCGACAATCACAGGGAAACATCTCATAATTGCCTTAGCTTAGACAATCTTTTTAGCAATACAGAAATAACTAATGTACAAGTAGTAAAGGAATCACTGCAGCTCTTAAGTCATTCACTGAACCTCACAGAATGCTTCACTAACAGGAGAGAGCCTTAAAAGAAATCTGTACTATGGTTGTGAATGCAGTTTGCTCTGTTACACGTGCTCCTTGTCTATGAAACAGCCTTTATTATGAGCGCAAGAAATCCTCAGTCACTCTTCCCACATCTAAATATGGCAACAGAATGCTTTAAGAATTTAAAGTTTTATGAGTTAATTCCTGTTCTACCTTCTGACATGCCTTTGTTTCCAAGTTTTTAGAAGGAATTCTTTTTCTGAATTGCAGTCATTAAACATCTTTCTCCTTATTACTGATCTTTATGCCACAAACCTAAAGAAGTATTACAAGTGAGAGGATTTTTATACATCTTCTCTATTAAAAAGGATCCACTTTTCCTAATATACTGGCAAATCAAGGTACAACTGTTCGACAGACAATAACTTGACTATCACTTATCTTAAAAACCAGAGATGGCATGCATGCCTTTGCGCACAGAATGCAAGTTTGTCTAACATTTCAACGGCTCCTCCTGCAGAGACAAGGGAACTGAAAACTTATTTGGCAATTAGTCTTTAAGAGCTAAAATCTCATTCCTTTCTGTTTGGAAAGACTGTGATTTGAGATCCCAATTTGAGATTGGGAATCTCAATCCTTTCAAAAGATTGAGGACATTATATGTATACATGTAATTAATAATGAACAATAAATTCAAACTAGAGTTCTGAAGTTGTAATTCCTAGAATTAAAGACTGCACCTGCACAGGTTCCACACCACTCAGAAAGAAAAAAATAATCAAATGAGAAGTGTGTATGTTTTCTAGTACTAAAATACAAACTGTTATTTGACCCATTGTTCTTCTGCTTGCAGGAACGTAACTGTAAGTGGCTTAGGTTTTTATTTTGTTTATTTGCTATATTTTAGGCTCTCTCCTTTTTACATTTAGTACACTTAGGCAAGTAAACTGAAGGAAGGTTAATCCTCTCAGCATCAGCACGGCTCTTCACACCAACTTGCATTTTTGGCAGAGATGATTTCTGTTAGACAGTTCTCATACTTTTTACGGGACAGATCACATTTGAGAGAGTCAAGAGATAAGAGAGAATCAACAGATAAGAGCTAGAATGCACACTTCAAATGACTTCCACTTTTTCTTTAGCTACTTGTGCAGCACTGCAACTCAACTTCTTTATTTCCATTTCGCTTACTGTAGCTTCTATTATTTTTGAGCACCAAATATAACTGTCTTACAACTTTGCAAAATCTATAGTAATAGAGAAAACCAGGACCATACACACACCACAGTGTGTGCATCTGCAAATTCTGTTAAGGACTTAAAGAATATTATAATTCTTCGTAGCCATCATTAAGACCATTTCACTAATGAAATGCATACTTGGGATTTGCTGATGCGTGGCTTACAAATTTGGCTTTAGTACCCCAACAACTATGGGTCTATACCAAGGAAGCACGAGCCTGGAAACCATCTCACCAAAATTAGCTGTGGGTTGCGACCTGAGGATTCAGTCTTCAGGTCATTAGGGCTACTCATGGACATTTAGGACACAAAACTCAACAGCTTTTGAAAAAAGGTAACTTTACACAGTGCACTAGAAGTGTGCGAGCGTTAAAGTATTAGAAAGAAACAGGAAGCTTTAGGACATGCCTGTGTCTTGCCTCAGCTTTTATTAAACCACAGTTCCCAAGTTGTCAATACGTACACCTAGATATATGTACCTTAGGTATATGTTCTTTCTATATTAACAAAGCATTCTATTATGCAACTCAGCATGCACACTTAAATAAATATAACTTAGTTGAGTCGAGCCTTTTTCCTCAAACAGAGAAAACACTCTCAAAATGAAAATCACTTGTATGGTAAATTAGAAATTCAAATAGTAAATATGACTGGTCACGGTCAAAAGAAAACAGTTAATTTTAGAGATTAAGGGAAAAAAGACCTACAAAATGAGAGCACTGCATATTTCCCATCTTTTACTGGTTTTAAATTCTTGAAGACTTGCACAGCTTACACCTGCAGAGGACTGCAAACTCAGTAAATCCTCAGGTCAGGAGTTGCAGGGGAAGAGAAGTCTCTTTCCCGACTAATCCTTTTAACTCATTTATACTCTATGGTTACATGAACATTATTCCCTGATACTGTGTGTTAAAGAAATACTGTTCCTCCATCTCAAAGTGACTAAACCATACTATGCATAGAGCCAGTAGAGATCTTCGCAATGATCTGCTGTGCCATCCCAAGAATTTAATTGGTATCCCTCTTCAACTAGCTACCGGGCAGATGGACCAGGTATTCATCTCCAAAGAATAAAAATTATGAAGAGAGACAGATGAATCACACATTTGACTACAATACACAGTTAAAGCCTTTTACATGTTCCTTGTTCTGCTGAAAAGACAGATGGTGCTCCTTCAGCAAAAGCAGGAGGAGATGAGAACAAGAAAAAAACCCTCATTTAGCATACAGGGGGCTTTGTATCACTGCTTGCAGATAATCCAAACCCATGTCATCTGAACTTGCAACACTGCAATTGCTGGCTCATAACTTAAGTCTGTGCTTGTTAATAGTTAAATGTATGCAACATTATGATACTATATATAAAGCTCATGATTCGTGAGCATGTCTATGAACCAAGGCTTTGGATTATGTAGTACTTCCAGGCTGGAGCCACCATTCTGTTCATCAAACACCTTTTGCAGTGGGGCTGTACTCTGAGCCGAGTTCTTTCGTACTGCAGTATAAACGTAAAAAAAATGGGAATGCCAAACATTTTCACAGAAAAACAGTCTCTTAAAGCAATCTTCCTATACAGTGGGTACTATTGCTATCAAACATCAAGAAAGCACACAGAATAGATTAAAAGCTGGCTAACTAACAAATCTTATAAAGTAACTGGTTAAAGAAAACCTTTTTTCCATTGCTGGTCAGAAAGCAAATACAATGCTAAGACTTGAAATGGCAAGTGAGAGAGAATAACGTAGACTGTACACTGGTTGCAAGCCTGGGCATAATATTAAAATTAATTTTAAACTTTCCCAGGTGTAAGGTCCACCCAGGTAGAAGCAGAGAGCATTGGCCATGACCCTAAACTGGAGAAACCCTAGGACACAGTGAATGTGAAAAGTACTGCAGGATCACAATGAAGTAACATCACAAACTCCCAGAGCAATGCTACACAACTGGAGTACTGCATCCAGCTTTGGAGTCCTCAGCACAGGAAGGACATGGACCTGTGGGAGAGGGTCCAGAGGAGGGCCAGAAAGATGATCAGAGAGCTGGAGCACCTCTCCTATGAAGACAGGCTGAGAGAGTTGGGGTTCTTCAGCCTGGAGAAGGGAAGGCTCTGGGGAGACCTTAGAGCAGCCTTCCAATACCTGAAGAGGGCCTACAGGAGAGATGGGGAGGGACTCTTTATCAGGGAGTGGAGCGATAGGATGAGGGGTAATGGTTTTAAACTGAAAGAGGGGAGATTTAGATTAGATGTTAGGAGGGAATTCTTTACTGGGAGGGTGGAGAGACACTGGAACAGGTTGCCCAGAGAAGCTGTGGATGCCCCATCCCTGGAGGTGTTCAAGGCCAGGCTGGATGGGGCTTTGAGCAACCTGGTCTGGTGGGAGGTGTCCCTGGCCATGGCAGGGGCTTGGAACTCGATGATCTTTAAGGTCCCTTTCAACCCAAACCAATCTATGATTCTACTGAATACCTAATCAACAGAGCAGAAAAAGCAGGGACGAGTGGTGAGTATGCTTCTGTGTACACCGATACCAAAAGGCATCTGGAACCCCATCTCCTGTGTGGGACTAAGCTAGGGTTAGAACAAACGTCACGGGACTATTTTGCCTTGTGGTGAGACATTTGAGAAGTTCACCTTCAGCTGTCAAAACCATGGGACTGTATAAAGGGGAAAGGATCAACAAAACCTGCAAATTAATTTTAGAGAAATTTAAATAAGAGACACACACATTTTTTAACAGGGAGGGTGACTGACCAATAAATACAGTAAAAATAGCTAATTCGCTTTCTCTTAAGCTCTCCAAATCAAGACAAAACAACATTTTGGAAAATATGCTTTAAATGAAAAGTTAGTGGAATCTGTACACAGATAACTAAAAATAATGACATCACCTGCATTTTACAGGTGGCCACATTAAATGAGTAAGTGGTCTCTTTGCACTACAACTTCATAGGTCTGTGTTATTGAGCGCTGTGAGTTTGCAGACCCAGGAAAAAGTAAAAACCTGTAGAACTTTCTTTACAATACCAATATAAAGACAGGACTTTTAAATACCTTAAGCCTTAAAATTTTGCATGTACCAAAAAATTGTGGCAATGTTTTCTAAAATTATTAAATTGGTGAAGTAATGTCTTCTTTTTTTTTTCCCAAAGATATACTTCAAAATACTGTTAATAAACTCTGAAAGCCACTGGGGAGGGGCACTTAATCCAACAACCTAGAAGAGCAAATATTCTGGTACTGATTCTAAAGGGTAGCTTCATTAGTGCATTTGGATTAATGACATTAAATAGCCATATTAAATGACCATATTCAGTCACACAGCTCATTAAAATCAGTAAGAATCAAGTCCATCTAGTTTGAGGTTTGCAGCAGTAAGGAGGTAACATTCTCCGTTTTTGCCCCAAGAATGCAGAACATGGGAAAAGTACACAAAAATGGGCCTGCTCTTGTTTTTTCAGTTACATGCTGTAGAGGCTGGCATATGTTCTGAAAATATAAGCTGATCACTAAGGATTGGTTCCATGAAATAAACAGCTACCTGACACAAGGAATAGGGTTCAAACAAAAAGTCTTGGTTTACTTAATAGGCTAGACACCTGTTAAGAATAAAGCATTTTTTAAAATGTAGCCCTGTTCAACATCGAGCAGAAAAAGTAAACTACCTGCTGAAGTGAATGTAGTTCATCTAACAACAGTAAGAGCTCAGAAGTTACCATAGCTTAGGTGATACGCGTTAAGTAATCAGATGGTAGCAACTTTATCATGTGTTTGGGCCCCAAACCAGGTACAGTATCATGAGGGTTTTCTTTTAAATAATTAAATATATTGAGGTAATCTAGCACCTAGACACTATGGTGACCACTCAAAAATGCCCATACATACCTACATATAGAGAAAATACTAATACTCATCTAGAGTATTATAAAATGTACTCCCTATGTTCACTGTCAAAATGTTTGGGGGATAACAGAGGATGAGAAAGAACATTTTTCCCACTCAGGGCTAACTCCCACAGCCAGCAGAAGAGCCTGCTGACATCCTCTGTCAAGGAGTACGGCTTAGCTGAAGTACACGCTGCCCCGGAAGGCTCATGAGCTGTGGTCCCCCAATTTTTTTCCTCATCTGTTTGTGGCAAGTTTGTCCTGCCATGGAACTGCTCCCCATGTATATCCATGCTAGCACCATGCATAGACAGCTAGAACCTCCTGCTCAATATAGCCATGGTTTTATGTGAGTGTTACCCGAAACAAAAGCTCTCAAAAGCAGAAGCAGTTTCGAGAGGAGATGTTGCTTTATTCGACGTCAGGTGCTGGGTGGAAATCCACAAATCTAGCACACCTTACCAGGGACATTCACCCATTATTTATACAAAAAAGATTCTCATTATTCTGCCTACCTAATACATAACTCCACCTAGGCTTACATATTCATTAGGATGATACAATAGTCCTTTTGCACACGCATATTAAATTTTGCAGTGTCTGCAAAACACTTCTACACAGGCGTGAGTTCCTCGATGGTCATTTGGGTACAGATACTTTTCCTCACATTATCCTTTTAACGTATTGAGTCATCTCAGGACAGTAAAAGTTTACTGTACGTTTGCCAGCTTCTTGAGAGTTACAAGGATGTTCCTTGAAGTAGCCACTGCTCTGTCCTAATTAGTATAGGGGCTACATATTTTGATATATGAGAGAACCTCGAAGTGATGAACTACATCTTGTTATCCCATCCTTATCACTATCAGCTCGGTGACCAACTATTTTCTCATACAGTAGGAAGCTCAGTAATTAACTCATTTTAGTTAGCATATGGTTAGAAACAAAGCAGAGGTCTGCCTTTGGTAACACGAGGGTGAGCATCCTAGTTTGAGCAACAACAAGTTGTAGATGAATTTGTTACATTAAAGATCCTACTTCATAGGACAAAATTAGGTAACATGAGTTTTATGAAATTCTACTCTTGATCTTTTTAAAAAAAATAAATCACTGAAATGACAGAATTTTTCCTAAACTATAGTTAAAACGTGTTTGTATAATAGATATTCTACACTTTACAAACATTTATAGGAAGACAAATGAATGGACATGACAAATATGCACACTATTTGCAAACCAAAACTATTACAACTTCACAGAAAATAAAATTAGGCAGCTAATATGCTGTAGCTATTTCTGCAGTAGAACTGTTTATCATAAATGTTAGATTAGAAACACAACAAAATACCTCACTGATTCTTATCCAGGTGCCTGCACAAACCCACGCCATTTTCTGCAAAAAGCAGTCTGTTACACTTGCATAAAACAAGAGCCATCCTACATGCTTCTATAAGAGAAAGGACAAAACAGGAGGAAAGTATAGCAGAACTATCCTCAGGGTAGTAACTACTTTATTAATCAATCATCAAACACACCAACACCAAGATACCATGAATGATGTGGAATTAACTAATACAAAATCGTAGACATTCTTAAATCTGCACTACAGCTGGAATTGCTATTTACCAGTTTAATTCTCTTATTCAGATCACAGAAGTCACACTTCAGACTTGACATCTAACCCTCAATGCAGTATTCCCACCTCTTGACACATGGTACATACTTCATGGCTGTCAAAGAATCAGAACATTGTACATCTATCAGTCACCTGTCTTTCCTACTGCCCGCGCAACACTACAAATACAGACTTAATATACTATCTGTATGCTAAATTTCTTCCTTAAACATATGTAATATAACTAATTTATGTATTTTAATACACGTCATGCACTATCCGCAGGTTTATTGTTTACCTTGTGCACCCCTTGTAACCAAGCCAGAAGTCTGATCAGACTGGCTTAAATTCCAGTATGTGCTGCAGGTACACTAATTGTGAACAAATTGAAAAAAAAAAAATAGGACAATCTCCTCAAAACATGAAAGAAGAGACTAATCTCTTACTGTTTTCACAAGTTAATAAAAGGATAATGAATACTTTCTAAAATGTCTTAAAACCCTTAAAACTGAGAGGTATTTTCCAGAAAGACTTTGTAATAGCTTAGACATTTTAATTAATGGTACCAGATGGACTTAAAACTCAGGTTAAAACAGCTTTTCTCTCCAGATAGTATTTTGCGTTAAAGCAGAAGCAATCGTGGTTTGACTGCTGTTTTAATCCAGAACAGCGGCTCAAGGAGTACCATCAGATGCCCCATCCTTTCTGACACTTATGTTTACACTATCCAACTGGCAGGTAACACCACACCTAAGAAATACTTTGCACTGGAAACAATATCAACTGGATGAGGTCCTTTCCATTTCTGAAGTTCTCCTTGATCGTTTTTTATATTTTTAAGTTCCTCAAATCATTGGCACTTTGCAGCTCTTCCATGCTACTTCTAACTGTGCAGGTTAAACAATTTCTAAAATCTACTGAACTGACAACATGTAAAATATTTCAGCTGGATTATCTCTCTTAAGACTAAAGTCTTAAGAATGTAACAATATTTGAATCAGATTTCAAAGGCCAATTCTTAAAACTAGTATTAAACAAGCTGAATTATTATTATGTCAATATGATAAGAATGCTGAAAAGATTTAGTTTCTCTAAATAAGTTATATCATTGCAACGTGAATTGTTAGAAGCAAAAACTCCCTAAAAATTAACTGAAATACATCTAAAAGATTTTGTCTGCTTGTCTGAGTCTTGGGGACTTCGTATGATCCTTTATCATGTAGTTTCTTCAGACTCCTTTTTCCTCTCATGCTGCTTTAAACAGTCTCCCACCTCCTGATCATCTATAAACTTCACTTTCCAAACACGTTAGATCCTTGGTTTATTATTTTCCTCCCTGTGTCATTTTTTTCAGGAGAGAAGGAATTGGGATCAAAATAAATAAAAAAAAGCTACAAAGAGCCATATTTTTGTTTGTTTGTTTTCAGAAGGAGCCTTGAGAAGTATTTCACCATAATGAAGTTTCATTTCAATTTTTTTACAATCTTGTTTTTTGCAACAGAGCTTGGCTGTTGTAATGCAGAAAACTTTATCTACGCTTATTACAAAATGTTCTTTTTTTTCTTCTTTTTTCATATTAGGGCTACTGAGCTTCCTGCAACAACAGTGCTTACAGAAATGGACACTTTCACAGCTTCTGAGGCAAACAGCTCCACCTGCGACTTATACGAGCACAAAGACACAGCACGGATACTACTCTCTGTCTTCTACAGCTCCATCTTAATCCTTGGGGTGCTCGGAAACACCATTGCCCTCACCGTCATTTTTAAAAACAGAAAGAAGATCAACTCCACTACCCTCTACTCGACAAATCTCGTCTTCTCCGACCTCCTGTTCTGTATCGCCTTGCCTACAAGGATAGCCTACTACGCCCTGGGATTTCACTGGCCCTTCGGAGAAGCGTTATGTCGGATAACCGCTCTCTTGTTCTACATCAACACCTACGCAGGTGTAAACTTCATGACGTGTTTGAGCATTGACAGGTTTTTCGCCGTCGTCCACCCCTTCCGATACAAGATCAGAAGGATTAAATATGCCAAGGGCATTTGTGTCTTTATCTGGTTTCTTGTATTTAGTCAAACTTTCCCATTACTCATACAGCCCATGTCACAGGAAGAAAAAGAAAGGACTACGTGTATGGAGTATCCAAACTTTGAAAAAATAGCACACCTACCATTTATACTTCTTGCTGCCTGTTTAGTAGGGTACCTTATTCCCCTGGGGATTATACTATTTTGTTACTCTCAAATTAGCTGCAAACTTTTTCAAACGGCTAAGGAAAATCCACTGACTGAAAAATCAGGGATAAACAGAAAAGCCATCAATACAATCATATTCGTAATTATAGTCTTCATCATCTGCTTTACCCCTTATCATGTTGCAATTATACAACACATGATTAAGAAGCTTCAGAATGAACCCTCATGCACTGAAAATAAAATTTTCCAGAAGTCCCTCCACTATACTGTGTTTCTGATGAATTTTAACTGCTGCCTAGACCCCTTCATCTATTTCTTTGCATGCAAAGGATACAAGAGAACTGTAATGAAAATACTGAGACGCCAAGTGAGTGCATCAATTTCAAGTGCTGTCAGGTCACATCATGAAGAAAGCTCACGTGACATAGGAGAAACACAAATGATGGTACTTGCAAAATCTTCCAATGGAAAGTTACCTGAAAAATAAAGTCTGTAGCATCCTGCAGTGAAGCAACCTTAAAAGTCCAGGGTCCGCAGTAAAAAACTCTTAGTGCTCCCTGTCCAGCAGCTTAAGTAAGATTCTGTTTCTCAGGAAATCAAGGAGTGATGTTGGACTGAAAAAGAGTTGTCACAGGGCAGCAGGAAAAATCAGCATTATAATTTCCTAGCTGTATCATTTTGACTGATCTCATTATTTTTTCCAGGAAATATGCACCACTGTGAATGTTCCAATTCCATACCACACATACGTATGCCTGGATGTTGACAACTCAAGCAAAGACTCAATTTACAGTTTAACTGGGTGTCTAAGAAAGGATTAAACAAAAACAGCTTACAGTTCAGACTGACCGCAACCAGAACATCTGAAAATTGCAAGACCTCTACCTGAGATCCAATTACAGCAATGGTTTGTTAGCCAAGTCACACAAGCAAAGGAATCCAACTCGGAGATAAAATGGACAATTTCTGTGCATGTTTGACTATTGTAGGTGCTTAGTTTATAGCTCTCTGGAGGTGAAACTGCATTTTGTAGTATATGGAGCATGAAGGTCTTATTGAACAATTCACATAGATGACATTGTCAAATGTAAGGGATGAAAAGTTAACGAACTCCTAGGTTCTCAGCAACACTGCTATGTATGTGTCTCCCATGTGTCAAATCACTCATCTTTGCAAGGTGTATTATATCTCTTTACTCCTTTTCCTAAAGGAGGACTTCTCTTTATGGTGTGTATTGTGAAGAGTCTCTACTTTTGTTGTATATAAATTATTTATAAACACAAAAAATAAGTTGAAGCAAGAGACTTTAATATGAAAACTACACTGTTTCATTTTAAAAAAGCAGTGACACAGGGTTCTTCAGAACTTCTGCTGAAGTCAGACATGGAGACAAGATGAACAGTTAAGAAGCAGGAATAAGCGCTCACAGCTGCAGTCACCAGAAAGTAATTTAACAGGTAATTCTGACGGTGTGAGATGGCCACCTCTTTTTACATGAGAGATCAATAAATGAAGACAGCAGATTGGCTGGGAAAGCACTAGCTTTCCCGTTGTGCCTTCACACGGTGTATCTGGGATCCCTTTGGGCACAAAGAAATCAGGCCAGCAAAGAGACCAAATGACTTAAACACATCCTGCTGGCATTGGCTCAATACCAGTTGAGTATCCAGGATGCAAGCCCTGGGTTCCTGCTGTCGTGCCTTTCCGTCATGTGTCAGTTTCCTTCCCTACTTTATTCCTGGCCCCCATGTCTCTTCTTTTGTCTTCTATCTTATTAATATGCCTCACCTGCCAACAGCGCTCGGTAATTGCACCATGAGGTTGTGATGGAAAAGGAAAATTCAAGAGTGCCTGATAATTACTGGTAAAAGCTATGCCAGACGTCAGAATAAATGTTATTTATTGCGGCCTTATCTCTCTGGCATTGAGGCTGTAGCGGAAGTCAAACAAACATAGTTCCACTTGTCAACTTTGCAGTTGCTTCCTTCCTCACATGTTGACCTCTGCCTACCTGCAGACACGGAAGGGTCATATCTGAATAGCAGCACAGAAACATTAAATTAACGATTACTTTCTCATGCGAATGAAAATGCAAAACCCCCTCTATTTCATATCACTTAAATTGTCAAAATTGAGCTTCTAATTACGAAAGACACTATGCAACTACAGAAAAACAGAGTAAGAAAAATCATTTTTAACAGAAGTTCTACTTAATTCTGTATGCTATAGCAGTTCTGTTCTTTTTAAATAAACTATTTAAAAATACTATTTAAGAATTTGTTCCTATTGGAGTAAGCAAAGGATAACCTGATAAAACCACAGACAGACCACTCATGAATACCTAGAAGGTATAAAATATCTCTATTATTAACATCACACCAGTACAAGCTCATTTTATTCTACTGTTGTCTGCTTTTTTATTTTGACATGCATTTCATCTACCTGTGATTATAAAAACTGAAAGTCAGAAAGTCTTTTTTTACATTTGTCTGTAAAATATAACTCAGATACATATTACAGCATCACATAATGCAGATATCTATTCTCTTCTAAGTGGAAACAAAGTGAAGATATAAATCAAAAATCTTTCTCCATCCCCATTTTCTCCTGTTAGCAACTCTTGTTATTTTCAAATTTAGACTTTTTTTACAAATCACATCAACATTCTCCAACATCTAACTTTACATCCAAATACCAATTTTACTCTAATAAGCCACAGAGTGCTGGTCCAGCTAGATACGGGCTTGAGAAAAGCAAGTTTTTTCTCCTTATTTTAATATTTCTCCAATGCTGAAGAAACTAATAAAATAAAAACCTTTAAAAGTTAAGATAAGCTCAGCTTCCTGACAAGAACAGACAGACAGTCAGTGATAATTTCTAGCTGTGGCAGCTGATGTCACTGCTTCTCCTCACTGTCAGCACACACTCACAGCTCATGCACACTCCTATCAATGAGGAGCCTCTACTAGGTCTGCTTACCTGGAACCACCAAAAGTAGCAGTGGTGGTTTCAGTTGGCCTACGACAATGCATTTAGAGAGCATCTTTCCTACTTCTTCTACCACCTGTGCTGTGGGGCTGGTAGCCACCACCAGAGAGATGGTAACAAGCTGCTGCAAGGGAGTAAGTGAAACCAGTAATACTGAAAACTTACAGCTGTTCTCAAACAATTGTTCTTCTTCAAGATGCCCTTACTCATTCACCCTGCTGGTACTCTTCCCCCAGTACCGTTTGTTGGAGTATTTTTACGATAGCAGTTCCCCAGCATGGGACGTCTCAGGTTCCTCTCCCTCCTGCCTGCCGCACAGACATCAATAAAAGGGGTGAAGCCACACCTGATATCACAGAATCACAGAATGGTTTGGGTTGGAAGGGACCTTAAAGATCATAGAGTTCCAAGCCCCCACCATGGCCAGGGAGACCTCCCACTAAGCCAGATTGCTCAAAGCCCCATCCAGCCTGGCCTTGAACACTTCCAGGGACGGGGCATCAACAATTTCTCTGGGCAACCTGTTCCAGTGTCTCTCCACCCTCAGAGTGAAAAAAATTCTAATATCTTATCTAAATCTCCCCTCTTTCAGTTTAAAACCGTTACCCTTCATCCTGTCGCTCCACTCCCTCATAAAGCGTCACAGAGTATCACAGAATCTTCATGGTTGGAGGGGACCTTTGAGTCCCTCCCCATCTCTCCTGTAGGCCCCCTTTAGGTATTGGAGGGCTGCTCTAAGGTCTCTCTGGAGCCTTCTCTTCTCCAAGCTGAACAACCCCAACTCTCTCAGCCTGTCTTTGTAGGAGAGGTGCTCCAGTCCTCTGATCATCTACGTGGCCCTCCTCTGGACCCATTCCAGCAGGTCCATGTCCTATCTGTGCTAAGGAAGGACTCTTTTTCTCTCCAACACTAAGTATATAACAAATACATCTGTCTTAAAAGACGTGAGCATGCTATGCCATGCAACATGTGGCTGAAGCACTATGAGCTTTGCAAAAGAAAATGAGCATTTGCTTTGGTAAAAGCTTTTGATACATTCTAAGAAATGCCCCCGTCTGTGTGAAAAGCTGGGAAATGCTCATACAGATCTGGAACTCGCTCACTCTTTTCATATATAAATAAAGCAGCTGACAAGTAGGAGCAAGTTCAAACGGCTTGCTCATTATGAGGATCTGAATGAAGTTCTTCGGAGAAACTGGGTCTCTTTGGAGGGTGAAGTCTAGTCAGGATCTTAAAACTCATGTTCGTGACAAAACAATAGAGTATCTTTTAACTCTACGCGTTGGAGTGTAGGGCTAGGGCAGTTGCTAAGAGGACTCCAACTAGCCTACGTGTCCACCTCTGATATTTCTCTCAAATCTTACCTGGTAGGAAACGTGACAGAGCACATAGAAATAAAAGTGAAGATGGGGTTCAAATGGCACATTTGGGCTGTCTCCATTCAAGTCCAGAAAAGAAAGTTGTACAGACACCTGTTCTTGAACACATGACAAAACTGAAGGTATGTCATGTGAAAAACCCCCAAACAGACATGTATTTTCAACAAAAGAGCATTTAGTGCCTTCACTTTTTCTTTCACTAAGAATGTAAAACTAGTAAGTGCTACATTAAGTGCTCAGAGGGGTTCCTTTGGCCACCTTGGGCTTGAAGATATTGAAGCCTCACTGAAAGTGTGGTGATAAAGAACACAATCTCCTTGGCTTACAGTCCCAGCAGAAGAGGCCAGGTATTCCCCAAAGCATAGCTGCCTGACTCTTTTGGCTGTGGCCCTGAAAGCTATGCAGATGAGGAACCTCTCAGCAACATTGTCATCTCCTTGCAAAAGACAGTAACAACAACTGTCCGAAGTGGTAAACATGCTACCACAAATATCATGATTCCTCAAGGTGGTTAATGACTCCTCTTAAACCAGCAAGCTCATTAGTACAAAGAGCTTTGTTCTAGGCTAGCAGGAGCTAGCTTTGTACTAGGAGCTAGTACAAAGGTTTGTGGTTTGGGTTTTTTTTAAACAGATACTGCATTAAAGACTAACATTGTTCCGAAACTCAAAAGCTTACAGGTAAGCAAGGAACGACCAGACTTCAAGAAAACTATGAGACAGCCTGTAACATAAGAAAAATAGGGTGCAGCTGAAGAGAAGAGTAGCTTTGCCTTACACAACCAGTTTTGGAGGAACTGAAAAGCTGTGACGTACTCTGTCTCTTCTGTCTCCACAGTTGTGGTACAGAGCAGGGGAAGAACCCAAGACAGACTAAGGTTTGTATCTTAGCAGCATCCCACTATGCTGGCATAATAAAGACAAGGTCAACGGACACCAAGAATCACTAGAAAAACATCAAATTCATATGAGCGAAATATTTCCTAATACAGTCTTGGCTAAGCCACTGCCTGCAGACTAAGGCTATAGTACAAAATGAACTCAGGCAAGTTCATTTTCGTGAAGAAAAACAAGGGAATTCCTATTTGTGTAGTAAATGCTCAGACATATTTCCTCAATTTTTTTTCCCTCAGAATACTCTCTTGGCTTCCTGCAATGTCTAACTTCAGACTTCCTGAGGCAGATGTCTCATCTATACACGTGACAATCCTCAATCAATTTTTCTTCCATCAGCCTGTCTGGTCCCCTTCTGAACTCAAATAAAATGTCTGTGCCTGAAGCATCTTGCAGCAAGAAGTCTCGCAGACTAACCACCCATGGGTGTGTGGAGCCGTTTTCTTTCAGTTGTGACACCTGCTAGTTTCATGTGAAGCCCTCTCGTTTCTTGTACTTGAAATGAGTGAACACAGTGATTCCCTATTTACCCTGTCCACATTACTCGTGATTTCACAGACTTACATCAAATCCCCTTCCTTCAAGTCATCTAGGCTCTTCTCCTATGAACAGTCAGACCAAAGCTGTTCACCACTTCATTTAAATTCTAGAGAGAGGAAGGAAAGAATGTGAAGTCCAAAGAAAGCAAGCAAATCCAACCGTATTTGAGCTGGATTGCAGAAGAGAACAGGGTTATCTCTATACATGGGGAGATCAACAGTGTCCTGATTCACTTTTCCCACCACAGTAACACAGAGCTAAGTCTCAAAATTGGCACCCTTCCCCATGACTTCTAGATTTGGATAACCTTGCTCAGACGCATTAAATAAAGAACAGGACTTCAATGGGCTGGAAAAATTGCCTCCCAGGAACCTCATGAAGTTCAGCAAAGTGAAATGCAAAGTTCTGTATCTGAGATGGAATAACCCCACCACACAAGAGTACATGCTGGGCATTGCCTGGTTCAAAAGCAGCTTGGCATAAAAAAGGACTGGGCTGCTGGGGAACAAGTTCAAGAGGAGTCAGTAACGTGATCTCATAGCCAAACATGTGGGACCGTGTTGGAAAGAACATCAAGGGAAGTGCTATTTCCCCTCCACTCAGTACTTGTGAGATCACACCTGGAGTCCTGTACCCAGTTTTGGGCTTCCTAGTGCAAGAAAGATACTGAGATATCCAGCAGAGGACCACCAAAAAGGATGAAGGGACTGCAGCACATGTTACAGGAGGAGAGGCTGAAAGAGCTGAGACGGTTCAGCCTGGAGAGGGAAGACCAAGAGCAAATGTTATTGCTGCCTTCAACTGCCTAATGGGGAGGGGTACAGAAAAGATGGCAACACACAGTCAGGGGCACAAGTTGCAGCAAGCAACAATTAAACATTAGGAAGCATTTTTCCATCATGAAGGAAAAATTGGGAAAGGTAGTACAGAAAGCCTGTGAAATCTCTCTCCTTAGAGATACTGAAAACTTGACTAGGCACAGTCCTGATTAAATTGGCATTACCAGGACTGGACAAGACAATCTCCAGAGGCTCCTTTCAACCTGCATCCTTCTACAACTACCAATTTGGTCAAAACTGTAAGTTATACAAGAAAGCAACATGAAACTCAATGGCCTTGCAGTAAAACCAGCAAATAATATAACTTTAAAATCTTCTAGTGTTGTCCTCTATTTAAACCTTTATCAAAATGCTGTCATTAGCATCCTCCAAAAATAAAGAAAGCTCAAGACGTAGCCTAGATTTCTTTCCAAAAAGCTGCATTCAATATATGAGTTTCTCCTCTTCCTCTTTTCTTTTCCTCAGTTGTGACAGATGTTGTGCAAAGGGCCAAACTAAAAAAGCAAGTTTTGCACCTGTTCTGAAGCCAACAACATTTGTGGTTATCCTATCCCTTCCAGAAAAGTATACATTGTCTTATACCACGCACAAGGAGAGCTATGTTCCTCCCTCTAATAAGCTAGGCTTAGCAGTTTCATCCTTCCTGTGGCACGTAACTTTCGAGGGAAGTTGTGGTTAGTTAGCAGAAGGCACCCTCAGGCAGCCTACTTTAAATATAGAGATGCTGAAAACTGATTATTCTCAACGTACGAGCCTACAAAGCAGCCAGATAATGTTTTATCAGCAGCTGCTGATACAAAGGGGCTAAGAACTTGATTAAACCTTAATATCACAACTTCTAAGTATGGAAAGTTAACAGCAATTCTGTCTTTGTCCCCAGTTGAACAGGAAGACATGAAGCATCCCTGCCAGCTGCACGTGTGAGGCATTTTTGACAAAAAGACAACAGAAGACTCCTGGACCCCTGATAAATTATCAGGTTATAAAGATAACTCAAGAGACAATTCTCTTTTTTTTTGTCCCTTAAAAAATAAATACAGTGTATTCACAATGCCAGCTATTTGAAACAGCTAAACACCCATCAGAATTTCACTCCTTCACTCAGATGACCACAAACCAAGTATTTTAAATGTGTCGGGGCTAGCTACTAGGATAGACACATAATAATGTTATTTATGCTAAAAGAGTGACAGAGGCCAAAGTTTTGCATTTATAACCCCAACACTTAGCCACACCTCGTGATCTCTTCTAGTGATTTTGTCTTAGACAAAAACCAACCAAAAATGATCAGACAGGACATCTAGAAAGAGGCTGACTAGAAGATAACACATTGTATGTCACTATTAAAAAGCTGACCTGGAAGAAAGTATCTCAGTTCTGTGGAGAGAAAAAAAAAATAAAAAAAAAATCAAGCCATCTGAAATTACTGATATAATGGATTACATTATATTAATCTCATTAAGATCTTTCCTCTTTAACTCCTCTTAACCCACAAGCTAGAGCTCTAAAACTAGCATGCTTGGATATCACCACTGGCAAGCAAAACTAGTGACCGCAAGCACCAGGGACAACTGCAAAACAGCAGGTTAAAACTCTGGGCACAGAGAGAGGGGCCATCTCTTTGCCCCTCCTTGCTTTTCTCCCAGGCTGTCCAGCCATTTCTACCTGCATCCCATGCCCTTGGTCTTGAGGAGTCCCTCCATACCCAAGAATGCAGGGAGAGCTGACCACTGCTAGGCAAACCTGCAGAGGCCAACCTCGTGACCGAGAGCAACTAGCTGAGGAACACCATAGATGGAGAGCCTAGGGTCAGCCTCCTGTTGTCTGAACTGATTTTACTACCTCCATGAAAGGTCTCTTTACGTTTCCTCCACTGCATGTGGTACCTGTACTTTGAAAAAATAGTTCTCCTTGCTACACCCCTGTCTTCCTAATACTGTGGTTGCCGGTGCTGCAGACGCACTTTCTGTACAGCTCAGAGTCTCTTCAAGCAGTCAAGCACCACACTGCCATCATATATCCCTTTGCAGTGCTTCTCATGCTGCAACTTGCAAATTCCTGCTGAAATTAAGTGATTAATGGTCAGAATTTTAATTTAAAAGTGTCCATAAAAAGATTTTTGGAACAGATATCAATACAGAGTTAGGAACATATTTTAAGCGTAGATGAAGTTTCGTTGTCATATGGCCTAGATAAGGTCTTCACAACTGAAAAGAAAAAAAAAAAAAAGGAAAGAGTAGTATTTGTCTTTAATGTTTTAATCAGTCCTTTTAGGACTGAGCAATCTTTACAGGTTAATTTACATCCTCGGTCAAATTAGCAAGCATAAAGATGGAGACTGAATTCTGAAATTACTTTTCAGAAATCTGTTTCTAATGCTTTTTCACAAGGTGCCATTTTCTTGTCACAAACAAAAAAAAACCAAAACAGGAAACAAGTGCGCCTCACTGGCCACAGATACGTTGGTGGAAGAAGTTGTTGCTACTTTCTTTTCACAGCTCTATCCAACTTCGTCAGCATGTCAAAAAAAAAAAAAAAAAGGTCTAAGTAAATAAGAACTATGATTTACCCTCCATCTGATCTGATGGATCAGAGAGTTGCTCACAGCTCTCACACAGAGGACAATGACAGCAGCAGCCAAGCAGGAGGGGAAGAATGTCAAGATGTACCAGCAAGACGCACCAAGCACTGCAGAGCCCCTCGGAAGCATAAAGGAAATTTTACTTTAGTTGTGACCTTTGCTAGAACAGCAATACTTCTTGGATCTGTAAGAAATCAGAAAATCGGCAGTACTTTGAACCAAAATGTTTGCAACTGCAGAATTAACCTTACCAATAATGATTTGTTTATCTACTGTATTAGGTAGAGGTGGATGTCTATTCTGTGAAGAGTTAATGATCCACATAACTACTAATCGAGGTGTATGTCTCTGTATCATGGATACTATGTGACTGCTACTTAGTCAAGACATATCTAATCAATGCTATAATAAATCAATGTATGCACAGTCAATACATAATGCACATTTAAACTTAAGTATACGTATAGTTCATTATCACATTCATGTGAATTATTATACACAACGCTTCTGGGACTGCAGCTTTATTATTGAGATAAAAATAAGAGAGTACGTTGTCCAAGGGAGTCTTAAAAGCTAAGTCCTCACTCCCAGTTGATTCCGTCAGTCACTGATGAATCTGTACTGTCAGCAAGACCATAGAGGAATACTAGTGATCTCAGAGCTGGTGAACCTCACCATAGATGGGATCTACCCTATGTACTGTCCCTGACCATAGGTCCAGCCAATGCTGTAACATCTCAGGGTTCCCAGCAACAGAAGAGACGTAAGATTTCCTAACTTGCTATTAGCTCTTCTGGGCTATTAATTAACAGTTATCTGCCTTACGAGTGTTTGTGCCTTTCTTACTGGGATCTAGAAAGAACTGTCCTCTCCTTGGGCCAAAACACTCAGCATTTTATTTATCACTTTTCCAACTGCCAACACAAGTAGGGTAAAAGATAAGTCATAATTCTTTTTCTCCAAAAGAAAAGTATCCTTTCAAATAAAGAAGATCAAAGTGACTATGTTAAAAAACTTAAATTGTTGAATTTTCGTTATGAGCAGAATGAAACTGGACAAACTAATGAAAGGGCTTTGCAGATAATAATAAAAAAAATGCCCACAAGTCATGGGGAGCACAGCAGTGAGCTATCCTAAAATCTGTGAGAAAGAATCAAGCAGTGCTTCATTTGAAAAAAACTGTAATCAAACTGTAAGAAAACAAGGAATTAAAATATGAATCTGAAAAATTCCCACCTTTTAGGGTGTTTAGGATTGCAACAAACACACAAAAATATAACAACCAATTAATGCTACATGAACTTGGGAAAAATGGCTAAACATTTTTAGTGATTTCTGTGCTTTATACATAGAAGCTTAAATACTAGTGTCAACAAAACCACGAATATCTCAGAAGTTGAATAAACTTGTCCTTTTTTTGTTCAAAACAAACTGGTGAAATAAAAATATCCCTTAATTTAAAAACTTAGATTTTACTATTTGAGTACTCTTATCTGTGCTTCCCAAAAGACACTTGTTGGCCTCTGGTAACAACACCAAGCAAATGAAACACTGTGGGCAACATCACAATTTCCTCTCCCCATTTGGCTTCAGTTTTAGCTTTTTAATATTTTGCAACAGGCATGAAGCAAAGATTACCATTACAGTGGCTAAAATTCTATTGAAACGAACGTTTCCACTCTTAATATCTACCTCCCTCCTAGAGAAACTGGCTGTATGGAAAAACAATACCTGAATGAAATTTTAAATTGTTTTCTTTTTAAAAAATGTATCATTGCAGACAAAAATAGTGTCTATTTTTAAAAGTTTTGTTGAAATATAAAAGATAGTAATCCATTTATCTTTCCTCTTCTTTCAATTTAATTTTTAAAAGTTCACAATGTCAGTACAAAGTAACTGTCGGCAGCGTCACCACTACCCCCACCATCCCTCCAGCCCCTGCCAACTCAACCCAAACTTCATTACCATTTCTGTTTCCTCACACATAATAAGAATAATGGGAATTGCCACATCAAAGCACATTTCTCTCTAATCTGCTACCCCGGTTCTCATAGACAAATACGAAATCAATCAGAGAGATGCAACATCTCATAATAATATGCCTATCGTGCAGTTTCTTCGTCACAATTACTGCTTCTTCTAACAGCCCTTGTTAAAAATTACCCACTACAGAAATCCAATTACAGCTCATTTATCTTTAAAAAGGGTTAAGACAGCTGGCAATATTTAGTCAAGCTGGCAAAGACACATAAAATGTTTACCTCCATAAGCTGCTTATGGAATACTGACTGCAAAGGTTAATCCTGCTGCAGGGCAGACCGGCTTCTCTCCCCTTAAATAAAAACACATTTCCTGTCTGAATAATTACACTTAGTTCACAGATCTCTAATAATTACATGCCTGGTACTTTCCACTTAATAAAAGCAATTAAAAAAGGTAAGCGTGAAAGTGGTGACAGCCTGCAATTACAAATGTCACTCAGTACTCTCTGAATTTGAAAGGGCCGGCCCATCTCAGGGAAGCCTGTTCAAAGGTGTACCACTTTGATTCCAGAGATACTCAACCACTGGTAACACTTTTCATCAAATTACCTCCCACTGCTTTCCTCGTCTTAAATAATGTTACCCAATTGTGTAATCTGTGTGCAAACATCTGTCCCTGTCTGAGAGGTGCGATGCAATGCAGTGGTAAGTATCCTAATTACTGTGAAAATGGAGCACTGCCCCATTTCAAAAACACCCTCAAAATCCTCAGCAAATCCTGATACCAGTTAAGAAATGGCTGATTATGCATTTGTTATTATAGTCTGATATCTCAGATGGCACAGCTTATTATAGGGCAGAGCTTTTGGCTGATAATGACTTTTTTCTTCTTATGGTTATTAAAATCAGGACTCAGTGTGATAAACTGCAGAGAACCCCAATTCAGAGGTTACCGTCTTCTGCTCCATCTGCCTCCTTCCTCTGGCGGAGGTCACTGACCCTACAGCAACAAGGGCATTAACCTCAAGCACCTTAACCTGGGCTGAAGTAATCAACTGTGAATCTTGTGGTACAGAGTAAAGGAAGGAGAAAGGCCGCATTTCTGCCTTCCAGCTCGACGTTCCCATCGCTTTCTTTGCTCTGGTGCTCCCATTCAACCCCCCAGAAGTGAGGAGGTTCAGAAACTTAAGCCAGTGGCAAATGATCTCCACAAAAAATATCTATGTTTTATTTTTAAACATTATTTTATCTCCCTATAACCACTGCCTGTAGGAAGTCAGATGACTTGAGCTGCAAGTGGTAGATAGGAAGGTGCGGGCTGTGGCCGAGCGCGTGCTCCATTAAGAGGCAGCCCACGCTTCAACCGGCTCAGCCCTGGCGCAAAACTGCACCTTCAGCAGGTGAAGGGAAGCCACATGTTTGTTCTTGCTGCCTCCTTTGCAAGGCTCTGGTCAAGGAGTGGAGAACTCAGCTGGGGAACCCATGTCCGTGTTCTGAACTAGCACAGCTCTTCCCATCAGCCGAACACAAGGCAGAGCCCTCAGCCCAGAGTAAGGATGCCTCCAGTGCCCTTACACTGATTGTCACTTGGCATTTGTTAAGAGTATTTTTTTTTGCCTACCATCATTCTACTTCTTCTGCCCCGCATATTAAGATCCCCATAGTTCTCTCAAAACTCTAAACACGTTAGGTCTCATTTTCTGATCCTGTCCCCTTACTCTTTAATCTCTTTTCCCAATCACTACCATATTAAGCAGAAATTAATTGAGTTTACTGCTTCACATATTTGACCCAAGATTTTTTCTGGCATGGGATAAATAATTCATAGTCTGGAAGTGTATAACTTGCATACTTAAGAGCAAAGACTTTTAGCTTAAGAATACCAGTAAGGCAGACTCGTGTCTACTTCCATTGTTGGCTGAAAATACTGTGGAAGGAGTAAAGCACATCCTGTCTTTCCCATTTGTCCATCTCACACTTCCATCTACTTCAGAAGTAGATGAGAAGATGGAGGTATGCATATAGACACGCATCCCAACTTTCAGTTATAAGCAAGCCGTCCTTCTTTTCCTTTGAATGAATATTTGTGTGAACATTCACTGGGGTTACTGCAAACACTCACCTCTCTTAACTGCAGCCCAAAGAAGTGACCCGAAGAAGGAACGCTCAGGGTGAGAGAGATCAGACTGCACAACAGCTACTGCGAATGCTGTCTCAGACCTGTAGCCAAAGCACCACTTTCACTAAGGCACAAATAAAACTCCAGTTTTTATTTCTGTGGACACTGAGGCTCACGCCTGGTGCTACCCCTAGTTCCCATGCTGTCTCACAGTCTGCTGTTCACTGTGACAGACAGTACAGAGACAGCTATCGGACTGAAGAAGCAAGAAACACTCCTGAACAACCTCTCTCTCTCTCTATATATATATTAAAAAAAAAAGTATATTTGACATCCAGGAGGTACAGAGATGCCCCAGTTCTAGAAACATGAGGCTTTAGATGAAACACCAGCAGGCTGATTTTCTGACAAGTGATGTATGAATCTGGCTTGAATTCTGAGGAGAATCTTGAAAAGAGGGGAAGCACAGGAAGTTATGCTGCTTCAGCCACATGGGCTTGATTCTTCTTTCACACTTCTGGCAGAGCACACAGCCACCAAAACATCTTCATCAAAAGGTGAAAAGAGCTGGTGACCACAGGCTCAAAAAGCTGTAGTGTGAGGAAATACAGCACCAAATTAACATCCCATTATGGAAAAGGATCCCTAAGCAGTGGCAAAACAAACAAACAAAACCACCTCTCTCATCAAGTCCTTGATAAAACCCATGGTGACAAGTGACTGAAAAGCTCATCACAGAAAAGCATGGAGATTACTGCTGAGTATCTCTTTATGGAACCAATTTTATGTTCTTAAGTGCACAAGACACGTAAGTAAAAATGTAAAAAAACTGAAAAGAAGTTTTAAAACACAGAAGGGTATTGTATCTCACACCACAGGGAAAAACATTTAAGAACTGCGAGAGAACAAGTGCTTCTTCTTGATTGACTGTTTCTTACCAGGGTTTAGTGGACGTGCTTTACCAAACCCAAAAGCTAACCCCGGACCGGAAAGCAACGACAAAATACAAAGAAATAGATGTGAGGTGACTGCACTGTCAGCTCAGAGAGTCTTGAACGAAAGCTGCCTCTCAGGTGGAGTGGTGCCATCACAACTAACTCGTCTGCATCCTGACCAAGCTCTCTGGATTGTTAGAAAACTGGAAAAGGTAGTCTCAACGTCTGATGAGCTCCAGAACAGAAAAAAAACCATTTTTAAAAATAGTCCTGAGAAATCATGTCAGATTTCCTGCTTGTGACACACCGGACGTTAGCACTCAAAACCCCACTCCATAATTTGCTAGTAAGTAAAGTCAAGTCCCACCAAATGACTGACACCCTTAACCCAAGCAAGAGGGTGGCATGTCACCCTTCACATCTGCATTGTCAGCTCTCACTGTTTGGGTAAGTTCAACCTTGACAGACAAAAGGTTCACCTAGCCCACCTTTTCTGAAGCTGTTGCATGTCTGATGCACAGACAGGGAAACTGAAGACACAACGTCTCTGTCCCTCCAAAGATATCAGAGAAGGTTCCTGGTTTAGGTAATAGAAACCTGATCCATACCTGATAATCGTTGAAGACAAAAGGCTAAAATCCAGTGGGTGTGTGTCCTACCACCACTGTGCACTCTCTCAAATTACGCAAGGTGAGAAATGAGCAAAGCATCACGCATGGACATACTGCCAAGTGGCTCACTATCACTACACAAGTCCAGAGGAATCAGAATAATTTTAGTTGGAAGAGACCTTTAAGATCATCAAGTCCAACTCTAAACCTAACACTACAAAGTCCACCACTAAACCATGTAAACCATGTCCCCCAGCACCACATCTATACATCTTTTAAATACCTCCGGGGTCGGTGACTCAACCGCTTCCCAGGGCAGCCTGTTCCAAGGCTTGATAATCCTTTTAGTGAAGACATTTTTCTTACTATCTAATTTAATCATCCCCTAGTGCAACTTGAGGCCATTTCCTTTTGTTCTATCACCTGTTACTTGGTGATACTCCCAGCCTGAGTAAATTGCCCTCCAAGCCTGGACAGGTACAGCCTGGCAGCAATCAAACTTCTATGAGGGTCAGCTGAGCCTTTTACGATCTTTATGAATCTAAGGAGTAGAGAGCTGTCTAGTAGTCGTTAGGGATCCTGACACTTATTCTGGTAACCTGCCATTCGTGAGCCACTCTAATGAACCATGAAGCAACTTCATATTGAAGCATGAGCAACTTCATTTAAGACAGGAACTTCAAGAAGCTCTTGAGACACATAAAACCTTAGAAGTAGAACCTTATACCAGGTTAAAGTGTGCAAGTCCTACCTGAACGTAGGGCTCCCATAACTTCACTGGTTTCATGTTTCTGGTGTGGAAAAGGCAGGAAAGGCAGAGAGAGGCACAGGGCAGCATCAGCCTCCCAGACCCATTTGCATGGACAAGTCTGACTATGTGACAACTGTCTGTGCTGGGGAGGGAGAGGTGGGCACCACAGGTGAGTAAGAGCTTCAGTCTTTCCCATCAGCTTCTGACACCCTATCTCCCACTGTGCTATGACTTCCCACTTTCCAACACAGAAACCCTGCCTCTCTCCACCCTCCCGCTCCCACATATCACGCATACCACCCCATCCACACCTAAGCAACCCCAGGGGACATACCTCATTACGTGATGGGCTGAAAGAGGATCTTTGCTCCCAGGTGCCTGCTAATTTAAGCACTAAATGATGATCTTTTATCAGGATCTGTTTTTAGCATAAAGCTTGGGCAGAGCAGAGCCAAAGGATGGTGATTTATGACCTAAGTTGCAAAGCACATAAGCTATTTTTGCCACATTTATTATGACCTATTTTCATGATAGAGACAGTAAATGGGAACTACTGAAGTGTGACTCATATATCCACTTGTGGATGGTTAAAAAAATATTATAAAAAAACCCCACCAAATCTCTTCCCATAACTTACCACATTATAATTAGTACTTTGTAACGGATATCATAACATCTTCAAAGGCTAAGGACTAGTAAAAAGAGAGGTTTTAATGTTCATCTTATTCACACAGTTTACCTTACTTCACAATATTTGAAAATAAAATGCTTCCCACAATTTATTTATTTATTTATTTAGTCAAGACACCATTCATACTTTCTGTTGATTTGTGGCTACAGCTCATTTTCTTTTTTTTTTTTTTTTCCCCCCAAGAAGAGAGCTCTCTATGTATTCTAAGGCCCAAGTTGCTGGCAGGAAACTGTTTAGCTTGTTCATGACAAAATAGAAACAAAATAGAAAAGCTGTAGCAGAGAAGTGATTTCCTTGCAAAAAACACTTCCCTATTAAGACCACTATCTAGCCCTTTTTCACAATTACAAACCAAGGTGTCTGAAGCAAAATGATGACTAAACAAAAGGAGAGCATTCGGTAAGCATAAAATAAAAGCAAAGAGGAAATTTTAAGAGAAAGTTATACCAAAAAATCTTGTTATTTATACAGGAAGTCTGCGAAGTCCTTTAACTCTGAAAAAGAGATGTTCTAATTTCTTAATTATTTAGTGATGCAACCACATTAGTTATTTTACTAATTATATGCACTGTCTTGTGTCTCATGTGTATTTGTTTTTTTTTAAAGTCTCAGTCGTACCACTGTGCCTTCTCAGAAAACCACCAAAGTTACTGAATCAACTTCTGCCCATTACTTTAGTAGGACTTTCAAGCATCAAGCATCAGTCACTGCAAGACCTCCTTTGTGAGGTTAACTCAGTTACGCTCCTCCTCTTTGTCTTAAGAGAGCAATCATACAGCCTTTATTTTGCAAAAAGACATGACAGACACTATCTCCTCATACTAATAACATCTCCAACTGCTCTGAAGAATTACTCATCCATTTTTCTTCCCTTTTCCTCCACCTCAATCAAATAATTAGCTGCCCTAAAAACATAAGGAGAGGGAAGAGAGATACATAGACCATCATTGGAACAGAGGCAGTTCATTCCATGACAGAGGGAGATATTTTATCCCTCATATGAAAGGATTCCAGACCCTTAAAACAAAGATGTTGTAACAATCCATGCTTATAGCAGAACTTCTACAGATAGGAGACAACTGATGTTTCTAGGAGGTAATGACTACTTCGAGATTGTTTTCCTTCAGATGAAGTAACATGGGGCACCACTGACAGTAAACCAATTTGCAAACAATAGCTGAAATTATAATTTCTACAGGATTGTTTGGCACAGACATCTACAATTAGATGCAGGATTTCCTTCTAAATTCCAAAGGGACTTCCACATCCCTGTCTTCCTTTACTATGGTTGAACAAACAAGGTGTTGCTACTTCCTGAAAGAGGAAGAGAAGGGGGGAAAAAAACAAGAGCTGCCAGTAAAGACAGAAAAAAAAGCTGATTTTTCTTAGAGTGGGTCATCGCCACGTAGACTGAAAACAACCTTCAAGGGTCAACTATTAAGCTAAAAAAAAGAGGCCTCCTATTCCCACATGGGAAAGAAGGCATTCTTTATTTTCATGAAATAATTTAGTCATAAACTTTTAGAACACAAACACTCCTTCAGAAAAATGAAATGCTGTGGTAAGAAAGTTGTTGCTATTGTGTCTTATTTTGATAGAGACACATCAGACAAATAAAACACAGCAAAATCAGGTGGTGGGTAGCTTTAAAAAACACAGAGTTACTTAATTTTTAATTTTATTTTTTTATCCCTCCATTATATAGTAAAGCCAGGAGAAGAATGGCAAATGTTTTTTTACAGTCCTTCTTCTCCTTCCCCCACTAGATGTCTTCTAATTCTTTATTTTTTTTCCTGGGTAAACGCAGACTATACACATTAAGGAAGTGTTTGCTTGCAACCCATTCTCAGAATTGTATCTTTTTGTTCAAAAAAATGCAAGCAGGAGACCTGTATGAACTGTAACTCTTTGAGCAACAACAGAACTTGCAGTTCTACACCTACAAGAGCGATCAAAGGTTCCTCGCCATGTAATACTTCCTTCCAAGGGGAAGGCAAAGTGGTTTTCACTCTTCATAATCACTTTACCTGCACACGTGCCTAAGTAGTGCAGGTGTATAAAGGAATGACCCTATTACACCGGTTTTCTGCTGTTCCAAAGCTCTGTTGCTGTGCTACCTAAAGATCTGTAGATGGCAGCATTGATGCAGTAATTAATCTTCACCACAGCAGAGGTCAAAACCTGTTTCACAAAATTCTTTCTTACTGGAGCCTAAGCCCCATTTTCGGATGTCAGAGACCTTAGCACTGGGCAGTGTAAGCAATGGGCCAAGAACTGTCTGGCTGTAAGGAGAAACCAGGTGCACCATCACTACTAACAGATATTACGCCAAGCACCCACCCAATAACCATGACAGCTTTAGGCCCATCATCTTGGAAATGAACTACATGAACTCGACAGTAACAAGCACTGTGAGCCATGGGCTGCCGGTACAGTTGTTATGATTACCTCCATATGCTGTCAAATTAGAAAGAAGGAGGAATACAGAGATGTCCCACATTCCTACACCTTTATCACCCACCCTTCCTCCGCTGCACCTCATTCAAAACAAGCTCCCGTTTCTGCAGCTTGGGCAGGGGCTATTGAATTTGGTGTCCCACATCACCCTACAGCACAGAGCTCAGTTGCAAGCAAATGAATGTAATGTCCCAGATGTTCTAGGACAAAAACAAATATGCATTGACAGCCAGTATGATTTGAAGGCAAAGGAGGAAAGTGTCAGACAATTCTACTCAAGTCCCTGTTCAGCTTCACTGGCTCACCCTCTCTTAAAGTTACGTATACCAAAACAGTGTCTATGTAAGGAAACTTGCTACTTAAATTACTGAAATTCAAATCTATTTCCTGCCTTACTCTGTGAGGCTTCTTGTTGTAATAAAGTTCAGGAGTTTCAGCCCCTTCCCTTTAAAGTGCATATGTGTGTGTGTAAAATATATATATATATATCTGTATTTTAGAATCATAGAATAGAATAGTTTGGGTCGGAAGGGACCTTTAAAGTTCATTTAGTTCCAACGTCCCCTGCAATGTGCAGGGACATCTTCAACTAGATCACGTTGCTCAGAGCCCATCCAACCTGACCTTGAATGTTTCCAGGGATGGGGTATCTACCACCTCTCTGAGCAACCTGTTCCAGTGTTTCATCACCCTCATTGTGTAAAATTTCTTCCTTATATCTAGTCTGAATCTGCCCTCTTTTAAAGCCATTACCCCTTGTCCTATCACAACAGACCCTGCTAAAAAGTTTGTCCCCATCTTTCCTGTAGGCCCCCTTTAAGTACTTTAATAGTTTGTCAGAAAGTATAGAGTCCTCTGACAGGACCCAGCATTGCACCTTGTTGAGATATGATGAAAAAAGGCGTTAAGAGCCTTTATTTCTTGCCTTTCCGAGTCTAAAGGAGAATTCAACGCGCAGAAAGGAATGGCATTCTGATAATCAGCCTTCATGGAGCAGTTGGGTAGTACGCCTCCCTCGGTATTTTTCACACAGCAGAGACAGCACGCAGGGATATGACAGAATGCCTTGTCTGTATGTCAGGTGCAAAGACAGTGACTCCTCTGAAATCATCTGCTTGCAGACAGCTCTGCTGCCGTCCTTTGCCAGCTCACAGCGTCAGCAGGACTTGTGCTTAGTTCAGGTGCACTGAGCATATTCACATATTCACATATTCAACTTCTCCTCCAAAATCATCCAAGGACAGTGCTGAGCCTACACATCGAGCAACCCTGCCCTACGGAGACCCGAACTAACCACATCCACTGCTGTGTGGCAGGAATTGAGGTGCTGTGTCCTGGGGTCTGGACTGTGACAGCCCCTTTACCACCTGGCATGCTCCCTCTCACGTCAGCTTGAGTTCCACTGCAGCACACCAAGCTTCATCATGGCGTTTGTGAACCTGTACAGTTCCCCCTCACTTCAGGAACTCTTGATTAAACACTTCACACACATGCTAAAGCGTATGCAGCATTCTGTAATTATTTAATTTCTGATTACATATACTCAGGCTAGTCACTGAGCCGAGAGGTTGTCCAAGCTCCCGAACTCTGGAGGAATCAAAACGATTTTCCCTACTTCCACACTAGGCTTCATCAAAAGAATCTGAGTATAAGCAGCTCCCAATAAAGACATTTCTCTTCAAACGTTAACTCCATCCCTGGGAGGCATATCAACTTTCAGAACAGTACTCCTACGCACCTGAGACTTTTAAGAGCAGTAAATAGTAAAAATATTATGCAACACTTACTTAGTAAGGAAAGAGTATTTGAAAAAGCTCTTCTAAAACACTTCCGAACTGGAGCAACTTATTGCGTAGCTCCTGACAATGCATACAGATTTCAAAAAGAAAAGAAAAAAAGGTGACTATTCATGAAGGTTTTAAACAACTATGAAATATTTGTCATGAGAAATCCGTACTTTTTGGAGAAAAAAAACCCTGCTTCCCAACACAACAGAATACACAGGTGGAAAGCAGAAGGCAGACACATTTTAAGAAATCTGCCGAAGGCAATGTGGGTTCATCAGCCAGCATGGAGCTGCACTGGCATTTGCCATGAGCCAATATTAGACTATATACATTCTAAGACTGCTGCTGCTGCGTAACAAACCACTGTCACTAGTCCACTACCCTACTCTCAGACATCCTTAGAGATGCAACCTTCATTTCAAGTAATTTTTGAAATATTGTTTCTTTCAAAGGCTGACACTGCTGAACAGATGAACTAGAGGCCAGATGCACTGCATATTTTTAGGGTATTTAGTGACACAGAGTGCATTCTGGCTGTGCAAGAGGAGGAGGGTGGGAAAAAAGCAAAAAGCCCAGGAGAAA
The DNA here is from genome assembly GCA_013399435.1 of Arenaria interpres. Classification (NCBI taxonomy): domain Eukaryota; kingdom Metazoa; phylum Chordata; class Aves; order Charadriiformes; family Scolopacidae; genus Arenaria; species Arenaria interpres. The sequence goes on from VXAK01013525.1 coordinate 167,541, forward strand.
CATGGAATGTCAATTTCATTACTGATTTTTTTTTTAAAGGAAAAAAAAAAATCAGGAACTCCTTCCTCAAACCATCCCGAATTCTAGCAAAACCCAGAAGAAAGATGTGACAGTAATTAGGACACGTCAGGTACAACTAACTATGATGCAGTCTTTCAAGCTGCTCTGCCTCCCATTCCTTCAGCTCTGCTGCACACAGCATTTATATCCCTGCACAGGTTGAGGCGTGGGAGAGGAGGGACAGCTATGCCACGACGCAGTCTCTGATTAACACACATATGGCAAAACTGGAAACAATTGCAAGAAATTTATGTATTCAGTGCCATGACAACTTTTAACCAGAAGTATATTAAACTTTTGCTACGGTACAACACAATATGGGAATAAAAAAATAAAGGATGGTTTCATCAAGGTTGAGAACAGTAACCCAAAACTGCATGGGAACTCGGCCACAACAGCAAACCAATAAGTTAATGAACTGACGCATGGGAAAGTCGCTTCCTGCACCAGTGGTGCACTGGACTGTGCAAGAAGCTTCAGTTCTTGCTTTTCAATAGGTCCAAATGCTGGAAAGTTCGGAAGCAAACCTGCTCCTTACCAAACCGAAGCGGAGGGTGATCCTTCTGCCCGTCTGCATGCAGAGCTTCTCTGTCTGAGGTGGACAAAGCTTACATCACACAGTAAGGGGGCAGGCAAAACATACTTTTCCATACCATGACTAAGCCACTGAAAGACCCAGCAGTACGTTACTCCTGCAAAAGCAACAGCATGAGACAATCCCTTCAGTGCTGCACTTTCACACTGTTGCAAGTGACCAAGCTCATTCTTGCTAAGGCTTATCACCAGTTAGTGAACACACCATAACAGACCCCATGTGCACTCTGCCTTATCCTCCAACACGAGTACATTGACTTAGCTTTTAACTACTCAAAAACAGCTTTAACACAACATAACGCAACTAAAATGATCTTCTTTACTCCCCAAACCTCAGAAGAGCAAAAAAAGACCCTGGAGGGAACTGAGCATTTATTTCAGTAAAAGCTGGAGCGCTGGAAGTACTCACCCATCTGAGGGAAACCAATGCAAGACACTCATCTCTAGCTGATAAAACAGTACTGAAGGAGAAGAAAACTAAAATAGAATCAGGTGCTTCCTACAGCAGAAACCGAAGCGCCAGGGGACCGCAGCACAGCAGAGCGGCCCGCTGCCTCTCACAAACCACAGTCAGTGCAACTTTTCACCGGCGTGTTCACCTCCAAATGTTTGTCACCCTGCAGCTGCAGCCAGCCTGAGCACCTAAGACAAGAATGAGCAAGTTTGCTGGTGATGAAAACACTTCTTTTCAGCACATGGCTCTATACTCAGGGAGAAGGCCTTCCAGCTTGTCAGCAGCAGATCTGTTTGGCTGCCTCTTCATCAGGGGGACTGTGAAAAGCCTGAGTGAAAGCAGAACGTAGACTGACATGTATTATGCTATGGCAAACCAGCTGGATGGCTAATGTGCCCGTAAACTCAACTGGGCTGCTGCTATCCACCTGTGTAACCTGCTTAAGTTAGACCTGATTGCAGCTGCCCTGCAGAGGGGAGATGTCACCCACCCTCTTCAGACAAAATGAGACACAGCTGTAAAACCTCACACTCCCCAACCTCCCCCAAGAAGACAGCAAGCCAAGAGGTAGTTCACTGCATACGGCTTCTCTGATCCCAGCCTCAACATCCACCTATTTTCCCTCCAAATCCAGAATTACCGTTGTACTCCCCCTTTAGCTAAGGGGAGCACTCTATCCACTTGCTTGTTTTGGTACATTCATAGTGCAATTCAAGTGGGAAGGGACCTAGGGACCTCCACACACTATTTTTCTCAAAATAAAGTACTCTTGCCTAGGAGAGTTCAAAAGGCTACTTATTCTCTTCCAGGAGTCACACACTCTTTTTTAAACCTTTTAAAAGTATATGTCACTGAATTTCAATGAGCTTTCACTAAAATTAAAAACAGTATGAGTGACTCATCCTGATGGAGCATGCTCCAGAGTTGTCTTGCTAATGATGAAGCCATTGAAGAGCCTTCAACACTAGCTAATCCTTTTAAGATACTCCTTAATCCTAAAATATTAAGCACTTTTTAATAGATTTATATTTTTGTGGGATGGTCTGGGTAGGATTTGCAGCTCAATGCATTTAAAAGGTCTGTGGAATGATCACAAAAATTAAGTTTGGTATTAGTTCACCAAACAGGAAAGACTAAATATTTAAATATATTATCAATCTACACATTGAAAACCACACCCAGGTTCCTCCCTGTGATTACTTCACCCATCACACTGACCTACACAAATACCCTTGCAGTACCACAAACCCATTCAACTGAGATAAATTACATGACTCCAGCACAGAGGGTATTTTTCACAGAAGTTATCTTTAGCACTAAGCGAGGATCACCTACCTACAGTACTTTTTACAGTCAGTGACGAAAGACGTCCCCAGAAACAAACCCAATTCTGGCTGCATCTGAACTGCAGGACTCTGTTGCTTCTGGCACCACGTGCACATCCCAACAAATTCTTGACTGCATTCCAGGAGGAGACCAAAATATTACTGTTCCCTTCCTCAAAAGGCATCTATCTGCTTCATTTTGGGGGAAAAAATGGAGGCCACAAGAACTAACAAACTCTCCATAGTGTGCTTCAATGTCCCAAAGACTGACAGTCTGGAACTAGCGAGCACTCTACAGAGAATTTGGAGTGACATCCTTCTCTGAATGGGTCTTTCAAAGGCTGGCTCTTTTTCCCGAGTTGACAAAGAGAAAATGCAGGAAATCAGTCTTCTCTACCTATTAGCCTTTGCAAATACTCTCATCCTACCAAAGATGTCTGTTGCAGTGACACAATTCAGAGATTTGACCCTATTTTAAGAAAGGCTAAAACCTCTCTTCATACAGCATTTTTCTGCAAAGCTCTTAATTAGGCATGTTATTATTTTACACAGCAAATAAAATACAGAAACGTTGTTGTGTTTGTAAAATATGGTAAGTACATGTACAGATGAAGCCACGTATTGAAGTGAATCAAACTTCTCATTTCAAACATAGCGAGTTTCTATCACTTTCAGACTGACTACTATTCAAGGCAAATATAAACAAAATGGGGATTTCCACAAAAAAATAGACTACACTTTACAGAAAATACATTTACACTGTGCTTATTAGAACCTTTTGCATAACCAAGATGGATATTCTTCCAGATACCTTTGCATGTAAACGTCAACCCAAAATATGCTTTCTTATACCACAAACATTTAAAAATGCATTTTAAAAAGCTACATAGTACAACAGTCCAGTTTGGCCACACTGGAAATACCACAAAAGCTTGTCTGGTTAAAGGGACTAGAATTAGCAGTTCACAGACACCACACGCAAGTGAAATTTTAGCAAGATACTTTTAAAGTATGACCAATAAAAGTTCAGAACTAGCTGGATTGCGTCACTGTTTCCTGCCTGTGAAGAGGAGCTATTTTAGCTAAGTGAAGCTGAGCAGAGAAGAGGAAGTCCAGATCTTCTACAGCATTGGGGCTATGAAAGGAGCATCTCTGAAGAAACTTTGTAGTGCACCAAAGGTGAGTACAGTCCATTATACTATTCCAACAAAGTTAACTTGGATGTTTATGTATGTTGCTAAGATAGACTTCTTTCTTCAGAAGCTGAACATGGGCATTTAATCTATAGAACCACTGAATCGTCCCGGCTGGAAGGGACCTTTAAGATCATTGAGTCAACCGTTATGAAAATAAATTCAATTCTTTAATGCACTTTCAAAGTATCAGCAGCATTCTATAAATAACTTATAAAGCAAAATGACTGCATTTGTAAAAGCATGGTACCATAAATACTGTTGTTTAGGATTTTAACAATAAATTTTAAAATATGCAGTAACAAAAAGCACTGGTAAGTACGTTATCACTAAAGGAAACACTAAAACCAGGGCAAGATCTTGTTGCTTGATCTCTCTCTGCTTCACCGAAAGCCATGTCTTCCTCAGGGAAGTGTGAGCAAATGTAAGGGACAGCCAAAAGGAAAAAAAAAGGGGGGGGGACTGGGAAGAAAGATACACACACAATCCTTTAAATGGAGTCTCTGTTGCCTAACTCATAGTAAGAATCTGGAGGAAAAGATTTAATTCTGGTTTTGTTCTGGAAGTCTTTGTTCTTGTCCACAGCACCTAGATGGGCTTCACATTCACATTAGACATTCAGAACCTCAGCTATCAGTAAAAAATTAAAACAGATTGATAAAACATATGGACCAACATCACAGTAATCATTTACAATTAACACAGACAGACATCCGGAAACCAGTGACTCCAGGGGCTCTTCCGCAGGCACTTTAATCAATAGCAGTAAGTGTTCCCATTATGAAAAATGGCAAGTAGGGCAAAACCATCCACCCAGAGGTGCCCAAAGGTCTACTTAGGCTGACCTGGAAGGTATCAACATGAACTTCATGCAGGTGACTACTGATGAAAAAGCAGAACATCTGCATTTGCATATAAATGTGGATAAGTAACTACACACTTTTGAAAAATCTCATTATTTCTTACCTACATAAATGTTAAATTTTAGATTCTTACATATTAAATTTAGGAGAAATACCTAATTGTAACACTGACATGCATTTAAACCAACAACATTTGGAAACAGCGTCTTCAACAACTAAGCAACCCCCCCTTCCTCCCCCCTCTTTTTGTAACAGTAGGTCCATTCTTTGATATATCTCAAAACTGGCACAAATTTGAAATAACCTGCAAACAAGACATGGAACCATGGGTTCTTCTGATAGAAGCTTATGCCAGATTCAGCTTCCCCTCTTCCCATCAACATCAGCCGACTGGTTATTTCAGAAACAGGACCTAACCAGCAACAATTACAGTCACTGCAAGTCAAAAGGAGAGAAGAGCAAAACCAAAACCCATGCTGTTTATCAACATATATCTATAAAAAGTGAAGTCTTCCACCTATCCTACACATTACCACTCAGTTCACCTGCTACATCAGTCAGGATCTTGAGATAGGTAGTCATGCACTGCATCATACACAACCACTAGCAAGAGAAAAAAAAATAGGAAAAAAAAACCCAGAAAAAAGCACTTAAAATATGTATGTGTGGTGTGTTGAGCAATATTTGGATTTTATGCAACAGTAATGGGAGCGGAACAGTATACCAGATAACATTTCAACTGTGCTACAAGCATGTGCTAGAAAGATTTTCTTTGAAGAATATGCCATCTACCTTTCAATAAGGTCTGCTATCGAGATTTAATTTTTTTATCTTTAGTGTTCTTCACACAATGAGCATTCATACAGATGCCCTCCAAACCTCTTTTTCTGTCAGTCCTATATGCATAGTTTCTCCCATACAAAACATAAATTCTGTTATAAGTTCTAATGATCTTATCTGACCAGAAAATGCACCTTTTTGTTTCGTACAGCTACAACATTTGAGAGAAAAGTTTAGGGCTAGATACTTGTAAGCATTTTTTTTTTGTATCTGTAAACTGGAGAGTTGTAAGAAAATCAGAAGTCCAAACTTCATATTTCAAGGCAGAAACTAACCTGAAAAAAGATTTAAAAGATTTAAAATTTAACCCTTAAAAAAGGTCATATTTAAGTCAGTTACTCCACTGATACTCTTCTAAAAAGCAGCTGATCCTTGCAAGTGTCAAACCAGAACGTTAGATTAAAAAACACTGGTTCAATCCACTATGTATTCCTAAACCACTGAAAAAAATACCTGATAACATTACAGTGAAAGCATAAATCAGGTGAACAGTAAGTTTTTATTTAATGCATTCTCCACTTTTGGAGATAAAACACACAGGAACTACGCACTCTTCTGCTCTTGAGAAGAGTCTTGGTGCCTAACTGATGCTGTAGAAGTTACTTGGCTGTCTGTCACAACTGGCAAGATCAGACAAACAACTAATTCTTTCCTCCTCCCCTTCTCAAAGTTGCCACAGGGCTGGAGAAAAGGCCAAAGAGCAACCCTCCCATGTGAACTCATGAAACTGTGACCACAGCAAGAGCCGGGAAAGTGTGGGTGTGCATGTGTGTGTGTGCAGGTGAACCCAAGCACCCATAAGGTCCGCCATCCTCAAACAGCTCTAGAGTAAACCAGAGGATAATCTCTTTCAGCTGTCATCATCAGAGTCTGCATAGTGACGTTTCAGATGTCCAACCCCTACGGCCATGAAGCTGAGAGAAGGAACACAACTGTGCTCTGGGGCACCTGGGTACCAGACAGCAACTTTCTCCCCCAAAAATACTGTTCACACAGGCCCTGGTTGAAGACTGCGCTGCTTCCCATCTTTTTACTGTTTTAACTGGGAAGTTTATCAATCTGTCAATCTATTCATCTCATTCATACGTCAGGTGGTTGGTTCTGACACCCTGGGATTAATTTGAAGCTACATAGCTATTAAGGTAGCTTTTAAATGCCTTTTATGAGCAACAGCATGCACCTATTCTTTTGGGAGCTAAGTAGTTCCTTACACAGATAAAATGCAAAGTCAATACTTCGCTTTGCATATCCAAATGTCACTACATGCCATGCTCACTTATTTCTTTTTATAACTAGTTTTAGTCATTAATTTTTCAACAGGGACAACTTGAAGAAATATTTTCTTTAGAAAATAGGTCTCTTACCTCAGTTACAACACTTTGAATCTAACTATCAGCTACTAAAGCACACTAAAAGTAGCTGGTCAGTCTTGACTTTTTGATTCCTTATTTTAAAATATTTAATTAAAATTAGCTTATAAATACTATTTCTTACAAGTCTGACAGTTCATATATGTAGTTCCTTCAAAGCACAATAATGTATTTGTAGCCAGAAAAAGCAACAAAGCAAGCACATTTTCACAGCTAAACAATACAATCTCATCACTAAACCACATCCTACAACATCTTGTTTGTTTTTAAAGAAAGCTTTTATTCGACGGAGAGTAACTTTTCATATTTTATCTATTTTCAGGGTATTTATGGAGTGCCACAACCGTTCCTAAATTCAATTAAAATATGATGCCTGGAAATCAGCACCCTGAAGAATACAGGATTGCATCACTGGTCTTCTACAGTTTTGTATTCGCAGTGGGATTGCTGGTGAACGCCACCGCACTATGGGTTTTCAGCTGCACTACCAAGAAGAGGACAACGATAACTGTATATATGATGAATGTGGCATTACTTGACATAATTTTTATATTTTCCTTGCCTTTTCGGATAATCTACCATGGGAAAGAAACATGGCCTTTTGGAGATACATTCTGTCGGATAATCAGTGCTTTCACTATATTTTATCCAGCCATTGCTCTGTGGTTGCTCACTTTTATAAGCGTAGACAGATTTATGGCTATTGTCCAGCCCAAACATGTCAAAGAACTAAAAAATACAAAAAAAGCTGTGCTGGCTTGCACTGGAATCTGGATAATGACCCTCGCAACAACATCCCCATTGCTGTTTTTACGATCTGATCCAGACAAAGCCTCGAATTTCACCACCTGCCTGAAAATGCTTGATATCATCCATTTAAAGGAAGTAAATACATTGAACTTTTCTCGCTTGATATTTTTCTTTTTGATTCCCTTGTTTATCATGATGGGGTGCTACCTAGTTATAATTTACAATTTTATCCGTGGCAAGACTTCCAAATTGAAGCCTAAGGCTAAGGAGAGATCCATAAGAATTATAGTTACTCTGATTGCTCAAGTACTCCTCTGCTTTGTACCCTTCCACATTTGCTTCGCCTTCCTGATGTTGCAGGATGAAGGTACAGCTTACAATCCCTGGGCAGCCTTTACCACCTTTCTCATGAATCTCAGCACGTGCTTGGATGTTATACTCTACTATATCGTTTCTAAACAATTTCAGGCGAGAGTCATCAGCGTAATCCTTTATCGCAATTACCTCCGAAGCGTGCGCAGGAAAAGTTTTCGAACTGGGAGTGTAAGGTCACTCACTAATATCAACAGTGAAATGATATAAAAAGAGGGAAAAAAAAACCCAGGGGTTTATTCTTCTTTTGAATTCTAGCATTTTTACTACACTGAAAAATGTTCTATAGCAAGAAGAAACAGATATGTTTGTTGCACTGTAAGTATGAGAGAAGCAGAATAATAATTACACCTCTTTATATGTGCTCAACAGCTTTTGCAAATCTGACATGAACCAAAACCTAGTATCAGTGTTAAACTTTCCAATGCCTTTGTCATCTCAAAAGACTTTGAATATTGCCAGACATGAAATAGTGACTACTAATATAATAAAGCAGACAAGACTGACAAATTCTGATGCAACGTATATATTCATTTTTTATATTTGCACAACCAAATGCTCCTGAAACTACTGTATATCCCACACTTCTAGAATTAGCTTCATTCTCTCAAGATCAAGGTTAGCATGACTTAAAGAGAAAGCATATATAACATTTATATTTCATTCAACTAAAAACTTCTTTGATGTAGATTTCTTTGTAATTGACAACACGCTGCAGTCAGAGGTAAAAATACCATCAGAAGGTGTAACAGTCAAACTGTTCATTAGTTCCCTGTGGGTGTGATGTGCACACATTTACTACACCTTACTCTTGTACAAGGTATCTTTTTACACAAATGAAAATACTGAATTTGTCCAGACACACTAGCAGCCTACGTCCCAGCTACAAACGTCAAGGTACCAAACATGATGAATAACTGCAGTACTACTCAAGCTTTCCACTCCTTTTGAATACTCATGCACTACAAAAAGATATGTCTTCATAACGCCAAACATATGCTTGTTCTTCCTTATTAAATCAGCCTTTAAGAGACACACTAAAAAAGTAGAAGTAAAAGCCTAGCAGAGTGTTCAGTATTAAAAATTTTGCTCCAAGAGCTTTTATTATGACCTCAGGGTGTGCAACACATGGAAACTCAAGCCTGTATGAGGCTGATGTCGCTTAATCACAAAGGCACTGCAAGCTCTATGATTTACTGTAACATGAACAACTCTTATAAGTGTAGAAATCTCAAATACAGATTATGCGAAACTGAACCACTCAATAAACCACCTTAAAGTTTCAATAACTTCAAAAGCAAGCACTAAATGGAATAACACGCTCTAGCACTCAACTTTTGAAGCACAAGCATACAAAATACCAGTATGGAATGCGTATAACTGCATATACATTTAAAAGTGAACATAAAGATATGAATTAGTTGCGCTGTCTTTGTGATTTAAGAAAGAAATCAGCACCAACCTGATTTCAGTTTTCCGATTTACCAACTTGAACAAACCCAAATATGGCAATAATTTGTGCACTGCAAGTCATGTTTCAATCATGCTGTGTGTGGAAATCGGACTAACAGAATGGAAAGTAATCATTATATGGATAAATAATTAATTAGCCACCAATCACAACTAGGAAAATAGTGTTTGCAAATATATTAGTTATGCCAAGAACCTTTACACTGTAGTTCAAAATTGTATTTGAATTTAATTTAATGTGAAGGGTTACACAAAGAAGGTTACCGGTTTTTTAAATTAAAATCTGCACAAAATAATCCCTTGAAACCAATTTATAAGGATCTACTTACAAACCAGAAGGCAAGCTGTTGATGGTGATGCCAAATATATACTGAGCGATTTCCACAAGGAGAAGATCAAACAAAGCTGAGAGCATCCAAGCACCCAATAAAAAGGACTGGAAAGAAAAAAGTTTCATTTTAATTAATTCAACAGTTTAAAAACAAGGTTTTAACGTATCTCTAAGTAAAAGAAAAAACAAGAAAATCACTCTACAGTTCAATTAAGACAAATAAAATCTTTAGCACAACATAATTCCACATCCACGTGTCTAGATACAGAAGAATGAAGAGTTAGATTTGTTACCAAAATTAAATTCTATGGGTCTGATAACTTTCAACTGATACAGCTGCAACTTTAATTAGAATAATCCACTGACTGCAAGATATTATCAACAGAAATGTAGATTTATGGAAACCAAATTCTCTTTAAAACTCTTTAACATAAATTTCTATACAAAATGTTAGTAATAAAGCTGCAATATTAATCCAAGACTACAACACTCTAAACAGTGTAGAAAACAGTGTCTGTTTAAAAAAATGTAACTGGAACTTACTGAAAATTTTCTGCTGCCATATCTTCTTTCAAATATTCTAAAGTTGTAAATGAGCAGACTGCTGCAGAATGTGTCTTTCAAGTCAAGACATATTGTTCTCCCACATACAAGTCTCCAAATCTAGAAGGTTAAATATTGTCATGTTAAGTCTCTCTTCCTTCAAGAAAATTCTTTACAGAATTTGTGCTCAGAGTGAATATAATACCCAATTCAGACAACAGGAATGCAGTACATTTAAGGAGGGAAATAAAGAGACTAGAATACTATAGAGAGTTCAAGAAGTCTGTTTAAAAATAAAATATTTTCAAGGAAGAGGTCTACCTGTTAAAATAAATCTACAATTGAAATGAAATAGTACCAGTACTGATCTTTGAGGGGCTCTCCCCTAATTAATACCTGCCAATTGGACTTTGCACTAATGACCATAACTCCATAGAGAATACAGCCAATTTTCCACCCACCTTCTTGCCCAGTTATTCAGTACACACCTCACCAATTTGGCTTCAAGGATACAACGGGAGAGTGGGTTAAAGGCCCTGCTAAATTTAAGTACACAAAACCCACTGACTCCCCCCCGTCTGCATGTCTGCAGCACCACTTGCCTCAGGGAAGAAAGCAACCAGTTGGTCAGGCATGTTTTTGTAGAATCATAGAATGGTTGAGGTAGAAAGGGACTTCTGGAGATCATCTAGTCCAACATCCTCACTAAAAACGAAGTCAGCTAGAACAGGACTTTAACTGACCGTGTCCAGTCTGTTTTTTAATACCTTCAAGGATGGAGACTACACAAGTTCTCTGGGGAAACTGTTCCTCTGTTCCATCAGTCTTACAGTAAAAAAAAGCTTTTTCTCTAAATGGGATTTCTTGTATTTCAATTTGTGTCCACTGTGTCTTGTCCTTTCACTGGGCCTGGCTGCCTCTTCTTTGTTCTCTCCCATCAGGTATTTACACACACTGGTAAGATCCACCCTAAGCTTCTCTTCTCCAGGCTAAACAATCTCAGCTCTCTCAACTTCTCCTCATATGTCAAACACTCCAGCCCCTGACCATACTGGTGGCCCTATGTTGTACTCTCTGCAGTATGTCAAGGTCTATTGCGTACTCAGGAGTCCAGCAAAAGTGACAGGACGCCAGTTGCAGTCTCACCCAAGTTGAATAGAGGAAGGATCGCCCCATCAGGCATCCTTGTGAGGTTCCTCCTAATGAAGCCCAGGATGCTGTTGGCCTTTTTAGCCACGATGCTGCATTGCTGGCTCATGGTCAGCTTAGTCTCCGCCAGGACCTCCAGGGCCTTTTCTGTAAAGCTGATTTCCAGCTGGTCAGCCCCCAGCCTGTACAGGTGCATGGGGTTACTCCTCTCCACGGGCAGGACTTTGCATTTGCCTTTGCTGAACTTCCTAAGATTCCTGTTGACCTCTTTCCCCCCTCTGAATGGCAGCAGAACTAACTGGTGTATCAACCAGTTTTACACCATCCACAGGTTTTTTGAGAGCACACTCTGTCCTGCTGTCCAGGTTATGAATGAAGACACTAAATAGTATTGGCCCCCACATTCATCCCTGGTGTACACCACGAAAGACTGGCCTCCAGCTGGACTTTATACCACTGATCACAGCCTTGCAAGCCCGTCAATTCAGCCAGGTTTCAGTCTGCTTCACTGCCCACTTATCTCATCTGTACTTCATCAGTTTGTCTGAGGATGTTACGGGAGATACGTGTAAAAAGCTATACTAAGGTCAAAGTAAACAACATCAACTTTTCTTCCCTCACCCATCAAGACAGTGATCTACCTCATCACAGAAGGCTATCAGGTTAGTCAAGATTTCCACTTCATAAATCTGTGCTGATTATACCTCATCACTTTGTTCTTCAAGTGTCTGAAAATGATTTCTAGGAGGATTTGTTTCATCACCTTCCCAGAGATGCAAATGATGCTGACTGTTCTGTAGTTCCTCAGTCTCCTTTCTTGCCTTTCCTGAAGATAGGAATGACATTTGCTTTCTTCCAGTCCTCAGGAACCTTCCTTGATTGCAATAAGCTTTCAGAGATAATCCATAGTGGCCTCACAGTGACACAAGCCAACGTGTATATCATCGGGTTTCATAGATGCGTGTTATGTCCAGTTAGTTTAAATTTTCCCTAGCCTGATCCTCCTTCAGTGAGTTTAAGCCTTTGGTGCTCTAGACCTTTGCACTGATCTCAGGGGCCTGGGACTGATGAAAACAAGTCTTACTAATAAAGAACTGAGGCAATATCAGCACTGGATACCTCAGCCTTTTCCTAATCCACCCCTGCATGCTCAGACATTGTCTCCATATTCCTCCCAGGTCAGTTGATCTGCTTCCACCTCTTGTGTGCTTCATTTTTATGTTTGAGCTTAGTCAGGAGCTCCTCGTTCATCCATGTATGCCTTCTGACACCTTTTCCTGACTTCCTGCATGCTGGATGAGCCATTCTTGAGCTTGGAGGACATGCTCCTTGAAAACCAACCAGTCCTGCTGGTACACTCTTTTTTCCACAACGGTATCCCATAGGAGTCTTCCAAGCAGATCCCTGAACAGGCCAAAGCCCACTCTCCTAAAGTCCAGAGTTGCAATCCTGCAATTCGCATTGTACCTTCCTTTCAGGACCCTGAACTTCATCTCATGGTCACTGCAACAAGGCTGCCCCTGATATTCACATGCCCAACCAGTTCTTCTTCCTTGTTTGTTAAGTATGAGGTCCCGACACAACACCTCCCATCAGCAGCTCCTTGATCATCTGTGTTAGCAAGTTGCTATCAATGCACTCCAGAAACCTCCTAGACTACTTGTGCCCTGCTGCGTTGCCTTTCCACCATATATCAGGATGGTTAAAGCCCTCCATAAGAGTCAGAGCCTGAAATCATGAGGTTTCTTCCAGATGTCTGCGTTAACACCTCATTTACTTCTCCATGACCAGGCGGCCTGCAGCAAACACCACCAAAGTTGGCTGTGTTGTTCTGCCCCCTAATCCTGACCCATAAACTCTCAACTTCCTCATGTCCCAAGACAAAGCTCTGTGCAGTCCTGCTGCTCTTTGACATAAACAGCAATTTCCAGCCTTGACTGTCTTTCATAAAGAACTTGTATCTGCCTGTTGCAGCACTCCCATCACATGAGCTAACCTACCACATCTCCGTGACCCTGATGAGGTCATAACCCTGCAGTGGCATATAACCTCTAACTCCTCTTATTTGTTCCCTATGCAGCAGGCACTAGCGTACAGGCACTTCTGAGAGGCACCCAGTCACACTGATTTCCCAGAAAACGTATTGGTGTGTTCCACAGAATGCTGTCCCGTAGGCACTTCCTTATTTACGTGCATACACTTAAAAGTAGGCGCCTTTCAGTCCTATTTTGCTGATTACAAGATCCCTTCTGTTCGTATCACTCTATAGCCTTAGCTGGCTAAACCAGTCCACTGCCTACTAACCTGACTCTCCCTTCTGTGCTGTTCCTGTCTTAAAGTCCTCACCAGGTTGGCCAGCCTGTTAGCAAAGATGCTCTTGTCCCACTTGGTTAGGTGGATCCCATCTCGTCCAAGTAGTCCTCAGAGAGGGTCCCATTGGCACAAAACACTGCTGTCCACACCAGCTGTGCAACCAATTGTGACCCACAGGATCTGCCCACTTCACCATGGTTGGCTGCTCCCAGTCACCTTTGTGCCCTGCACATATTGAGAAATGGCTTCTTAAAAGATTTGCTCCGTGAACTTCCTAGGGAGCAAGGTAAGGCTGAGTGGCCTGATGTTACCTGGATTTTCCTTCCTGCCCTTCCTGAAGACAGCTGTGACATTAGCTTTTCTCCAGTCACGACCTTCCTTCTGCCAAGACCTTTCAAAGATGCCAGACAAAAGTCTCACAATTACACTTCCGGCTCCTTTGGCATCCTCAGAGGCAGCCCGTCTGGTCCCATTAACTTGTGTGTGTATACTTGGGTTAAGTGATCCCTAACTCTATTTTTCTCAATGGTGGATACTGCTTCGCTCTTGCAGACTCTGCTAGGAGGTTTAGGTACCTTGGAGGCCTGAAAGCAAAACATACTGGTACAAACCAGTAAATGTATTTGCCCGAATATCTCAGCCTTTTGCTTATTTCTTGTCACCTTATTGTGGACTGGCACCATACTCTCCTTAAGCCTTTATTTTGCTGCAGATGTACTTAAAGAAACATTCCTTGCTTTAGCTCTCCCTGCTCCATTTCTTAAGCCACAGCCTGCTAGGCGTTCTCCCCTCCGTGGAAGTCTAAGTGCCAACACACTACCTGAGCCTTATGTTTCTCAAGGTCTTTAGGCCTCAACCAATGCTTCTGCCTCTAACTTCCCCGGCATACCAAAGGACTGAACAAGAAGAAAGAAGCAGGACCTCAGCCTTCTAGCTGTCCCATGTCAACATGCCCAATGTTAAATTCCAGCCAGTAGCATGAGTACCACCCCTCCTGAAGGCCAAACTGGCAGGGCTGTGACACTGCAGCTCAATGTTTCATGATACACATTAACTGAACAGCCCTCACATAGATTATGAAAGGCTTCTAAGGCTAATTGCTCTTTACTTCAGCCAGCTTAAAAAATACATGTAATCAAGATCTTCATTTTACACACAGCGTCTTCATTGCTCTGGAGGATCCCCTTTATGGGCAGCAAAGACCTTTTAGTTTTGGACAGTACATATTTTACCTTCTAAATTAAATGCAGTCTTCTTCAAGCACACACTTTGTTTTCTATGCTCTCTACCAGCTTTAACAAGTGTTAATATCCAATATCCAAAATATCTGTTCACCCTCTGCAAAAATTCCATTCCATTAAACTCATCCCCGTAGACGAATTTATTCTAAACAATTTTTCTTTTAAGTGTTCTCATTTTAATATTAGCATTAGATAGGCACTAAATGATCTGGTCTCCCTGATCTCAGCAGTTCACACTTATATAGTATAAAGCTTACTCCAAAGGCTATGACAGTAAATGAAACAACAATTTCAGGAAAGAAAAAACTCAAAACCCTCAAGTTCCCCAAAGCATCACAATAAAAGTACCATAGTTTCTACAGATGCTTGCAAATGTTTATGCTTAAGACACAGTAAAGATGGTTTCTTTGAATAAAACACAGCTACTACTGTTTTTCAGTGGATTGAACAAATAGAAAGGACTCTTCTAAAGAAAAACTGCAAAACAAACAAGCAAACCAACCCCAAACCTACAAAATTTCCATTTAAAACTTGAATAGTTTCTCAGACTTTCTCCTCCCCCTCCCCAAACACTTGGTTATAACACTTTTAAAAGGCAGACATTAATTTATGTATTTTTGCTGCGTAGCTTTAGCAAGACACTTGGAAGATATTAGCAGTGCTTGTAATCTACAGCATGACAATAAAGCTCTTGTTCTTGACAGGAAAGATCACAGAGAGTGCAACAGCATGGAGAACCACTTGCTAGGTCTAATAATCTTTTAAGGCTTATAGGCTACAGTCAGCATCCTCAAAAACATTGACTACATACTTCTTGCTGATATAACTGTAAAACATGTAGCATAAGATAATTACAGAGGCATTTGCTGACCCTTTTCTGTTGAGCAGCGGTATGCCATTTCAAAAAAAACCAAAAAGACAAAAAAAATCCCAACAAATCCCCACAAAACTTATCTAATCACTTCAAAGTGCATTACTTTGACAATTAGAACTGATACTAGAGGATTCTTAATTAAGCTGAGAACAAAACCTTACAAGATGCAACACCTGAAAGATAAAGTATCTCAGTTTGAACTGGGAATACGCAAGAAATGTCTAGTAAGATAAAGAAACAATTCAGCACATTACTGGAGAGCATGGCAAATTCCCCCTATCGTGTAAAAACTTCACATTAGAAGCAGCAGTTCTCTTTGGCGGGCAAATTTTAGTTTCCCACAACTAACTACAGCAGAAGCTAAAGAGAGAAAGTTATGGCCTCTGTTGTTAAAAGAAATCATATTTAACCAGAGTACCCAATCACAATAGCGCTCCTCAGCCTCAAAAACTAAGCACAATAAGATACTGACATTCATATCAAAATACTTATATTATTATATGGGTTAGACCACACTTTTTTCACAGCAAGCTTCCAAATGTCAGTGGCTGGAAAGAAAAATAATACAAACCAAATCACTTCCCAGACAAAAGAATGAAGTGAAAAGCTACATTGATAGTTTCAGATCAGTTTGTCCTCACTTTCTCCAAACAGTGACCTGCTGGAGTCACATAAAAAAAGGTAAGAACAAGCNCATAGTTTGCAGTCTCTTTCCACACAAAGAGAACTGACTCTTACCTGAAAATCCTCTTTTATAGCTTGTAGGTTATATGCAAAGAACTTCTGATAATGTTGGAAGAGCAGAGTCAATAAAATCGAGAAGGCACTTGGGACTAATAGCAGACTCTTTGACAAAGGTGCCTTATCTTAAAAAACAAACAAACAAAAAAATCTTAGAAAAAATTCTCACATTTAAAGAGTGACATATTTAAACAGGTGATTGGAAAACATAATAGCAGTGGCACCACCTTGACTTCTTATCTCAACAACTTCCCAAGTTCTCAGCAACTTGCAAATAGATAGGAAAAACACACCAACCAAAGCGAGTCTTTGGAGATATTAATGACAGATACATACTAATGAGACCTTCGGTTTTTAACATTCTGTCATGAAATTAATTGTTTGGCTGTAATTAAACCCAAACTCTCTGCACCTATAGAGGTCATGCACTTCTCTGCAGCCCTCCTAAGGATCAATCATGTTTCAGAAAATAAAACACTCTTTTTCGCTAGTAAAATACACACACGCATCTAGTTGAAACAAATACCTGTTTCCTTTGCATTAGAGATTAAGATTAGCTTTTACTCTAGAGGCTATGACGCCAGAACTACCCGAGTAAATTGACTTTCTCTTCACCACACTTGGATCCACCATTCAAGGAAACATCTAAGTTAATTTACACTACATTCACCTTCCTTCCATTCAGTCATTGCAATTACTAATAACGATATTAATAAAATCAGGATGCTTGTGAAATCAGAACTTCTCTTCCCTTAGTAGCATGGCTTTCAGAAAGAACACTCAGAAGAAAGCAAGCAGAGAACAGAGAAATCTGCAATACCCATTTACTAAAAATTGCTAAGCGGAACATGCAACAAGAGCATACCCAGTGATTCATCCTAAATCGTTGGTGTAGTTGATGCAAAAAAACGCAAACTCTTGCCCAAGAATTCAAGCCAATACAGAAACTCTGAAATATTATTTCTTCTATGACTTCTCCCTTTTCATACATACAACTTTAATCATATTTACTTCTTTCCCTAGCATCCCAGTTACAGCACAGAACCTACAGACTTTCAGACAACTGCTTTTTTACATGGTATTACAAAATCTGTAGCTGTTGTGATTATTGTTAGATAACAAAAGAAGCAATAAGACTACTTTAAAAGTACTAATGGGAAGTAAAGAGCAGGAGCACAGGAAGAGCAAAACTGCATTAAAAAAGTGTAAGGCAAGAAACATTTAGTATGTATCCAGATAAAATGACCACCATAAACGATTCTGTCAACATCTGCTGCTCGCTGGATGAGCGAACTGCTAGAAAAGACAGTAATAGGCACCAAAGCCAAGATTCTAATCATGGCACAATCCCACTGCCGTCAAAAATATGGTTTGTACTACATAATTTAAGCATGATCCTCATCCATGTACTAACAGATGACATCAAGAACTTTGATGGACACTGTTAACTCTTCTCAGTTCACAGCACCTTGAAGTCTGCAGTCTTCTGGTGTTCACCATGTGAAGAAAACATTTCTTCCTATGTATATCGTAACATAA
The DNA here is from genome assembly GCA_013399435.1 of Arenaria interpres. Classification (NCBI taxonomy): domain Eukaryota; kingdom Metazoa; phylum Chordata; class Aves; order Charadriiformes; family Scolopacidae; genus Arenaria; species Arenaria interpres. Next base: position 185,563 of record VXAK01013525.1, read on the forward strand.
ACTTGTACTTAAAACTCCTCTTTCAGTTGACAATTTAGACCTTTGAGTTCATTATTTACAGACTCACTTTCCATTTAAGCAATTAATGCCTTGAAGAACTATCCTTTTATAGGATACTATAGGCAGCACAGGATCTAGGCAGTGGTTTGGACTGACACAGGTTGATGTTACTCTGCTAACCATAAGCTCACTTTTATGATTAGGTTTTCTCTGATAGAGAAATCAGGAGGGCAGAAAGCCTGGTTGATTTTTTTTTTTTTAAATGCAATTAAATTATCCACCTTTCAATTTAATATCTTTCTTCGGATTTTTTTGCTCTCCAAAAATAAGGTCTATAGTCTTTAGATGTCCTTTTTTAAAATTATTCATTCCTCTGATTTAGTTGGATGCTTCAAAAGCATGAAGCCATCAGAGTAGTGTAGAACACTGCGGGGAAAAAAGAAGCTGGAGCTGCCTGAAAGTTACTGTGCTCAGAACGCACAGACATATTCACTTGAAACCTCAGCCAGTGCTCCTTTAGTTAACTTAACTTAGTTAAATTATGTGAAAAGGTCTGTTTTATAACTGGGATACAATAGATATTTGATAGTATAGCCTAAATCAGAACAATAGCAGTAGTCACAACAATAGACATTCCTGAACCAAAGTTTTATTAAACTTGCTATTTTACTATCATTTACATTATTTTATGAGTTTAAGTAAATTTTTACAAGAACTCATTAATTCTGTAATAATTTTCACATGAGGATAACGCTACCAAAAAAAAGTGACAAGTAAATCACTATATTTCCCATAATGACTATGTATTTCTATACAGATTTATATTTTACTGTAATCTTCATATCATTAGATCATTTTTACATTACAGGTAATACCCACTTGAACTACTTTAGCTTATCAAGTTCATTCCTAATTTGAATACTTTCAAAAATAACCAACCAACAGAATCTTATCTGTTTTCTCAAAAAAGGTGAACACACATTTTTATTATGAGCCTCCTTCTAGCTTTCAGCTTAGACACTTTAAACCTTACTATAGAGGAAAGTACTTACTTTAAAGCATGTCACCAAGTGAAAAACCACAGAAGTAACTAATGCGACAGTCACCCACAGGGAACATCACATGAGTAACGGAAACTTCTACTCTCAAGCTTCTCAAAATGTCATCATGGTTGATAAGTTCATTCTTGTCCAGTAAACTTGAGAAACAAATTCTTCCAGATAAATAACACATCTCCTGAAATGCTTTTTCCAAGTGTTTCACTGTAAAATGCAGCAGTTTGCTTTACCTCTCAACAGCATATAGATCCTGGTTACAGGATACATACAGGTACAAAGACCACTGTGAGGTTACCAGTGAAGGAGCAACCCTCCCACTACTGTTGAATGTCTCAAATAGTAAAACCAAAAATTACTAACAATCCCAGCTACTGCACAATTAGGCATTCTGACACCCAAGTCAAGTTCCTTACTTAGAATGCAAAGGTAAAATTAGAAAGCAAAATTCTAGTCCAATGGACTGTGTGTAGGATGGAAACACGTACTACCAACCCATACTGGGCACCAGTGTCTACTGTACCCAAGGAGGAGAAAAACACAGCGCCTCTATACCACAGAAAGAAAGTAGAATGAAAGGATAAACTCTCATTTTGGCACTGAAGAGTTAAAATAGTTAAAAATAAAATAAGTTTAAATAAATAAATAAAACTTTAAAAACAAACACTATCTTCAAAGACCTTGGAATGATTTCGCAATCAATTAAGTGCTCCTTAAGCGCCAATTCTTTCAAACAACAGGCAGTAATAGCATTGGTGCCCCAACACACATACTGAATTTCCATCTAAGTGAACAGGGTAATTTTGTAATAACCAGCAAAGCACACCCATGCTATGAGGAAGAGCAAAGAGCAAAGCTTCTGCTACAGAGCTTTGCTTCCCTCTGGTGCAATGGAGAAGTTCTCCCCACAACTACCTTCATAATCTAAAGGCAAATGTCACAACTTTTGTGCTACCACTGCACAATGTGAGGCTGACCCTGAAATGCAATGTAATTGAGAAAACCACCTGTAAGTCTTCACATTCCACCCCTGCACTCATTACAAAGCCCATGAATCCTCTTCTTCCACAACCTACCACTTTTTTGGTTGCCAACACCCCTTTCAAAGTAGAACGAAGAGACGTGTCTCAAGCAGAGGGGAAGGTTTATGGCACAACTGCTCAGGTAGTTGCCGCTTCAGAAGCCCCCATTGCACTAATGAGAAGAATATGAAAGTTGTGGTAGCAGCAACAGCTACAGGTTTTAAAATTATTTTCCTGTTCCCGGCCTGTTCACCACCTCCAGGTGAGAAGGGACAGCAGATGAGCATGGTAAAACAGACAGCCACACCAAGCTACTGTTTCAGAAGGGCTTTTTCAGGGAACAACTTCACGCCCTGGATTGCTATTCTGAGCCCAAGACTCATGCACTGACTTGGGCGAGGACCTCACTGCCAATGCCAGCTGACTAGCAGTGACTGCAGAAACTCAAATTAGCTCAGATTAGATTTTGCGGGGATCCCTACTGATCTTACAACAGTGCTGCAGATGAAACGTGCTGTGTTAACAGCTTTGTTTCACTATCGCCTGCAAACTTTCCAAACCCAGTCGCTGTATGGCAGACACACCGACAACTGACTGCTGGGGGCTACTATGATGGCACGAAACATGCACAAACCACCTCTTAATGCTGATACACAAGACCTGCGAATCTTTTAAACCGTAACTGATGCACATCTGAATGCGCAGTACTTCCCAAACGCACTGATGGAACCTGTATTTTGGGTGGGTTTGTTATTCCTGCATTAAGCTGTCATGCAGATATTCATCTACCATATTCCAAAATCCAGCCAAGGACCTGCAGCAGCTTCATCAGAATTTTCAAGGACTCTTGCCTACTATTTTCCCTTCAGACGCAAGTTTGTTACACGTCAAACAGAAATAGCATTTACATCACAAATACCTCCTCCTGAATGCTTGAAAATCTTACCTGTCCTTTATTGTAATGGTTGATGAAACTCACTGTCAGATACTTGAATCTGAAAAGTAATTTTTAAGTGCTTCCTAGACACCAACGTGTGCCTTTGGGAGACTGGAGCAGTCCTACTAGATATGAGGAGTAAAATCTTGTCTTTATTATAACCATGCACTGAGTCCTGAACAGCAGCCCAGAACAAATGAGAGCATGCCATGGAGGGACGATGACAAGAGATACCGACGTGTGTAATATTCCCTGAGGAATCTGGAAGACACCAGGAGACTGAGTGCTGACTGGTAGGATGGAATTTGAGCATAAGATGATATTTTAGAGCTTGTTTGAGCTGGTGTAAGTATTTTTTCAGGATTCCATCCTTTGGGAAAAAAAAATACCAAAGGACCCTGCAAAAGCAGAGAAGTTACTGCTGTCTGAAAGTATTACATGACTGAACGAAAGCATTCTGGGTCAGGGAAGCAGCTCTTGCCCCTGGTCTAAGCACAGAGCACAGACACAGGAAGGGGATCCTGCGTTCAGACTGTCACTTCACGGCACACTCTGGTGGTTAATCATCATGAGGCCTGCAAATGAACACAGTAACAAGAGTATCATTGCAGGAACAGTTTTTCGTCAAATGCTTATAAACCTAATGCAGAAGCTGAGAAGTGAATAATGTTAGTATATATACTATAATGAACTGTGACCATGTTTTTAAACCTATTTTTAAAAGGCACTGGTAAGATCTTAATCAGTTATAATCAAATCAGTTACCTATACATTTACTGTTTAGAAAACTGCTGGTTTTAGCATAGGTCACAAATGATAAAAGAATGAGGAGCTACCAAAAGGAAAAAAAGAAAAAGAAAAACTTTGTTTCTAAAAGGAACATTTGAAAAGGTTGAAGTTAACAAAAATGCTTTTCTCACCACAGATCATGTTACCATATTACTATTAGTATGCACTGCCAGAAATACCAGGTATGGCTACACCGCAACACCCCGCGGAGATCCCCACACTAGCTTGAAATGAGCTAGCTCTGCAGCAGCAGCAGAATAGCCACATTTTTGTGGTGTTCAATGCATGGCTAATTGAACTGATGTGGCTATGCTGCTCCCAGAACTCAAGCTAATACTTTGAACCAGGTTGCACTGTGGCATGCTGATGTACAAGCTAATTTGTTTTCCCGTATAGTACTGTACTGCATAATATTGTTATGCACCAAAGTCTGATATATTCAATATATACTTCATTTTTCCATCAGTGGTACCACAAAGCATCAACTTACACACTTTTATTCCTTTCCTGATGCCTGCGCACGACAGAGCTCAGTCTTGCAGGCTGTGAAAGCAGAGGAGCACAGCGTTCCCTTTTGCCTTGGGGATTTTTAACAAATTGCTAGCACTGCGCTAGAGGTTCACAGAGAGGTAAAAGTGCAAGCTGGATTAGCAGAAACACTTACATGCAAGTTCAAAGGACTCTACTCCCTACTACTACATGAAGTAGCTTGTGTGTAGTAGGCAAAGTAGTCAAGTATTTTCCAAATGTAGCAAGTAGATACGCTTTAAAACATGGACTCAGATTTCAGCTTAGTAAAGACTAGCTCTAATAGGCTTTCCTACTATACTCACATGCAGCACTTTACGTAGCATGAATAATATTGGAAAGGGGTATTACAATGTCTGCAGAAAAGTTTAGTGTTGGTCTCACAAGTTTAAGTTGTTGGAAAAGCCTTGGTGTCTTATAATGGAAAGCCTTCTGCTTATGCTTTATGCTCCTGGGATGCAGCATGTTGGAGAACAAGCAGCAAATACAGCTAAGCAGCACTACAGTAAATCAAACAGCCAGCCCAGTGCCAGTCTTCATGCACTCACGCTAGCCTTTGCCGTGCCACTGAAGTGTTTCAGCAGCGTTCTTCATGGGACTGGTGTTGCTGGCAGACTGCAACACAAGAAACCAGTCTGGGTCCGGCACCACAGCCCACCTCTCGAGCCCTTTCTGAAAGCCAGGCGGTGCAACGTGCCTCCTGAACATACAGCAATCTTGTTTTGGAAGCAACTCAACTGGGTTAGCGTTTTGCGTACGTCCATGCTGTGCTTCCTACTACCCAGAGTAATTGGCTTTTTTTACTCCAGGGCATACCAGCCCTTCCAAGATTCTACGTAACAGAAACAGTTTCCCTTACCAAGGGCAAACTGTCTTTGTCCTTTTAAGTGGTGTTACTCCTTGCTTCCTGACTTCCATATCTCATACTTGTAACATGTACCAGGTATGGTTATTTTTACACCTCCTCATCCAAAACCACACGTCATGCCCTGAGCAGGTGTGTTATCAGCTCCCACAGCGTCATCATCTGCTACACCTGATACTGTCTGTTAGGAATCCAGCAGTTGGATGCTAACAAAGGACCTACTTGTGTCTGAACTGGATCACGTGCACCTGGGGTTGGACTGTTTGTTTTTTGGAGGAGTTTGCTTTTATATATCTGCTTTTTATAATGTCACTTTTCAAGAACCTCTCTCCCTATGCACGTGGCTTTAAAGAATACTGAACAGGAGAAGCAGGAGGGAGGATTTACACCTGGAACCTCTTAAACTAGAATATAAAATATTAAAAGAAACACTTTATGCAAGAACTCCACTGCAGTGCTCGAAGTCATGAGACATATTCTTAAAAGGCACATGGACAAGGTCAAGGACTTCACTACACAGGCCCAGCCATTCAAGCATTATTTACAATAAAATCTAACATCAATAGAAGCAATCAAACTCACAAGGAATACCTGAAGCTGAATCTATGGTAAAGAACTTAAAAGTTCTGAATATTCCTTGGATGAAGACAGCATCATTCATCTCACTGAACTACAGGACACGAAAAACTTTCCTGTGTAGCCACGTAGCATAGCATCCGCTAGCACCCATAGTACAGAGATGATCCATAAAGTTAGCTCGAGGTAAGTAATAAAGAAGTAGTTTGTACTCGCTAATAACTTTGAGAAATATTGTTTGTTCAGCATAACAGGGGTGCATTTAGCAGAAATAAAATTTGGCCATCAACCAAGCACAGACCCATGTAACAAAAAGAGCCAAAGGCTTTATCTATGGCTAGATCTAGACAATGTTTTTAGGACCGTTTTATCAACTGACTCTAAATAATGTAACAACAACCTTACCCTGAATGAAGAATAATAACAACCAGGACAGATGGAGTAAGTAAGTGGACTTCGGAAAAGTTTGGCTGAACTAAACTTACGTCAGTAGTAGTATGTCAGGGCCACCTGATAATATAAAACTAAAATGCATTTGGATTAAACGAACCAGAGAGCATTCTCGGTCTAGAAATCTGGAATTGCAGCCACTCAGTAACCTGCACACAGCTGAACTCCTTTTATTGATGAAATTAAAATACTTAAGTTTTTCACTTCCTAGCTCTCAATATTCTGTTCATGCATGTAGCCAAAGATTTTCCCAAATAAACGTTATAAACAAACTGTGCTAAAAGGAAGCCAGAGTGTCTTCCTCCCACATTCCCTAGAAACAGTAAATCAGTATACTGTTAAGTGGCATCAGTCTACCAAAGTTCAGTCATCTCTTCTGCCACATTTTGTCATATTAAATGTTTAGAATACTAAACAATAACTTAAATTTAACAGGCACACAGGCAATTTATTTGAATTATAAGCCATCTTCTCTTAAGCACATACAGTTACCATGCCTGGGACATAACGAAAGACAGAATTAATTATAGGGTCAACCAAAGTTCCATGGATTTTTTACAGTTGGAGGAGTAAAGTATGATGAAAAATGCCCAAAATTTAATATTTTAATTAAATTAATTCTACGTGATGAGGGTCAAAGACCAGTTTAGATCACATATTTAGCCAACTGCTTGAAAATATCCTAATCATGTCAGTCTCCCTATAGTTTAATGAAAAGTTTTGTTTTCATCAAAACATCAAGAGATGAGAGAGACTGCCAAGAAACACTGAGAAGACAGTATGCAAGAAGGGGAAAAGGGACCAATGGAGTATCAGTCAGAAAGAGATAGGCTTTGTAAGACACTGATTACTAATTTGATCTATCAATCAAATCTGCATCAAATAAAACATAACGATTCTTGAGTTATTTCTCTCATTTAGACCTCTAATGACAACACAGACTCTTTATAATGTTTCCACCATCTGCTGGAATTATACCATATAGTCCGCTTATTTATTGTGGTTTATTCTAAAATTAGCAGAAGAAATAATAAACAAAGAATTCAAAGAACATGGACAATAACATCCTCATCCAAGATTCTATCACCCCTCATTAGATTAATACAACCAGATGGAGCAAAAACCTTATAACCAGCTGCAACTGCTGCCACTAAGAGCCACTAGTTACTCACTTATATCCTTCAGAAAAGTATTAAATGCGATTTCAAGAATTAACTAACCAGAAGAATTTAGAAGAACCAAAAAACTTCAAGTGAGTTAATTACTTCGGTCCTGATTAGACATTTCAAAATCAAAAAGAAGATTTTTTAAAAAGGTAAGCAGGCCAAAACCAGACTTGCTTCTAGAAAACTAGACACAAGACTCTCTCTGGTACCCTTCTTAAAACACATAAGAAGCCCAGTGAAAAAAATCACATTTACCAAAACCTAACAGAGTCGTGGAGTCATTTATTGTTTGTTTGTTTGCCATTGCAAAAGAGGGAGATTCTGCAGAAAGGGGTGAAAACAAGGCAATAGTGAAAAGAAGGCAAAAAGAATACAGCAACCTCTGATGTTTTTACCACCACACCAGTGTCTGAAGATGCTAAAAGCCCTAAACTACTAGAAATATAATCAACAACCAGGTCACTTTTTAAAATAACTTAAAATACACGTGGCTAAAAAGAGTTTAGTATTACAAAATTTTTCCAAATGATATTGTGATATGTATAGAACCAAACTGCACGAATGTTAAGAAGTCTAACAGAGATGGCACACCAGGCTACAGGAGCCTTCAGTCTGACCTGGTACGATCATTCTTATCGCTGATGAACCAGGTGTCTGGTTATTTTATCTCAATTCTCCAATACAGGTCAATTTATCTACCATTGCCCTTGACAATATTATTGTCACTGCCCTTCTGCTAGAGGTTACTGCTCCCAAGACCCAGGGGCAGAACAGAACACGGACGCACATGTATGCTTCCCTGATACAACATCAGGCACTGATTCATTAAATGCTTAAACCATCAAATTCTGCACATCAGTGGCTGACTCCTATATTGCTGCTGCAGCAGACGGTTTGCTACAAAGGCAGAAGCAAAAGTCTCAGTGCACAGGGACATCTTAAAGTGCCACAGTAGTGCATTAGGTGAGTGTATGTCACTGTCACCTAAATCTCTGCCTCTACCAGAGTTTGTGAGTGCCCCTGTACCAGCCAAGTCTTATTGTGAACAATTACTTTAGGTCAACAAGTGAGTTCAGTAAAAGTGTATGTTTTATCAGTTTCCCAGAAGAAAAAAAGGTGCAACATATACTTTTTGCAGAATGGAATCTTGTCTAGTTTTTTTTCCTAGCATAAGTATGTTTCTTGTGACTACCATTTTCCACTCATCCTATTGATGGACCTCATCTTGGAAAAACTTTAAAATACTGTGACTCTCCAGCCATTCAGCCAAACAAGGATACTTTTCACCCCACCTTCTTGCTCATAAAATCATAGAATGGTTAGAGTTGGAAGGGACATTAAAGTCGAGTTCCAACCCCCCTGCCATGGCCAGTGACACCTCCCACTACAGCAGGTTGCTCAAAGCCCCATCCAGCCTGGTCTCGAACACCTCCAGGGATGGGGCATCAACAACTTCTCTGAGCAACCTGTTCCAGTGCCTCACCACCCTCACACTAAAGAATTTCTTCCTAGGATATAATCTAAACCTCCCTTCTCTCAATTTAAAACCATTACCCCTTGTCCTATCACTACATTCCCTGATAAAGAGTCCCTCCCCATCTCTCCTGTAGGCTCCCTTCAGGTACTGGATGGAGAATGATGTGAAATTACACGAGACACATGCCACTAACAGGTTGTTCTTCGACAGTATCCATTACGGGGGGGAGGAAATTAAAAATGTGAATCCAATACAGTGTTATCAGATCCATCTGCAAAAATACCCTCTCCACTCGTCATTTGAATGCCTCAAAGAGAATACGGAATACAGCTAGAATTAATAACCCTTCTTAAATGCCAGGCTTATTCCTCCCTAGTCGGAGGGCGCTTTCGCACTCAGATTTGGATTTTGTGGGAGGCACGCCGTTAGTCAGCAAAGTTTTGACTTTCCGTTTGTCCCAGAGCCTGCTCTTCAGGACTCTAGCGCCAAAGTCCACGCCGCAGCCGGTCCAGTTCCTCCAAGTCGTCGTCGTCTTCTTCTTCTTCCAGCCCCGCGAACACTCTCGGAGGCACAAGCCCTCGGTACCCGTGAAGTTGGTCCGCGGGGAAAGCGAGGCCAGCGGCTCCCTCAGGCCCAGGCCGGGCGGCGGGAGCCCCCTCCCCTCCCCGCTCCCCTCAGGTGCCTCATGGCGGCATCCCCCGTCCCACCGCGGAGTGGGGGCCGGGCCGCCCCGACACACCCCC
>VXAK01013525.1:195301-227764 GCA_013399435.1 Arenaria interpres
CGCCGGGGTTGGGTGGTGACTACCGCCGCCCCGCCACTCGCCGCCTCAGCCTCGCCACTCCCCCCTGCTCCGCTGGCTCGGCAGGAGGACTGGCTGCCGGCCAACCGGGTGGCCACCGGGCCTTCTAGAGGGCATACGTCCTGTCGGTGAACCCGCGGGGCAGCTGCTGGTGGCGGGGAGGGCGGGCGCGCTGAAAGGCCTACCTGCGCCGTGTGTCATTACTTCTGGCTTTATGAACGCCATTTGAGTTTGAAATGCGTCCCGCCCCGGGGAAGACTGACTCGTCCCAGCTGCGGGAAACGCTGGCAGCCCAGGCTCACCCTAATTTTGTGGAGTACACGAGGTGAGGGCCTGATTAGGAGCCGCGGGTAAGAGCTTACTACAGCTAACGGAGACAGCATCACAGAATCACATGGGGTTGGAAGTGACCTCTGGAGATCATCTAGTCCAACCCCCCCCTGCCAAAGCAGGTCCTTCTACAGCAGGTTACACAGGAACGTGTCCAGGTGGGTTTTGAATGTCTCCAGAGATGGAGACTCCACGACCTGTCTGTGCAGCCTGTTCTGTGCTCTGCCACCCTCAAGGTAAAGAAGTTTCTCCTCGTGTTTAGGTGGAACTTCTTATGCTCAAGTTTGCGCCCATTTCCTTCTGTCCTGTTACTGGGTACCACTGAAAAAAGGCTGGTCTCTTCCTCTTGACACCCACCCTTTATTTATAGGCGTTGATCAGATCCCCCCTCAGTCTTCTCTAGACTAAAAAGACCCAAGTCCCTCATCCTTTCCTCGTAAGGGAGATGCTCCAGGCCCCTTTGTAGCCCTCTGCTGTACCCTCTCCAGCAGTTCCCTGTCCTTCTTGATATGGGGCAATATTGAGACGTAGTCAATACATTCAGTGGAGAGCTTTTTGGATCATTAAATTAAGGTGTCTTTAGGGTGAAATTAATTGCTCTCTCGGTTCCACTGACTGCATCCTGGCTAGCTGTAACATTAAGTTGGACACCTAGCTCTCCACCAACATGGTAGACATCTAATATAAGGTCAGCCAAATTTCCAGTTTCGTTTGGGTGAGGTATAATAATAATGTGGTATAATTCTATAATAAGGCTGAGATTACAGAATCACAGAATGATATGGGGTTGGAAGGGACCTGCGGAGATCATCTAGTGCAACCCCTCTGCCAAAGCAGGTTCACCTAGAGCAGGTTGGACAGGCACACATCCAGGTGGGTTTTTAATATCTCCAGAGAAGGAGACTCCGCCACCTCTCTGGGCAGCCTGTTCCAGTGCTCTGGCACCCCCAAAGGAAAGAAGTCCTTCCTCATGTTGAGATGGAATTTCCTGTGGTCCAGTTCATGATTGTTGCCCCTTGTCCTTTCGGTGGGCACCAATTAAAAGAGTCTGGCCCCATCCTTTTGACACTCCCCCTTTAGGTATTTGTAAACATTGAGGAGGTCCCCTCATTATTCAGGCACCAAATTTCAATGACATTTTCCAGTCTGTGTGGAAATCGGAGTTTACATAAATAAGTCACACTAGGCATTGAAAAGGTGATGATGCTCTGCTCTGCATCACAGAAGTGAATATCAGGAAGCAACAGGCCGAGGTTTGTGTGCTCAGTAGAACTGAGGGCCTCAAAGTCACGTTTAGCGTACTGCGGTACCAGAGTGAGAACAAATGTGACTTGTCAGCTAGGGTAACCATTTTTAACTAGGCAACCAATAGGAAAAACTTTTTAGGTTAGTGTCCTGGGCTGAGAGACACAGGACTAACTTTTCTTCTAATGCTGGGGAAAACCGCACTTTTAGAAGCTCTAGTGTCTGAATTCATGAAAATATTTACTTTATAGCCAACCAGGCTCTGTGGTATTCAAGGTCTTAGTGTTTTCGAGCCTTGCCAGGTGCAGGGACAAGGAGGAGCAAGGCCTGGGCATTTGACCCAGGCTGGCCAACAGGAATATTTCATACCATGAACGTGACATTCAATATAAATTAGAAAAGTTGCTGCGTAGCTCTCTCTCCCTTGATGGTGGCAGGTCGAGACAACTCCTTGCCCCGGTGCCGGACCCCTGAGGCCTTCCCTTCCTCCTGAAGCCATTGCGCTCGCAGTGTCCGCCATTTGCTGTCCCTGCTGGGAGTGCACAGCTTCCTGCTGATAGAATTGGCTGAGTATAATTCCTGTATCTTATATCAGTATTGGGATTAATACTGGTTCTTTAGTATTATTGTTAATTATTTAGTCTTATTCTATTAAATCTATTTATATTTCAACCCTTGTGTTTCTGTTCCCCGATTCCCCTTTCCAGGTGGGGAGGGGTCATCGGGTGATAGAGTAATTGTCTAAATGACAATAAATTGTTATGGGTTTTCTCAAACCATAACAGTCAGTCATAAGATTTTTAGATTCCATAAACTTTTCATACATAACACCAAATATGAATATGCCTTTTAATAATTACATTCAAATGCAACTATCCTGAATGCAAAGATCCCAACGCTTTGTAAACAAAATCTCTCAATATTGTCAAGGGGAGACAAAACCATCTCAGCTTGCATCCACAAAGACGTAAGCTAAGTTCAGCATATCAGTATGTAATTTTAAAATGTCCAGCTCCCAGAACTAATTTCATATTTCTGTCACTCACTTGTCCTCTCTGTACGGGGCTCGCAGTCAGGCAGGTAGGAATGGGATTCACAGTTGGCTCACAGCACAAGAGGTATGTCTAAACTAGCCAGAAGGAAGGACCAAAACAGCGGTGCGTCAAAAATCCTGACTGACTCCCAGGCTGAGGTTCTTTCCTAAGCAAAGAATCTAAATTGGATTCACAGCACGAAACCCATCGTGTACCTTGTGTCTTTGGCTGCAGTCAGCTGGCTTACTCTTTGCTGTTAAAGCACAGCTGGAAGAAGTGATTTGCTACAGAAATTCTCCTTCCTTTCAAATGCAAATGGCTCTGGCTGCTGTATGTTACTATGCAAACTCTGTCTTGCCAGTATGCTGCTGAATGTGCATAACTCTGCATAAGTCACTGGCAACCCTCATTCCTAAGGAAAGGGAAGGTAGATAATGAGGTGCAAAGCTTGTAACAGTTCCAGTGTGAAACCTCATTGGGAAAAGCTTGGGTGCCTCCTGAAGCTTTAGGGATCTAATGAGGTACTCATGGATTGATTAATTAATCACCATTCTGGACTTTTTTGGCTAAGCTCCATTTAAAGTAATTAAGCCTGTTTGTAGATCTGGATTTCATATAGGTGAGGATAAAACCTGCAAACTTTTCCAGCATTGCCTGTGTAATAGGCTTAGGATTGCTGTTTTCATGCTAAAGATAAAGCTTGCTTTCATTTCTTTTCACACTCACGCAGGAAGGAGAGACAGTGCAATCATTCATTTAGAGGTTTACAGTCCCAGTAGCTGAGAACTAGTGATCTGCTGTTTTATAAGCTCAGTTTTGAAGATTTCCCTAGATTGATGTCCTACGAGGTAATCATATTAGAGGGATTCTTTTCTGCAACACTGAGCCCTGGAATTGAAGTCAGAATTATTAAACGTACTAGAGACTTACGCATGTATTTTGCTGAATAAGGGTGCATTTGGGAAAATATTTGAGAGCTATTTTGAAAGCAGCTCTGTGGACTTGTTATCACTGACAGATACAGCAAACCTGAGTGAGTAGCAATAATTGGCAAGCTTCTCTCAGCACTATACCAAAATACTTGCAGATTTGTCAGTACTGCTGGGATATTTATTTGCCACTATCTTATTTAAGTACATACAAATTTATCACTGAGTTTATGAAACATCTAACAATATCCCCTGTTTCAAAAAAGATTTATTAGGTCAATTTTTCTGGGATTAGATCAGTTGAGGTACACTGTATTTTTGAGAAACTACATAGACACGCTTGTAATTATAGTTTCACCTACTGATTGAATGGTAGAGGAAATGTAGGTTTTGCCCTCAGATACAGTGCCAAGCATGAGGTTTTTCATCCCAACACTGTCGGTGTCAACTGGTAGCTTGTCAGAAGAATTGTGCAAATTATTTGCCTTATTTAAATATACAGTGTTGTCCACTTTGGAGTTAAATGAAATCATCAGTCCTCATGCTTGCCTTGGAACGTATCCCAGAATAGGAAGGCTAGCACTTATCTACTAATCTGCTCAGAACAAGCTTAGAAGGCTTTGACACTGCTCAAATGTCAGCTTAAATATCTCCATTTGCTTATTAAATCTAGTTAGCGGGGTCAATTTGGTATGTTCAAAATAAAGTGATTTAAATTTCTGCTCAGAAGAAAATCCCAGGAGGCTGGAATTTATATTTCTATCTGTTCTCTGACATGAATAGATTGCTTTCTTCTCTGAACTTGTGATGTTTTTCAACCAACTCTTAATTACTAATTAATCCCTAACAGTCGGGTGCTCCCCTGCCATGCAGAATGAAGGATAGTGGCAGAGTAAAATAGGGTGGAAATGTAACACCTCACTTGCTGTCCTAACTCACTGCAGGTTAATGATTCTGCAGGTTAATAGCAGGTGCAGGTTATGTCTCTCTGACGTCTGGGGTTTCCGTGGCATTCATAGTAACACCTGCAGCTATTCCAATTACCTGAAATATTAGCAGATACCCGAAAAGAGGTTAATGTTAAACTTGATGATTCCAGTAACCTCTCCCTTCAGTTTCCATCCCTTGTCTTCAGTTACAGAAGGCTGTAAAGAGGAAAGCTGTGCACCATACATGGCCTACAGAGGAGGCTTCTGTGGCAGCGCAGCTTGCCGAAAGGTGCTTGCATGGGAACAGGAGGAGGGGCAGAAGGCAGAGATTCACAGGGCTGAAATCAGACTGACTGCTCCTGTGCCTTTCCAAAATTAGAGAATTTCTCTCACTCCCTTAGAAGCGAATAAATCTTTGGATTGCAGCAGACCTGCTGTCCTCTTAAGCTGTAGTGGGTTTGTTTTATTACACGGATTTTTATGTTTTTTACTAGAGCTGGAAGATACAGAACATTTTCTAGATTAGTTCTTCCAATGTAGCGCTGCCAGGCTTACAGTTAGTGCAAGGAGCAACAGAGTGGCCAAAGGAGGAACTTTTAGGTGTTTCTGAAGTTCTAAGGAAGCGTGCAAAGGAAGGCAAGCTAGTGGAAATAGCAAAAGTATTGGTTTTTATCTGTTTGTTTTGGGTTTTTTTGCAATTGATTTCACATCATGCTATTACAAAAAATGCAGAGTGCTCAAGTTTTCCATTTGTTACAGTTCTAGCCATTTCAATGAGATTTTTTGTATAATTTTAAACACCATGTTAAACCTGAGCTCCATATCAATGTCTAGTAATATGAAACTGTGAGTAACTATTGCTTCAATAACTCAAACATAATTCAAACAGCACTCTCTTGTTTTTCAGCTAGAACCCCAGAATGGGAGGCAATCATGGTACAGAGCGTTTAAGGGACTGGCTCATCTGAAGCTGAGCAAAGTGACCAGCTGGTGGCCACCAGCAGCCACAAGCTCCTGCTCTTTGCATTGCTCACCTCCATCCCCAGCCAGGGCCTTTTCTTGCCTGCTTCACTGCTGGGTCCCTCTCAGACTTAGCCACCTTCCAACAACAGTCTCTCTTTCGTCCCAACAAATCAGCAGAAACGTGCTGCATCTGCCCCCTTCTGGATTCATGCCATGTCCTTCAAATCATAGAATCATAGAATGGTTCAGGTTGGAAGGGACCTTAAAGATCATCTTGTTCCAACTCCCCTGCCATGGGTGGTAGGAGAACGATGGCGTGGTACATCTTGCAGATGTGTGTGGAGGAAGAAGAAGAAAAAAAGTGCCTGCTTGGAGACCTGTCGAGGCAACCTTGCTCTCTTCTTCGCATTGTGTCTTTGTGGACTGAACACACACACTGACAGTTTTACACTGAAAGTCGTTACCATCACATCCTCCCTTTTCACAGCCAGCCGTGTGGTCCTAAGCACTGACACCACACGCACCCAGATGTCAGCATCTGTGTGCTGGGGGGCAGCACCAAGCACTTGACCAGCAGCTTTGGCTCTAAATACTTATAAAACACTCCCTTAAAGTTGTCACCCTTAAATTCTTTGTCCCAGGTTATTTCAATGAAGGTTGAGATCCTGTGAAAAACAAGACCATATGGTAGCGTAACCAGGAACTAGATCCTAATGCAAACACATTAGGAAAATGAGTTTAAGATGGGCAAATTGATTCTGATGTTTCTTAATTGTTGATTTTTATCTCAGTTTTTATGTTTAGTGTTCTTTGTTCACGTTCCATTTGACTTAGGTGAGACTTCGTTCTCATGAGAATTAAAAATATGCTGGTTTGGCTGCTCTTGGCTGAGCAGCTGTCACTGGATTTTAGATCGCTTATCTGAAGGGCATTAATTTACTACGAGGTAAATTGCAAAACATCAGTAGGCATCAATAAAATTATGAGATTTAAGCATACTGCTCAGAAGGCCCAATTAAGGAATCCATTAGGAGGGCAAAATAATATGCATAGCATTGCATAATGCAACATACTTTGCATATCTGTACTCTTTGATGCATACTAGAGATCAAGAACTGACCATCTATTTCAGACTGAATTTGTGTCAAAGAGTACCTTTGTGATGTGATCTGGAGTATATGCTAAATTACCCAAGATAACTACCAGTGACAGCAAAAACTTAAGCCTTTAAGATGCAGCGAATGCGTTGCACTGTTCCATACAGGTATGGCTGTACTGAAATTGCCTATTCTGAAAATCAGATTTTAGAAGATATTTATAGGGGTATTCAGAGGAGTTTTTATTTTTTTTTCTCCCTGTTACCTGTCTGTATTTCTCAGATATCCTCCTCCTCTTGCTTCACATCTGTATTGCAGTCCTATCTGTGTATCTCCACACAGTGCAAAGGTTATGAAATGCCCGTATTTACACTTGGAAGCAAATCTGTGTTCAAGGGAATAGGTGGCCACCCACATCAGGATGTTATCAGGCCTGTAGCATAACACTACTAACAGATAAAAAAACCCGATTAAGCTTTAAGCAGTTCTCCCCAAAATGTCGCTATCTTATTTGTATTTGATTTAAATTCAAGCATGAAGGAACAGTCTCGTCGTCTTCTCCCCTAAGTCTAATTGCCCATACCAAAGGATGTTTGTATTCTTATAATTTTATTGAAATACAAATGATCCCTCAGAAGAACCTGCACAAAGTTAAAGGATGTTCACCCCCAAAAATATACTTGCTGCATGATATTTGCAAGAGAAGTATGTGGGCTTCCAGGAAATAAGCATTCCTGGGTTTTTTTTTTTCCTCTAAAAATATTAGAAATGGCAAAGCTAAGTGCCAAAAATCTATATCATACAAAAGCGTAAAACTTCACCCAGCTGTGGCCTTTGAATTGCCATCTGAAAACTAAACTGCTCTTCATTATCAGAAAGGGGAACTGCTGTAAAAAAAAAAAAATCAATGTTTCAATAAATCACATTTAAATACAGCAGAGCTATTAGAAACAAAAAAAATATGTTTTATTACAGTTATTCTTGATCCTATGCTATGCTTTTTCCCGTGTGGTCCATTTTGTGCTTGCTGCAACAAGTACCATTATGCTAGGGAGATTTCTAAAGCTGAGGATTAGATCTAGTCCAAAACTGAAATATAAAACTATTTAAATGCAAAAGCCAGCATTCTTACTGTTGCTTTAGCTCTCTTCTCTGCACGTAGTATTTCTTGCTCAACACAGTTTAATATACTTCAATATTTTTTAAAATAGAGTCATTTATAAATGAAACTGATTTGAAGATATCTATCTGCAATGGATGTGCTTGATCTCTAGTATGCATCAAAGAGTACAGATATGCAAAGTATGGTGCATTATGCTGTGCATATTATTTTGCCCTCCTAATGGATTCCTTAGTTGGGTCTTCTGAGCACTGTGCTTAAATCTCGTCATTTTATTGATGCTTACCGACATTTCGCAGTACTTTATAAATTGGGTTTGGGGGGTCACTACAAAAATCTGTGTTTGTGGGGCCGTTCGTAGCAGAAATCAGCGCCTGCAGCAAATAAATCTTTCCCGGTGTGAAAGTGATGTTCTGGACCTGCACCCAGCTGCCGTTTCGGGCTCTTCCTCTCCTCCCTCACCCGAGAGATGGGACCATCCCATTTTCTGGTCAGCCGGCACAACGGCGAGGGCAGTTTTCCACTGGGCTCCCAGGATAGACTTGACTGGGGTGTGAAACCAGAGAAACAAGCGCTGACACTCCGTGCTATCGTAATTTTTGAACTAAACCCCAAAATGTCTGGATACTGAAGCGTTTGGGGGGTATTTGTGCACTGCCTTCAGCCTAGACAGACCAGCCCTGGCTCCGTGCTTCCGTGCTCTCGGGTGGCTTGGTGGCTCCTCTCCAGCAAAAGTGCCAGCACCCAGGGGAAATGAGGCAGCAAGCGGGAATTCATCGGGAGAGGAGGAACTGGAAGGCCTTGTTTGAAGGGGGTGTCTAAACCACAACATTAATCTTTTCTATTGTTACAGGTACTTGCCACAGACTCCTCTGGGGGCATGGGCAACCGGCCGCACCGGGCGGCTGGAGTCCAGCGACGTCTTACCTGCTCGGATACTCATCTGGCAGTCGCACTACAGGTTGCCTTAAGGCCATTTTTGGCATGGCAATCACGTCAATCATGTCAAGAAGTAATGATTGAATGCAGAATTAGCTCATACTAAAACTCAAGTTTATTGTTCTGTCCCTGCTGTGAACTAAGTCAGCAAGTTTTTCAAGTAGGAGAGAAATAAACCAGCAACGTCAATAAGCTCATTTGTACATACAAGACCTGCATTTGCTCCAACGTTTGCTCCTTATGTACATATTTGGTCTCCGAGTATATGTGCTAGCTAAGTATATATTTACAACACAAGTCATGTTACACAGGTGACAAAAAAGTTACTAGTGCAAACATTGGTTTAATTCAAAAATACCGGGCAGGTCATAACTTTTGATTAATTTTATATGTGAAAGTATATAGAGAGGAAAGTCTTTTCAGTCATTTTCCTACGGCTTTGATTCTAGATTTCAGTGGGGTTAGTCCTTGCTCAACTCAATAGGGGTTTCGAATGAATGAAGCATATTACCCATCGCTATGAGCAGGAACTGGTGTGTTTGTATATACAGGAGCTTGAAGGCTGAATTCAGCATCAGTGATCTCCCAGGCTACATATAAGTTTGAGGGCAAAAATTAAGCTTTTGTATCCTAGGATGTATTTAGATATCATACCCCACAAATTTTGCTGAGTTGTAGGTAAACTGTTTTCCTCTGAAGGTCATGGTGTAAAAGGGTAGACACAACGTCCAGAAAAAGCACCAATTTGGGCCTTCAGTACCTGCATTTGTTGCCACACTTGCGGTGTGTCGGTACGTTACACCGTCACGCAGGAAGGAAAAAAAAAAAATGACAAAAAAATAAAAAAAGAGTGTGTCTGCCCCGGATGTTTTGTGGCCCTGTTTCAAAGCACCCTGGATTCAACAGCGAGAGTTCCTGCTGTGTTTGCGGCAGGGTTTGGCTGGGAAGGCTGCACTTTAAACTCCCAAACCGCAGCCGGCGGAGCCGCCGGGGCAGATGGAAATTGCCGGTCACCGCCGGGCTGATTCAGGGAACAGATGGGCTCTGCCGCCTTGCTTGGAGAGGGGAGCCGGAGGATGCGCGGAGAACATGGCGTGGGAGGCCGCCTTTGCTCGAGGTGGATGGTGACGGCATGAAAGAAGATATTAAGGCCAGGACAAAAAAAAAAGAGAGAGAGAGAGGAAGGGAGCGGTCGGAGGGGAAGGCTGGGTGGAATGTGCGGAATTAGCACGGGGTGGAGCAAGAGACAGGGGAAGAAACAGAGGCGCTCTTGGGGTTATGCAACTTGGCAAGTCTTAAATCTGCTACTGACAGGGAGAGGAATCCATAAAAAGCTCCGAGGAGGAGATGTGGCAAAGGGGGATTGACAAGAAAGGCGACGCCAATGGGATGGAACCCAGGTGGCCTGTGCGTGGCGGAATGATGACTTAAAGAGAGAAAGAAAAAATGAAAGAGAAAACGAGATAAATAGTAAAAGAAGAGTTGCTGAATTATCTTGAAGAATTCTGGTTGCCTTTTACGTTGTATCCATAGAGTTTCTTTTTCTTTAAATTCATGTGATGAAAAGGTCTTCTGAGCTGCACTGCCTAGCCAGGATGTCCTGTATCCTGGGTACCCTCATGTTCCACTTTAACAAAAAAAGGTACAGAAAATGTCTTCCCTCTGCAAAATCCAAATATTATGGGACCTTTTGATTGTGTATGTGTGTAAGCAACACACAGCTAAACGCTCCAAATAATACGGAGGTAAGTAATTTTCTTGGGGCGTGCGTGTCAATAAATATTCTGTGTACGTGCACGTACGCAACCACAAAACACACAATCTGTAATCTGTGAGCAAAACTAAGGAGGTGCTGGGAGGCCAGCTGAAGACATCAGGGTACTGCTCCAGCAAACCCTCCACACAGCTAAAAAGTCATTTTGTCTAATATTGGTGCTTCTGTCATAGCAAGTGCTTAATGGAAACCTGAGGTGATCATCAGGTGGCTATTTCATAGTAATGAAAAGTAATGACACACACAAAAAAGTCTCATCAGCAGCTTCGGCCAAAGAGAATGAACCCTTGCCTGATACGAGCGGAAAATGGGAAGAGATCTAATTGTGCTATGTGGAACAAATCCTAATGTAATTCAAAACTCAATTATATGGACTTTGAACTGAAATTTGATGACTCACCGGTGTTTTGGTGACTACTACAAGCACTCTTAAGGAAGTTTCAAAGTTCTTTGCAAGTGAAAAGTTAAAACTTTCTGAATCCGGGGAGTATGCAACCTGGCTTGTCCCTTCTCTGAAAGAAGCTCAAGGAAGAAAATCAATAAGTGGATCACTTCATTCAGATGACATTGCGTAACCACCTACTGTAAGAATTTAGGGTGAGGCCTGAGAAACACTTCATCGAGATGAAAAATTATAAAGGGTGTGTGTCTTTCATCATGTATTGTATTTCTTCATTTTGTCTTGCTGATATAGTAACAGCCAAGATGATCTTCTCAGACATAGCCATAATTAGCAAGGCATTGGCCTGGATTCAAGATAAGAGTGTTTTAGACCTGTAAGAACAGAACTGAGATCCAGGTGGGTAGCAGATCTCTCACTGCTGAATGAAGACCTTCAAGGATTTAATTAGTGTGTGGAAAAAAATGAGGTGGTCTTTCGCAGTGGACAGAGGTAAATGTGGAGGTGCAGTGTTCTCTCGTTTCCTGGGTTCTCACATCCAGCAGGAAAGCCACTATTCATGAAGAACCAACAGACAGTATTGTCAGAACCCAGGTACTAGTATCTTCTTGGCTAGACCACAGCAATAATGATCCCTCTGTCATCACCTTGTCTGACTTTCCCACGGATCCAAGGAATGGAGGAGATTATAACACATTTACAAATAACGATTTAGTCAAGCAAAAAATATAAGGAACTCCAGGTTTTGGCCTGTTTGTTTGAGAAGATGATTAAACAGCAGTTATTCTTGTCTCCTACAAAGGTTTATTGACCAATAACCCTGCCCCCTTAAAATCACAGTGTACAAGTGAGTATCTGGTATTCTATTCATGGGATGATAAAAAAAAACCAAAACCAAAAACAGGGTAGTCTGTCTGCTAAATCACTTCTGTGCTTAGGAATATTTGCTGACAGATGTACTGCTTTCATAACCAAACTGTCTCCTGACCCAGCAGGGATTATTTTGTCTCTTCCTTGCTGCGTGCTCATAAGTTGATGGACTGATTCTGCACATTCCCACTGCCCAGGCGTGAGGGAGCTGACTGCTCCTGTGGTGTTGCCACAGTTGCTTTGCACAGATGCCTAGTCTTTCAATCAGCCACGCTGCTTCACGGCAAGAGAGGAGCCTAATTAAATTATGTGGTCTCAAGAGATGGAAAATGGAGGTGTGGCCTCATATGCTGTGTGACAAAAGTGCCAGGGGCCAAATACCTCATCCACCCTCTTCTTATGTCAAGTGACCTTTTCTTGAGGCTTGTCTCCGTGTGGCAAGTCTTGTGCAATAAGTATGAAACACAATTAGAGCTTAATAACTATTTAATATGTGCCCTCTGCATGGACTTTCCTATTTTGCAAGAAAAGCTGTCTTGAGGTTCAGCATAACCCAACACAGAATAACTTTTGCAAACAAAACTCCAGCAGGAGTCTCGATGCTTGGTACACAACATCTTTCTAGCATGACTTGTTTCAGGCTTTTCCTTCGTGTAAACACGTTTGGTGAAACTTTTCATAACCCACCAACCAGCAATATTTATTGCTCTCAGACAGTTTTCATCAATCCCGACTAGAATGTATGCTGGGGTGGTGGATGACCAGTCTCAAACAGATGATTTATAATCTCACTAGACCGCTCATAAAGCAACAAGGATTTACGCAGGGATTCAGAAACAATAAACTCAGGAGTGACTGAATCAAGATTGTGATGTCCATTTTAGAAAGGATTGTGAGGTTTTACATTAACCAAGGATTTGGTATTCACCCAGATTAAAAAGGGGATCCAGAATGCTCACTGTTTCACAGGACTCAGAGTGCACTAACCCCAGACAGCAGGGGTTTTAGTCTCAGAGCTTGGGCACCAGGAAAAAATACCCTGTATGAAGAGGGAATGGTAGCCAACAAGGAGATAAACTGGGTATTATGGAAGCTGACACATCAGCTCCTAAATATGCTGTTGGTATTTACAAGAATTATGGAGAGAAGGAAAGCTGAGGTGTGTGAAGACATGGATGCTGGCCAGTGCCATCATGCAGCTACAGGGGATAAAGAGAAACCGAGGGGCATCCAGGCATCTCCGCTCTGATCACAAGAACACACTGGGAACACGGCAATGACAGTAAAAAGGTGACTCTCCGGTGCAGGTTTAAAAGTTTACAAGGTTTAGGGAGAATCAAATCTGTGTCTGTCTAGCTGAGAGACTCTCTTTCTAGGTGATTCAGGGGGCTAAAGTACTCACTCACCTACTCACCACAGTTACTTTCAGTGATCCTACCTCCATGAGAAGCATGACCTTACAGGAGAGAGACACTGGTGTCATGAATGTAGAGCTCAGAAAGGGCTATTTCTGCATACTGGGCCAACAGCTTGAATGGCTACATGGGAATTTCTCCTTGGCTGTAAAGCCCATGACTAGGTTATGTGCTGACTCTACTTATTTCCTTTTCTGTTTCAACCGTTCACTTTGTAGACAAGTACTCAAAAACTATGCAAAGGTAAAGGTTTGATTCTCCTTTCACATTCATGTGAACTCAGATTCAAATATTACACATAGGCACACACATATTTTGCTCATAATGACTGACAGCCCTGGAGCGTGGAATTATTTGTCTGGAGTACATGTACGAACAGGCTGGTAGCAATGTGTGTTTCCGTACCCGCCTTTGCCATTCTACCTCAGCACTAGAGAGGCTGCAAGATGAAAAAGTAGCCCAGATGTATTACAGCATCCTGTAATTCTATTATGAGGCTTACTATATTTTGTGGTCTTCTTTTAACCCCAGAGACTGAAATCCAGAGATTTCCTGAGAATCTCTGCTTTTGATTTTTCCCAAGGAAAAGCTTTGAGGTCTTGACATTGCAAAGAAAGATTTGAAAATGGGGATGCAAGTTTGCCACGGAGATTCAGAAGGAAAACACCGAAAATGAAAAAAAGTCACTTTATTATCCAAGGGGGCTGACTCATGTGCTTTGGGAAATGCAATTTTCAGTATTGTGTAGGGTCACTTCTGCCCTACTTCACCTATGCAATCACTCATACCAAAAAAAACCCCCAAACAATTATAAAGCATGGCTATTCTTATATTCTTATTCTGGTCCTGACCAGCTATGCAAAGGGTAGAGCAGTGGTCCTGTTGTGTTTTCTTTAACTTCTTGGGCAAGCCTATGGATGATCATAAAACACAGCCAGCCAACAGGGTTATTCTTTGGGGGGATCTGAAGGGGTCAGAGGCAGCAGGTCAGGTAGTGATTAACTTTAAGAAATGGATTGTGCCTGTATGAATTCAAAATAGTTGAAAGCACACAGAAACTCTCTGCTCAGGCTTTGTGTTCACATCTCTAGGTATTCTGGGGAGTATCATCTAGCCTTTGTCCTGCTGTGCACAGCTGGCTTCCCTATTGCTATTTGCCCCTTCTTCGACAGAGACAGAGAGGCAAGGATTCTACAGAAACAATGAAGCAATTTAGGTCGGATGAAATATCAAAAGGATGAGGTGTTTTTAAACAAACCAACCAACCCCAGATGATAAAATACTGCATGACTGGAATGGAGAGTAGAATTGTTCAATGACATGGAAAAGGAAACACTACAACAAATCCAACAAAATTGGCCAACAGTTTCCTCAGTGTGTAAGCAAGACTGCTTTCAACACAGCCATTCTCTCTCCCCCTGTCAAATGAATTTCAGAGTTGGAAGTCTCATGTTTTGTGGCTATAAGAAAATTTGATGCAGATTCTTACGTGGATTAAGACAATGTAGCTCCATCTATTCATTCCCTTCAACCAAAACCAGTTTGTTGCAGTTGAGGACCTGGCTTCTTCCTCCTCCACAACTGAGCGCAGACACAGCTTCCTCTCACCACTTTATATAGAAGCATCTCACTTACAAGATGGATGAGTTTCTTTTAACTGTGTTAAAGTTCATTTTGTTGAAGCATGTGGTTCTCTTGCCTGAACGCAATATATGCAGCTATAATTTTTTGTGTGACTAATTTGCCCTCGTAGTTGTGGGCGGTTAAATATGGCTTTGCCATATTTGGTTGGCAGAGAGGTAAGCACCTTTAAATATATTGTAATTGGGCCTTGGGTGGTTTTTTTTGTCTAGCCTTGTTAAAAGCTTAGTTAACACCTTTCTTGGGGCTGACTTCATGAACACGCAAATGAAAAACTTCTCTGAGTTGTTTTGTAAAGCACAGCTAATTAATACTGTGAAGTACAACTGCCTTAAGTAGGAGAATCACAGCTCATAAATAAAGATAAGAAAATTATAAGAGGTGTGACTGATGTGTATCTAATTACCTATTTGGGAGCCAGCCTGATCTGGAAGAACCAGAAGAGATTTGGGAGGCAGGAAATCCTGTGTCGTAATCCTCATTCCACCAATGACTCCTGTTGCCATAGGCAATTTGCCCTGTCTCTCCTCCTTCTCCAAACGCTAGTCACTCAATGAGAGTCACATACAGATTTATTAACAGAATAGACAGAGCACCTGAAACCATTAAAGTGTGATTTAAGTACTTATGAATATTACACGGCAGAGCAAAATTAAAATTTTCTTGCACCATTCTCCATATCCTGTTCAGAAGTGAGGAAACGGAGACTCATCACTTCTCAGCAGTTGCTCCTTGAAAGTTAAACAAATCTGATTTTGGTTCCTTTAATGTAATGGATTACAAAGCAGATTGCTAGAAGGGAATTATCACAGTAAGGTGCGTGATACTGAAGAGGGTGCTGCCAAAGGGCTGCTGACAGCCCAGAATCAAGGTTTTCTGTCTCCTTCAGAAAGGAACAAGAAATCAGCGTCAATCCTCAAAAGGAAAAAGAAAAAAATAAAGTCTGTTATTATAACTCCGTGTTAATCCAGAATTTTACTCAAAAGCAATGTTTATAAAAGGATAGCAACTCCTGTTTTGTAACATCTCGCTCCTACAATAGACAGAGGAAAAAATATCTAAAGATGGGGAAATCCAAGAGGAAGTAAACTGGAGGCTGAGTCAACATTGTAGCCATGCAGTCAGAGGGCAGAGGTAAAATCCTGAAATGCTTCAGGGAGCTTTGCTGATCCAGATCCAAATGCCTTTAGAGAGACAGCGGGGATTCCAGCCATCTCCACGGTGTTCCTCAACATTCAGACACCCTCCCCACGCTGCGTGTGAGGTGTCTTGCAAACACAGCTGGAACATCTGTGTTTTCCCATGTTACATGATGAGTGCCAATCTGTAATGCCAGCTTGTGCATATTGTCTCATCGCTGTACGTTTGAAGTTATTTACCCACCTTGAGCCTGAGCAAATCACCTTTGTAACCCGTTAGGGGTTAGCACAGGGCTGGTGAGAGGGCCTGCTTCCAGGCTACAGCAACCGATACACAGGCTTTTAGGGCACAGGGAGAGGAGCAGGTTCCTCCTAGGAGAGGCTGCAAATCCTTTATCTTTTCAGTATATTTAATTCAAGGAAGATTCTTACCTCCACTAAATCAATGTAATTAATTTAGGCCAAGTCACCTCGCATACATGCTAGATAGACCATGGCACCATGGCTTCTCTGGCCCCTACACCTCTGTAACATCCATTCACAAAGAAGTCTTGTATTTCTTGTTAGGGTGGATAACTGCACCCTTACAAGGCGGAGAAGCTGAAATAGGTTGACCTCTTTCATACTTTTCTGTTCTGAGTCATCGCTGAGCAAACAAACACTATTGTGAAGAAAAGAAACTTAAGAAAATGTCTGAGCAGAACCGTGGAGCTGCCTGTTGGCCCACTAGTGCTAAAAACAGCTGGAAATCTAGAGGATAAGTGGGCATGTTTTTCACCTTCGTCTGGGAGTAAAAATCAGAGAGGTGCTGGTAAGAAGTCAGGCTAATGAAAGGCATTTTGCCTTTTTTTGGTTACAAAATTTATTCTGCCTGGGTACTTGGAAGATAATGACTCTAACAATACTACAACCACAGCAAAATGGAAACCAGCCAGGTCATAGTTTTGTTTCTGGCAAGGAGCTGAAGCACTTAATACCTTTGCTCGTGTTTCATGAAACCAGGCCGATGAATTATGAAAGAGTATTACAGAATGTGAAAATATAAAAGGGAATTGAAGCATATAAGAAAGCTATTTTCATCAGAAGGCAGATAAAGAGGGTGAAACACTGGAGAAGGTTGACTGGTCGAGGGCTGACTGTTTTGAATAGTTGACCTGGATGAGGCAAGGTTATTTGAATCTCGAACATAAGATTCAGAATTGGAAAGCTGGAAGACTTGGGTTAAATGTTAACAAAACAACTAGGATTTGTGAAGCAGAGGAAGTTACCTAGCCCAGCTGGAACGTACAAGAGGAAGGACAATCGCCTCGCACGGATGCCAACACAGAGGCTTCAGAGCTCTCCGCCAGAAAAGCCCAGAAGCAGATCAAATTTCAAATCCTTTGGAAGAAAACAATAAATAATGATAATAATAATAATAATAATGAGGAGGAGCTACACGCATTGCAACAAACAACACGAGCCAACACAATGTCTGGCGCGGGGACGCTGGTGTAAGATCTGCAGAGGATTACATCACTCGGCAAGAGCTCGCCAGCAGTAGCAGGTTGTGCACAGCAGGCTGGGAGGGATGACAGCAGCCCTTCCAGCTCAGAGGAATGCTTTGTACGAGCATGGCAGGGTACAGCGTGCCCGGGGAAGGAGCGAGCGAGCGAGGGAAGCGAGGAAGGGAAGAAGGAAGCATTGTTCAGAGAACAAATGGGATATTTGCGCTCAGGTGTGCCGGCCAGCGTGATGCCGAAGGCCACTGGGACTCAGGAAAATCTAGAGCAGTAAAAGGCCGGCAAGGGAAAAAAAAAAACCAAACCTGTTCTCATTCTGGCTCGCTGATCGTCAGTGAAAGGGGTGCACGGCCTCAAGGAGAGCGACCTGACAGAGACTGAGGCAGGACGCAGGGAATCTGAAGACCTTCTCTGTGCAACAAGGACTGCAAATGCCGAAAGGCTTTCAGCAGGAGACTCCCAGCATGTCTGCTGAATTTTGCTGTTGGCTCTATCTCTAGGTGAATTGGGAGCCGAGCTAGTTGAAGGGAAATGTTCAGAGCCACCTTACTAAGACTCTGGTCACAGATTCCTGGAGAGACGTACTTAACGCTACTCACTGTAGGTGGCTTTGCAAGCATCTGCAGATCTTGGGAGGTGGGGGGCAAGGCTGCTGGCATCCAGGGACTGAATCCAAAAGTGGTAAAACAACAGGATTACCTCCAGCAAGAAGGGAATGCAGAAGAAACCTGCCATGAGAAAGGTGCCTTTGACAAGGTTTGTGAGGCTACGGGAACAGTGGCAGGCCCAAGCCCTCGGTGTGAGACTAACCAGTAAGGACACGGATTGCTGTGGACTTTACAGGACCTCTGTTATTGCTCGACACAAGATGTGGCTTTTCCTGTATTTTCGTAGCAGCTGACCACTTTTGGGGACCATCAGCAAGAAGCCTTGCCACTTAAATGGATAAACTGTACACAAGCCATACCTCCAATACCGCATCCAGCCGACCTTCTGTGTGTGCACTGCGTGTCTGACCCATGCAGGCGCTGCAGTTAGATGGCCACACGGAATGGCTCTCCATCCCACGGCACCCAACTGACCAGGCTCCATCTTCGTGCCTGCTGTGTAGACAATCCACATAGGCTACAAGGCAGAGTAAGGAAAGGCCTTCACTATGCTGCCGTGAGCCTCCAAAATCTTTATGACACCCTTGAGTACAAAGATCAGCTCACACTGTGTTCATGGTGGTGAAAAATAAGTTTTTCATACATTTATGGAACTTTCACTTTCCAGTGAAAGCCAAGGCTTGTCCCTTGGGAAGTGTAGTATCATGAGGGGCTGTGAAAACATAACAGATGCCGCTCAGCCCACATCATGTCACCTTTCACTAGTTCTGTACTTTCTTTTTTGGTCCTGAAGTATGTTGCCGGAAGAGTCAGCTCTTTATTTCAATGAAGGCTGCCTTTCTGTAACCATTACATCGCCTTGGAGGGTAGAGAAGATCCAGTGTCTCATGATAGCATTCGAGTATGCAATATTTGCAATATTTCAGTCAATCCTGCTTATCCCCATTTCCAGCTGTCTTGAAGTTCCATGAAAATCACTCACTCCCTTCCACATCTTGACTTACTTTCCTAAACTTTGCCTCACTCCGGAAAAGTAAGACTTCAAATACGTGCTCTAAGGGTTTTCAGTTGAGACAGAAAGAAAATAATTCAAGGATATGCCAGTATTATTCCCAGAAGGAGAGAAGGGGAAGCTTTAAGAGGTTATCCACAATAACCTGATGCCAAGCTGAGGCATTTTATAGAGTGCAGGCAGAGCTCTGTGCCCACCCAAGCTCTGCCACCACCCTGCATTTGCAGAACAGGTAGGAGGACTTTCGACACCCACTTCCCAGATATTACTCCTTAGCAAAGCCTATCAAGTCAGAAGCCAGTGCTTTGGGAACATCTTGCAGACCTTATGTAGGGTATCTGTTACTCAGCGACAAGCCATAAGATAACTGTGTTACCACCAGGAACAGAACGTTTCTGTTAACATTTCTTCTTAATGGAGAAAAAAGTAGTGGCAATGTTTAGAGAAGTGATACCCACGTGAGGCTGAAAATCCCCTTCTTTCCTAGTGCCACAGATTCCTTCAGCTATGGGATCCTTTACTGGAGGGGAAGCCAAATGATGATTCAGCCCGCTCTGTGTACTGATATTGTTCCGGGTGGGAGCGCAAGCCCCTGCTGGCACCACCGTTGAGTTCATGTGGATGAAAATCTGTGGGGAGAGTTTTTTTAAGACTCACAGTTATTGCATGAAAAACAAAATATCTTTTTTTTTTTTTTTCCTGACCATATCTGGATGTGGATGCGGTCAGCCCCGGGTTCTGTCCTGGTGTTGCCTGACACAAAACCATCCGTCCCATGAAGCCCTGTCTAAACTTAACCTATCGCAAGTACGATAGCAAACGTTTTAAAACACGGTTACTTTCAATTCTGTGACATGCCCTTGGACTCTGCTGGATCAAGTGCTGACAGAGTCAAGGAGCTGACACCAGGCTGGAGGTGGTCTTTCTGGTTTGGTTTTTTTTTTCCTCTCTTTTTACTATTTTAGGCACCTCATAGTATCTGAGCTGCAAACCAAAGCAGATGTGATTATCTCAGCTGTCACCGGGACGGAAGTGGTATTGTAAATAGATAGGATCCAGACCACATAGCACTTTAAAGATCCAATTGCAACACGCCGACATACAAACAGTGACAAATACAAAACCACTGCAGCCTTTCAAGCATCAATGCAAAGCTTTCACAGGGACTATCACCATTGTTGTCAGCTATTTCATTCATACCTCTGAGTACCATCTTACGTAGAGTGTGCTGCTAAAGCTCCTTCTCAAAGCTGCACGTTCAGCTTTAACGAGAAAAGGAAATGGTAGGCAGAAATAAAGTAATTGAACTGCCACAGTTATGGCAACCCTAAGAGCGGCTGGATCAATGAGAAGTGAAAAGTATATTATGGGTGATGGAGACTTTCAAAAGGAAGAATGTTATTGAGAAGGGCAGGGTTAGAAAATCATCATTAAAACTAGATTTAAAGGCATAAGCAAAGACTCGGTCAGCCTGAAAGAAATTACCTTCACACAATTAAGTACACAACTTAACTGGACTTCTTATACAACTTATCTTAAACAGTTTTTCAGTACAAGTAGTAATTGTTGTTATCAATTACTACTACAATCGAGTAATTGTTTGTTCTGTAAGGGGGGCGCTGGTTACGGGCACTGTGCTGACCCCACTGACACGGCTTTATCGACTAGAGAAGCGATCCTGTGCTAAAAGGATAGCTCAACCTCCCTGACCAACTAAACCTTATATCTTTTTGCAACTGATGAAGAAATTGCAAGAAGAAAACGTAGATTCTCCTGCACTGGGGAGGCACACGGGTGGAAAACTCATCGCTGGAAAGGCACCCTGATTTTAAAAAGTTTTACAATGAATTTTGATTGCATGGTGCAAGCACAACCCATCTGTATCCTTGCCAAAGTTCCAGTTTTATACTTTCATCCTCCCTTGGGCTGCAGCTTGAGAGAGACTCTCACACAAGACAGTTGTGGGGAGGAAAGTTAGGTATCTAAAAGACGGATATCCATATCTATACCAGTTGCATTATACTTCCTTTAGTGCTGATAGCTGAAAAGAGACACCTCCAAAGAGCAATTCATCTCACTCTAAGGTAAATGGCTGAAGTAGATCAAATGAACTGCCCTCTGGAGATACTCGTTGCTGTCCTTCATCTACATAGCAGGCTTTAGGCAATGGTTTAGGTAGTGAGATGTACCTCAGCTTCAATGTCTATGCTGTTTTGAGAACAGAATGGAGCCATTTAAGCCATTTAGGCCTTCACCACGTGGGAGTCACATGAAAAGCCTTTGGTGGCATCCCAAGGTTCCTGGAGATTTGCAGCTTCCCCAAGACTGCAGCGGTACCTCTCCAGGACTCAGCATAAACCCAAATAACATGACAACCCCTCTAGTGAACACCTCCTAGCTATTGCCATAGCCAGAATGGTCTCTGACTGTGCTGCTGTCTCAGGGTATTCTGATGGGGCATGATGGGGCTGTTCTGCCAACTCTTTGCCACCCAAAAAATAGTCTTATGATAATAAAAACCATAGGTATAAAAGGCTTTCTTACACATTTGTGTGAAGACAGCTCACATAGGCTGTGGAAGCCAGTATCTGAAGTTCAGATTTTGCAATATCCAGCCAATATCCATCCAGCAGGCTTTCCCTTAGCATTTTTCACCAATATACCACGTCTGGCACAGCCCATGGGGTTCCTCTTCCATGGCGTGCTGCAGATCTCATCAACTTTTCCACACTAGAGCTTACACCCCTGCTGCCACACCTGGAGCTGATACGAGTACAGCTTAAGAGGAGCTTGGTCCATTGAAAGGCTACAGGGGCTGGCGATCTGGCTGGAAGCAACATGCTGTGATGGCGGCTGGTGGCTAAGAAGAGCTGGTGGGCATGATATTGTTGCAGGGCAGCCCCTTATCAGTGCTTACACCCATGTTCAAGGAGCTGACCGTTAGGTTTCATTAGCTCCTCTGGCTGCTGGAACAAAATACTCTTTTGAGCGGAAAGGCACAGCCTCAGTTTCTTAGGACACCTGCTTACGCTGCTCTTTAAATCAGAGTTACAGAATCACAGAATGATCTGGGGTTGGAAGGGATCTCGGGAGATCATCTAGTCCAACTCCCCCGCCAAAGCAGGTCCTCCTACAGCAGGTTACACAGGAACGTGTCCGGGCGGGTTTTGAATATCTCCAGAGAAGGAGACTCGGTCACCTCCCTGGGCAGCCTGTTCCAGGGCTCTGCCACCCTCAAAGTGAAGAAGTTCCTCCTCATGTTTAGATGGAACTTCCTATGTTCAAGTTTGTGCCCGTTTCCTCTTGTCCTGTCACTGGGCACCACTGAAAAAAGACTGGCCCCTTCCTCTTGACACCCACCCTTTAAGTATTTATAGGCGTTGATAAATAGTTATTCGCTCATTTCAGTCTAAATTAAGATAGACTTGTGGACAAGGGAATAGTTAATTTTTGTAGGAGAAGGTGACATAGGACAGTAGTTTTTCACAGGCCTGATCTCAAACAAAATTATATTTTTTTTTTTCTGTTTGAAGAACTTGTTCTTTTTTAAGCTCATAGTTATTGGACGTATAACCATTTACCTTGGTTCACTGCAGCTTTATAAAACCCAGCGTGATGGACTTTAAAAGATGTACTAAATTCAGATTTCCAAGTTCATTTTAGCAGCAAGCAAAATGTTTGGCTTGCAAAACATGCCTTTCAGTAGGCTGAATGTGTTTCCGTGCGAGGAGTTTCCAGGAAACTCTTAGGTTACAATTACAAGAAGTTAAAACTGAAGTAGCAGAATTGTTAACTGGAAGTCAGAATTTCCTTTACACCATTTCTCCTATGCTTAGTCCTAACTGGACATTACTAAGTGAGCTGGCTTAAATACTTTGTTTCTTTTCTGTTACATTGTTTTGGTATTTGCGTGAATGTATTATTTTTTTAAATTTTAACATTTTTTTTTATTATCCTAACTTCTACTTATTTTTTCTTTGGTCTGGTTCTTTTACCTTATATTGGACTATCTACTTAAACCAGCGCTTTCTAACAACCCTTCCAGGTTATGGGATCCCTCCTTTAAATTTATTAGGGACATGCTCGATTTTTAAAACAGGTTAAAGACATTTTTCTTTTAGTTCCTTTCCAGGCTTCCTAATTACATGGTCAGTAATTGAAAGAAGACTGTAAGCAGGAAAGTCTGTGATAAGAACAATAACAAGCGTTTGCTCTAAAGAACAAAACTGAAGGAGAAGACCATGAATTATAGGAAGAGAAAGAAATAAGGTAATGGGTGGATTCAGTTGGAGGGATTTTTCCTTAAAAAATAACTCAGACAACGATAAACTATGAAAGAAGATAACTAGAGCATGATATAAAACTTGAGGAAAGAAATGGAAACATGATTTGGTAAGGCTCAGCAAACAACAAATCTAGGGATGATGCTCCAAGACAGATGGTATCCCAAACAGATCCCCGGTCTGCAAACTCAGATGACCTCTGTTCTTAGAACTCAGATGCAAGGAGATGACCCTGAGAAAGTGAGAAAGTGAGGAAGTTTGAAGCTGGAATGCTGGCTGAGCCAGCCACAGGGACAGAGGACAGTTTGTTTGATCCTATCTCCCTGTTATTTGAACAGAGATCTGAAAGACGATAAGGACCGAAGACCTATTTTTCACAATGTATTATGGATTTCTTTGTAAAATAAACGCAAAGCTTGTTGAAAGCAGCAGCATTTATATTTAGTCTGATTTTATTGTTATCATAGGACCGAACAACCATGCTGAGAAATGAAAACAAAATTTGCATCAGGAGAAAAGATGCACAAGGCTTTATGTTTGCGTACTTGTTATGTATGTAAAATCTAAGAACGCTTATGTGGTTGTTTGTATAGCAAATGTGAGGTTTACAGACGATTTGTCATGGCTGCAGCCAATGGAATGCGCCGGCAAATCTGTGGCCCCGCGTCTCCTTACAGCTGCTTTTATATTTGGAATATAAGCCATGTTAGCTTCTGAAGGATTTATCAGTTTAGAGGACAGCTGTGGAGTGTTTAGGAGAGAACCTAAGGACGACACGGCTCCAAAATAAATCCCCGTTTGGCTACTCCGTCATCTGACACGTGAGACTTTTCTACAGAGAAAAGACTCCCAGTGGAGGAGCCAGAACCTCCCAAGGATCTTTGGCAATTTTTTCCTCACTCCGCACCACAGGCTTTGAAGGCTTCTTTCTGTGAATTTTTCTTGCCTAACAGAAAAAAGAAGATAATATGTGGATAGGTAGATGAATGGATGGAATACGTTTTATTAAAAAACATTCAAAACATTCCAGGAGACACACTCTTTTCTATGAGAAAAAAAAAAACTATGTTAGTCACACTGTTTATTAAACTTCTGGAAGGCTCTTAGATGTTCTGGTTGCTACAGATAATACTGCACAGAACAAGGTAGCTGTAGCTTGCAAATAGACAATAACCTGATCATTTTATTGACAACTTATTTTGCGCACAAGCGCAATTAAAATTAAACGTAAGGACTGTTTGGTAGTTTTTGGAAGACAGAAAAGTAAAATCTAAGTGATGTAAATCCTCTGTAGCAAGCAAGTCCAGTTCTGAATGTAACTTTCTTTTCTTTTTGTGTATGGTTTGTTTTTTTGGTTTTTTTTTTGAAGCAACATAAATACATACTAAATGGCACATCAGGAAAACCTAGGACATCAAGTCTAAAATGACCTTTTTCCCTTGTCCTTGCAAAGGAGAGCTGACAAATGCTCATGAGCTTCCATTCATCATGTTTCATAGGAAAATAGGAGACAGTAGGCATCTTGGGCTGGTCTGTATTGATTCATGCACAGGGATCCTCCTCCCAGACCTTTGTGCTTAATAGCTAAGCGCATTCCAACTGCCCTTCTAAGAAATCAGAGTTTCATCCTAAGTCACACTGATAATTAGTGACATTTGAAAGGTTTCAAATAGCTATTTATTACTTTGATTAGGAGCTACTGCTTTTAGGTAGTATTGCAACAGGTTATAAATTCCAAAGTCTGTCATATAGCCCAGGATTGCTTATGAAGTATTTATCTTAATTTCTTGGAAATATGTCTGACTTTCGCCCTTTCGTTTTGCACTAGTCGTGATAATTTCAGCGTTCTGTTTTACTATTTTCTTATTTACACCACATCCACAAATTCACTCTTGCAGCTGTTACTCACGTGATTATTTCTAGTAGTTTCATTGTGGTTAGCCATGTGAATAAGACCTATTGTTGTGGTATACCATCACTGGCTACAAATATGCAAAAATTATAAAGGGACAGGAAACTTTCAAACCCTTTAAATAATTTCTTTTGGGTTTGGATATGTATTCCTTTTTGGTTTTCCTTGGGTTTCCTCTTTTTTTGTTTAAGATTTGCCCTGCAGCTATTTAAAAATAGCTTTAAAAAGTTTAAAAACTGCTTCCACTGATTTAAGTCAACCACAGGACAGCAAGCAGTTTCAAAATCTGCCAAACCTTTAGCCAGTAGGAATTAGCCATTATGCAGTTATTTTTATTAGCTGCATATTGTATAAAAATATAAACATCCATACAAGAAAATATTGCACAGGTTATTTTATTTTATGACAGTATATGAAATTGACTTGTGACAGTAAAACTGCTACGATTATTATAAATGACAGTCAGATGAACTGGCAAGGAAGAAAGCATAGGAACTGAAGTCTAGTATTTTGGACTATAAATATATACTGGAGAAACAAGCTCCTACATACACTACTGTAATTAAGATACTGGACAAGCATGCACTATACAAAAAAAAGTCTGGTTTCTTTTCTTGTGAACAACATATGGTGAAAATTGTTGCCTGGTGCCAGCAAAGATCTCTGCTGCATCAGTTACTCTGCCATGGAGATAAGAACTACGAGCTTTCGGACTTGCATACAGTGTAAATAACCACCGCTTGATGGCTTTGCTGAACGCAGCTCACATCCTATTACTTATTTCTCAGCTCGCATCTTGGAACTGTATCTAAATCAACCTCAAAACAAGGAACATTTATCCAAATTCTTCGTGTATGAAGATGTTGCCTACTCAGAATGAAAGACAAGAGCGATGCCAAATTTGGGGAATGAGCAGACAAGTCAGTAACGGAGGATTTGTAGTCATAAAGACTACTTTGAACTACAGTGTCTGCAGGAGATCTTTTCAGTACTTTTACGCCACCTTCTCCATGCTACTCATAGTTTGAAGTGGGTGGAGAGTCACAAATATTAACACCGCAATAAATATATTAACGGTTTGTGTAGTAAAGGATGTAGTCTCATAATAACAAGTATTGTACCTAAAAACTGAAGAACGAAAGCACCAGAATCATTCTGCAGTTTTAATGGAAACATCTTTGACAACGTGAAGAAAGACTGATTACAGATAAGAAATCCGGGAATCAGCATATGGTCTGGCTTAGCTGGAAATCTCCACCACTACTGAGCAGAAAAATCCTCTTCTAAAAGCTACAACAACCCTTATGCTGATAATAAAAGAAAGACATGTCTCATGGTATGCACTTAAGTCCCTGCTGGTGGTCATGACATGAGATAAGGCCTCTCTTGAAAGCACACAGCAACCCTAGACAGCAGTTCAATGAAACCTGTGAAAATAAAAATTTTAAATTGTAGAAACTCCACTGTAAATATTTTAAAAACCTGAGTTAATTGGTACAAAACCTTATGCATCCACTTTTACTTTTGTTAAACGTAGCCTTCACTACCTGAGTTTAACACAAACTATTCAAGCTGAGGCTAGACAAACGTAAATAATCTAAAATAAATTCAGAGTAGCTACTGAGAAGTTCTGCCTCACTTTCCTATCAGGTTTAAAATCACACATTTTTTGTACTCCATTGAAAACAAAACAAAATCATGTGGAATTCTGTTCACATTACATGACTAACTCCCCCAAAGATGTTACCAATACTCAACAGTTAAGCTCTTACAACTAACACTGAAGAAGGAATATTATGCCTGAAGCCTGAATTAAACTGATTAATTGACTGATAAACTGAAAGAAGTGTCATAATTGACTTGTGAGTCAGTGGAAAAGACAGGAAGTGAATTATTCTGTATCCTCCTGAACTTGCACAGGAATTCATTTACATAGAAATACAGTTACCCTAGTTGGAGTTCAGCCAGGGCGTGAGAGGTACCACCACCACTGCTCTAAAAAAAAAAAAAAGACAGACTATATTTGTGCTGTGCGTCAATGCAGAGAAAGATTTAGCTGCTTATATCTTATATTAATCCTGCAATACCTCTGCTGAACATGAGAAATATAATTGGAAAAATGAGCGTTTAGAATTGCACCTGAATGAAAGGTGCAAGGTAGAAAGGCTACAGAGCGTGTACTTGGTCCTTCCTCAAGTTTCTATTGGCGGGGTTACAATAATCAAGCCTAGAACAGAGGGTTACACTGAAACGGATTACATCATTCTGCAGTAATGCATGCAGTTTTATGAACAGTAACATGCTGGAAGTTTCTGAGAAACTTTCACTTAATCTTCCTGCCCTTTACCACATCATATACCAAGATTTCCAGGTAAGGAATGAACCGGAATATTTTTTGCATTTCCGTTTAGGATCAACAGACACACACACAGAATCATAGAATGGTTGGGGTTGGAAGGGACCTTAAAGACCATCTAGTTCCAACCCCCCTGCCATGGGCAGGGACACCTCCCACTAGAGCAGGTTGCTCAAAGCCCCATCCAGCCTGGTCTTGAACACCTCCAGGGATGGGGCATCCACATACACGCTCTTTCTTACTAATATAATCAAAGGAAACAACATCAAAATAATGTATGGTGTATTTGCTCAGTGGAAATACACATTTTCTCTTCCTTACTCTAATAGTACTCTTAATTACGTTTTAAGAGTATTTAATAGTTCTCTTACTAAATAGCTGGTTTCAGGTATTTGAATTTAAGATGAATAAAAGACTTTGCAGACCTGGGGACTCCATCCGATAAAAAATGATCTTATCTTAAGAATACATATTATGGATTTAATGGAGTATATCAGTGCTGTATAATAAAAGTAATTTGTAGATGTTTCTACATTTCTGAACATAAACTTTGGCACACTGTTACATTCCACTGGAAAAAAAAAAAAACAAAACAGAACTAAAAGCTGCTATTCAGAAATATCTCTGTACGCTGCTTGCATAATATTTAGAAGGACAGATCAGCTCTATCTGGGAAAAAGTCAGTCGTAGCCAGATGCAGAAAACCCACTCCATTATTCCTTTCAGGCATTGGGAGAATTTTAAAAAGGAGCCCAAATCAACCCGCTCCAGCACATCATTGAATGGGGTAGTATGTTTGACAATGCTAAGAAAGCCATCCATCAGTGGTATTGTTCTACTTCATACAGAACTAGTAGCTCGGTTTAAATCAAAATACCGGCAAAATGCTATCAAAATGTAGCTTTCTATGCTTCTGCTTTTAGAGCACAAAAACCGCAACGCATCTTCTCTGGATTTTAAGATCCAGTTCTAAGCTGTTTATTATCTGTAAAACCTCCAGACTGTCTGCATATCTAATGTTTAGTGAGGACTCCCTTGCTTCCTCTATTCTTTTAGCACTTACTCCGACCGCATAATTTGTTACGATTTGGTGGCCATTAGCTTGTCAGTTCTTTTCCTAACTGAATGGATCTGCAGACTAGAAAGGTTATGATGATCATCTAGCTTGACCTCTGTAGCAATATAAGCCAAGACATTTTATAATGTGAATTTTGCTTTGGGTCTATAATTTGAGTGATGACTTAGAGCTCAGGATTTAGAAAAGATACTGAATCTTAATTTAGAATTTGGGAGACGGTTTAGTGGGTCCTCCAGGATATTATACCAAACAACTCCTCTTGTGGCTAAAAGAAGAGGATCTTGTGCTTATGCAAAGTTAGTATAATTTCACCTGCCAGTTACTGGTTCTCACTGTCATCTTATCTGACAGATTAAGGAGCCTTTTAATATTTGAAATTTTCTTCTCTTGCAAATCCCAGTACATTATGATCAAGCTTTTGTACAAGCTAAACAGATGCTTCTTCAGTCTCTCACTACAAGGCAGATTCTCCTGGCTTTTCCGTTTTGTCAGTTACTTGCATTAAAATGCAACATCACTATTTCAGTAATAGTTTGATGAATGCCATGTATAACAACAATATTACTTGTTATTAATATTTCTCTGCTTTTACATCCAAGACTTGTACCATAAGCACGGATCTTTTTGAGTTGTTCATAACCACACTATAACTCCTCTACAATTTGACTTGATGTATATTGACATCTCCCTATAAATATTTACGGCTCCATCTATGTTATTAAAGATTATTTTGTGTTTTCTTTACATAAGTTAATAAAGATTATGAATACGATTGGAATAAAACCATATCCTTGTTGTACTTCGCTAAACAGGTTTCCATTCAATTATGATTTTCAAGATATAGTTACTTTTCAGATCTAGTGGGCAACATATTTATTCAAGTAAATATATGCAAATTTTGTATAAAAATATTTGTAAACAGAATATTGTCATTAAATAGGATATTGCATAATGTCTTTGTAGAAGCTCAAAAACATAGTTACCTTTTCCAGGTGAAATACTAATCCCATTAAATACCAGGCCTAAATTCCAGCTCATCCTGCTGATACCAGAAACTCAGTAATTCTCTAATTCTTGTATGTGATTCTTACATTTGACTTTCATGATTTTGCTAAAGATTCTTGTCATGTTATTTTATCTCAAATAACCTTTTGCATCAAGTCAGTTTTTCTCTTTCGTTTCTGGAACGAACACACACAGGTTGATTATCACCAGGAATGATTCAGAATCCCGTAATATTCTGGGATATAACTTAGCTGGTCCTGAAAGTTTAAGTGTTTTTACCTTTACCTGTTGCTATTTAGCATCCTTATTAAGTAACAACTGAATAGCACATATGCAATTATATCCATGAAGTATTACTGCATTATGCAGGTTTCTATCAAATAAAGAAAAGAAACACTTTTCTACATCAGCATTGTTACGTAATAATTGAAATATTTTAAGGTAGCAGGGAAACCACATCACTGCCAAGAATTTTTCTTTCTTGATCCTGACATTTTAAATAATGTAGTCCCCT
Organism: Arenaria interpres; assembly: GCA_013399435.1. NCBI lineage: Eukaryota > Metazoa > Chordata > Aves > Charadriiformes > Scolopacidae > Arenaria > Arenaria interpres. Next base: position 225,415 of record VXAK01013525.1, read on the forward strand.
TATCCTTTAGGCAACAAGCCAAGACTTTTCATTAATATATTTAGTTACAATTATTCATTCTCATTGTTTCACAACTGGTAGCTTATCATTCCTGCTTATCAGCTTCCATGTTTTTCATTTTGTTTTATACACATTTTAATTGTCGCTTTCGTTTTCTTTCTTTGACTGACTGTGTTCAGCTGAAAAAACTGATGATTGTGGTAATGTCATCTTTTGGGTATCCTGCACAGTCTTCCCAAATAAACTACCATTTACCTATTTGATGTATTTTTCCTATGCATCTCTACTTATACAGGTATCATTCAGTTTTCTTCAGACTTGGAACACTGTCCCTTTTCCAGCAAAGCTACATAATACATGAAAAATATTTATATATAGCAAATGTAGTTAAATTCTGCCATTTTACATTTAATCAACCATAAATTCAGTAACTAGTCTTTTTTTTTTTTTTGCTCAGAATTCAAAGCACCTGAGTGCTTTGAAAACAGCATATGATTTTATTTTAGAAAATGATAATCTATTATTTATACAAAATCTAGGACATGTTTACTTGTGGAGTTTTGAGATCTAGACGTACTCTACAGATAGAGATAAAAAGATGATCCTAAGATAGCTCATCCTAGGTACTCTAGTTAAATGTTTACATAGCTGCTCATCCAGTCCTGTATTCCGATAATCTGCCTCACCAGTATCCAATTTTCGGATTTATCAGTCTAAACATTGACTCATAAACACACCAGGTGTTGGATTTGTGAAATCGGGGACTCTAAGTATCTTTAATGAGCCTGATGAGTCTACCTCTCTGCTCATTCTGTCTTTCTTACAGAAGGTATAAAGTAATAGGAATACTCAAGTTATGACAGATATCACGGAATCGTCAGAGTTGGAAGGGACCTTCTAGAGATCATCTGGTCCAACTCCCCTGCTAAAGCAGGAATGCCTAGAGCACATTACTCAGGACTGCATCCAGGTGGGTCTTGAAGGTATCCTACTAAAAAAACCATAGGTTACGCATTTGAATATATGAGCCTTAAATATGGGTCTGCAAAGTATCAGCATAAAGACCATTCACCGACAAAAACTTTCTCGGCACACTCTATACATTTGTGTATTTAGACTTTTTCTTCTCCATCTTCCTGACAGAATTGCCTCAATTATTTGGAATCCTATTAGTTACAGATGTATTTGTGAAGCATCCAAAAAAGGAGATCCTTTCTCTGACCGGCATTTCTTGAGTAAGCAGCCTTGGATACAAGGACTTTGTGATCTCTTTTTTTCCACCTGAAGGGCAGCCGCCCTTCCACCTCCCCCACAGGCACTCAGCTGCTCCCTCCACCAGCGGCGAGCTGTGTGCAGTTCCCTGCGGAAAAGCCTCTTCGGTTTATAGAAAGAGACGCCCGAAATGATAAAGGCATAAGCAAGCTCTGAAAACGCTCCAAGCATTTAAACGTGGCCAGGAGGTGCGCGATGCCCGTCTCCCCTCCGAGTTTAACAGCAAGCGCCGCCAACCACACGCTAACGCTCCGCCCACGGAGCACACGCGAGGAGTTTCACCCACGGGTTATTTGCGAGGAGAGGAACCGCACGAAGGGAAAAAAAAAATCCAAACAAAAACACTTCAAAAAAATGGGAGCTTCGTTAGGACGCACCGGCAGCGCTGAGGGGACGCGCTCACACCCAGCGGCTCCAGCACCCACCTCCCAACCCCTTCCACTTCCTCGCGACATCATGTGTATATATATTTATATGTAGATATAGGTATAAACACGGGCAGGGGCCGCTGGCGCACAAGCCGGGCAAGGCAGAGCAGGGCCGGGCCGGGCCGCCACAGCCTTCCCTCCCCTTCTCTCCCCCCTGCACTTACAGCGCTTTACCCCCGGCCCTCGGGACGCGGCGGCAGCAGTAGCAACCCCCGTTCTCGGCCGCGCTTTGCCGCCGACTACGGGGCCAAACACGACTCCCCACCGCATCGCGGGGGACGCGGGCCGAGCTCAGCACCCCCTCCTCACCCCCGGGCCCGCCGCCACCGGGCCGCTGAGGAGGCCTCCGCCGCTCCCCACAGCCCGCCCCGCCGGGGGTGGGGCCTGCCGGGCAAAGGAGGGAACTTCCGGCTCCAGCCAGCCGACCCCGCCCCTCACCTCGGCCTCAGCCCCACGCCTAAGCCAATGAGGGTGGGGAGTGGCCGCCGGGCAGGTAACGGCCCGCCCAATCGGAAAGGCGCCGCGCGGGGGGACAGGTGGGGGGCGGGGCCTCGCTCCTCTTCGCCCCGCCCCTTTCGCCCCGCCCGCCAATCGGCCTCGGCGGCGGCGGCGGCAACGCGTCCGCGGTGCTGTGGCGGGGTTGTTGCGGG
>VXAK01013527.1:0-18877 GCA_013399435.1 Arenaria interpres
TTTGTCTTTCTCAGCCACAGTATGCAAACAATGCAATTTTTCTTAACCTATTGAATGCACATACAGGCTGATATTTAAAGACCCACTAGATCTAGCCAATATTTTGTACTGCTATGCAGGATGAGGATTTTGCCTTTGCTTTCCAAATTTAACTTAAAATTTTTCATAAATGAAAATTAGATATTAAATGTACTACTAGATTGCAAGGCATATATAGTTTATTATTATTTAATGTTCTAATATTACTGGGTATAAAGGAATACCAGATAAGAAATCTCTGTACGAAGCAACAAGATCCATGGAAGCAAATTCCGGGATGTTCTGTTGCACTGCATCCTCCATGCTGTGTTCTTTAACACTCTTCATTCCAATTAATAGCTGAGAAGCAAGCACAGCTTCACTAACCTGAAAAATAATTTTTCTTTTATTCAGAACCAGTTCTCTACAATGTTTACGTAGATTTTAAAATCTGAGAGTAGCAAGATGATGACAAAAAATTAATTACTCAGCCTACTATATTTTTAGAAGTCAGGAAAATATTCTATTTCTTTCTGACATAACGTACATACTATACTTAAATAAATCATTACTACTGACAGCTTAATTACTACATAAGTGATTTCAAATCAGATATCCTCACCTGGATGCCACTGATGTCTACCCACGTGTCAAATACATGTGCACACATATCAGGCAGTGTGCTGTTTTATTTGCACTGAATCAAAGTTGAAGTAAACAGAGTCAGAGCTGTCCAGGAGAGATTAAATGCACTACTCAGAGCGTGTCCATTTTAATTTCCTCAAATAAGACCCATGCCAGAAATTTCAGGAAACCTTAATTCTTGTCTTGTTTGCTTGTGTAAGTAGCATAAAATGAAATTTAAAAAACCCCAAAATTACGTCTTCAGAATATTGCACCAACCTGTGTAGCTGCTCTTACTGCAATCCAGGCTTGTGCTCTGTAGCATTCTGATTTCAGGGTGTCCTCAGGAGAAGAGAGTTCTCCAAAAGAAGTCTAAAATTATACAGCAGTTCACAATAGGATTCTAAATGTTTTATGGTAAAATATATTTTAAATATAGAAAAAGTCCTCCTACTTACAAAATTACTGTTTTATTTGCAAGTTGTAAAAATCAGCATTGATTGTAAATCCAAGGCTTAATTGCTAAAATTGAAAAAAATTATCCAGAGCATACTAATTGGCTGCTCCTGATACTTCAACAGGGCTAAAGCCTTTCATATTTCTCATGCTGTCACTCATATTTGTACTGAAAAATTGATATCTGGTAAAATATAAATATTACAACTTAAAAATCAGGTTTGAATGTTATGCTTCCTTTGCAAGGTAAAAATTAATTAGTACATAATCAGAAATGAAAACACTGTCTGTTTTGTTTCTTCCTATTTTATACCAAAAACATTTTAAAATGTTACCATTTTGTGCAACAAACATGAGAAACAACATCAAACAAGATAAAATTCCACTGCTGTATGATTTCTTTGTGTGATTTTTTTAGTAGGATTTTCAGTATCAGTCTGATTTTTAAGTCACTGTAAGTAAGAGTCTAGCAAGGTGCAAAATGTTCTAAGAGAAATATGTTTCCTGCTTTGAAGAGGACACTACCCAAAAGATAGAAAACATACTTTTGATTTGGAAGGCAACATCTTAGCTGGCTGTGACAGATCCTCATTATTTGTGGCAAAATGCAAATACAATAGTGCTATTTCAAGGTATGATCTTCTTATTATCCTGTAAGAAACAACACACAGATCAATCAATGTTACTATCAAAGTAAGCATTACAGTGATACAATCTGATTCCTGCATAAGACTATACAGACAGCCTCACCAAATAAATCATTCATCCAGCCCTCATCATCTACTCAAGCGTACCTTCTTTTAGAAAGATCTTGTGATCCTGTTCTAATGTGTTAGCAAGTGTAAAACATCCCTATGGTATGCTTAACAAATAACACATTGGCTTAAGAGTATGTCAAAATAAATTGCATTATGTGCAACAAAAATTCCATAAATAAATTCCAACCATTTAGTGAAAAAACTGTAATTCTGCAAGAGAAGTGATCTTTCTGTACAGAATCTGTATGGGTTCCTCTTCCTTACCGAAGTTAAGGCATATATCCATTGTCCTGGTTTCCCTGAAACATGGGTGGCTGAAATTGGGTATGGGCCTTAGTCAAACTCTTCCAAGAAACAGCAAAAATACCCACAGTGACCAAAGCAGTCTTTCATTTCTTTATTGGCCTCAGCTGAGAAACCTTCTGAGTTCTGTACCAAAATACTCCACATCTTCAGACAGATTGTGCTCACCAGTTCCTGTTATCCTTTTATTGAACTTCCTTCTCCCTTCAGTTATTTTTACAGTAGTATTATAAACCAGGCAAAAATCATAGAATCATAGAATAGTTTGGGTTGGAAAGGACCTTAAAAGGTCATCTAGTCCAACCCTCTTGCAATAAGCAGAGACACCTTCAACTAGATGAGGTTGCTCAGAGCCCCGTCCAACCTGACCTTGAATGTTTCCTGGGACAGGGCATCTACTACCTCTCTCTGGGAAACCTGTGCCAGTATTTCACCATGCTCATCATAAAAAGTTTCTTATATCTAGTCTAAATCTACCCTCTTTTGGTTTAAAACTATTACCGCTTGTCCTATCGCAACAGGCCCTGCTAAGAAGTCTGTCCCCATCTTTCTTATAAGCCCCATTTAAGTATTCAAAGGCCACAATAAGGTCTCCCTGGAGCTTTCTCTTCTCCAGGCTGAACAACCCCAACTCTCACAGCCTCTCCTGACAGGAGGGATGGTCCAGCCCTCTGATCACTTCTGTAGCCTTCCTCTGGACCCACTCCAGCAGCTCCATGTCTTTCCTGTGCAGAGTACTCCAGGTGGAGTCTCACCAGAGTGGAGTAGAGAGACAGAATTACTTCTCTCAACCTGCTGAAAATCACTCCATGTGGAGAACTTCTCCAACATTTCTATTGCCTCTAGGTTTATAACAGTTTTTTAATGCATACTCCTCCTGGCTCTGTAGCTCTCCCGAGATCTCCCCTGTGAATTAGTTTTCCTAAGCATAGGAACAAACTTCTGCTCACATAGTTCTGGATAGAGTCACATTGCACAGAGTTGGATGTTTACATAGAACAATAAATTACAGCTTTGGTATGATTTGTGTAAAGCAAAACACAAAAGTCAAAGAGTGCTGTACAGTTCAAGATAGGGCAAACTAAATGGGAAGATGGCAAGTTCTACAGCTAGTTTGTGACAATTTAGTTAACATTTCTGGTCTTGCTAACAAAAAAGGATTTGAGACATCAAGAAACAACTTTAATTAAATAATCCAATAGCCCCAGAGGGCTTGTATAAGGGTGATCGGGATGTTTAGCTCTCTAAAATAAGAAAGCCAAGGACCATTGATGTTGCTGTACATTCTTTTAGAAAGACGGTAGCAAATTAAATAAGTGTAGCAAATTACGCTTGCAAAACATCACCACAGTCCATTTCTGTACTATCTTCCATCATGCTGACTGCTTGTAGAGGTTTATTACTATGCTACTGCTTCTGTGTTCAGAGTTCTGGTTCATTAACTTAAGTAGCAGAATACCCAAACAAGCAAGGTAAATTGCTGCCTTTACACTCTCTGTAACCAGACATGGCACATTATTCATTAAGAATATGTGATCTGGTCAAGAAACTAAAAAAACCTAAAGTCCATTGTATCAGAGCTGCTTGACAGAATTTATTGGCTGGCTTGGCTCAGCTCTTCAGGCGTCCTCTATGCTGATAACTAATGCCAAAGTCACTGTCCTGATATCTGTTACAAACACATTTCCTACGGTCCTTCTGCCTCTGTTCTGACTGTTTCTGGCTGCTAACCTTTTCAAGCTGGATTTCTATTATCTGGAAGGGGGCAAAGCACAGCTCATCTTCTGAAATATGAATAAACCCCCTGTTTAATTGATAGCTCTGTTCCTGGTGTTGACGGAGAAGGTACAAATGTGAAAATAGAACAGAAAGGTGTAACTTTGTATACTCTAAAATATGCTTTCAAATGTTCTCAGCATTCATTTTAAATAAGAGATTAAGTATACAGTAGCTGTTCTATACTACAATAGAAGAAAACTGTCCAAAATATAAAAGGTGCCTCATAATAGAAGTTCCACATCAGATCACAGAAAACTGTCAAAAAATTATTCATGTATGATTAAAATTCATTTCAAAGTTCTATAGCTAGCTTCTTACTCAAATTTTTGACCATGTTGCTGGCTGAGTTTTATAGCTTCCAACAGGGTTTCAGCAGCTCGAGATGACTGGTTATTGCCTGCTTCAGTTCTCTGGCGTTCTACCTTACCTAAGAAAGAGATATAGAAGGCAGATTTTCAAGATTTTAACTTTTGTTTTTTTCTGTAAGACCCAACCTGTTTACCTCCAGGAAATGTAAACAACATAGTGCATTACCTATTCTCCTCCTCATAAGTCTTTTCCAGTTTGTTTAAAATGTAATGCACAATGGTTTTATAGCAAATTACTTCACCTAGTAGTGAAAATAATCAAACTTTGGAATCATAATGATTCCTAACATGGACTGGTTCTTACTAGAAGACCATTGTACCTGGGGGAGTTAATGCACAGATGCAGGCCTGTTCTGTGCTGCGCTATGCTGCATGTACAGCATGGCCTTCAGGCCTGTGTTGTGCTGTGCCACAGGATAAATATAGCCAGCTGGCTGCAACAGAAGAGCCTGTTGGCAGCATCTTCTCAGTACCAGTGATTATACCCCCTGCCCTTTCTGTAAAAGTGCAGCAAGAAGTCTCATGTGAATATCATTTTTGTTTGACAGTGGAAACGATGAATAGAGTTGTTTTCTTTTAAGAGAATCCTCTAACAGCTCAACAAACCAAAAAGGCAACCTTTCCACAGACAGGATCTGCGTGTTGTGCTGCACCCTGACTGGAAGCCCATTCAATACTACACAGCTTGGGGTTCTCGGCATCTGAAGGGACATAAGATTAGTTTCACTATCCTTTTTTTTCTTTATAGTGTTAATTCCAATAAATGGCATTTTAAGAGATACTTTACAGAGTCTGAGTGCCTTTCTCGCTGGGATCCTAACAAGTCAACACCTCCTGGTGCAAAACATAATGCCACTAAAATCCAAATGCATGCAAACACTATGCAATTCATTAGCCTTGTTAAATCATTTAGAAATACTTTATCAGCCTCTCATCTTCTTTAGTTCAGACTTATGCAAAGAAGCTAATTAGCTTTCTACAGTGTCCTTAATGTGATTGGGTACACCCTTTGATCCCTGATAGCATAGAGGTGGTAGAAGTTCTACTGCAGTTTTGAAATTATTCGATATGTAATGCATGCTGAACTATGCTGGTGTGAACCTAAACACAGGACAGAAATCTGCAGCTAGACAGGGTGAGAAATACACAAATCTGTTCTATTTTTTACAGTAAAATGTCTCCATTTTAAGAGAGGCCATGTGTGTAACATTGCCTAGGAAGGAAATCATGATGTCCAAACAGGGTTTTATTTACCTATATGAAAAAGAATTTCAGCTTCCATATCTAGTTTTTTTGTTGCAGATGCTCTGCAAAGCTTCAATGCTGATTCTAAATGTTTGAGAGCAAGTACCCATTGCAGTGGATCTCCTCTTTCAGGTGTAGAAGCTACTTTTTCAGCTAATGTGTGTCCTAAGAAAAAGTAAAAAAAAAAAAGATCTTAGTAAATTATTTACTAGAAAATCAATTTACGCAAAAAGAAGCAACTTTTATAGAACAAATGCTGTTACATATTTGCTGTTACAATCCAGTTCTTAAAAATCTGAGTGATTAATGGATAAAAATACAGAATGATAATGTTGTTTCACTACTTTATGATGACATTAAGGCTTACCTAGGCCATCCAAAAGAAGCTCAGGCTACACAAATCAACTCTGTCACAAACTATCTGGAAAGACGAGCAGTAAGTCACTTCATAACTTTATTTCACCTGGAACTTATAGGCAAAACCTAAACCTAAGCCATTGCAAATTCCCAAATTCCTTTTGTACTAACCGGATCTAAAGCCTTTTTTGATGCATTGCATACCTCTTATACTGTCTGTATACATAGGGTCTTCCTAAAAAATATGGATTCAGAAACAGGAACTGGTCAAACAGCCGTTACTGTGAGTGTCTGGTCACGCCTGCTCTGACAAGCAGTAAAGCACAATAAGAGTGGATCTCTAGACCAAACCAGCTGGTGTTGAAGACCTGACGGCCACAGCAGATGCATTTCAGGGTGTTTACTTTGGACTACTTCTATTCTAGTCCTAAAGGTTGAATGCAAAGTAGTGGTTGGGGTGCACTGACACACTCCTGGAGCATAGATTACTGAAAAAGAATCCAGAACAGTCAGGCTGCTCCACAATGAAAACCAAAGTGATTTCTAGATTTTCTAGTCCATTATAAGTCATATATACACCAAATCTAGTTTAACAGAAGGAACATGGAGACAATATCCCTTTCCCTATATTTACTATATAGCAGCAAATCTCAGACAGATCTTAAAGGTCATCTTTTGTTATTTAGCATATTTTCAAGTTTCTATATAAAGAAAAGTTATCAAAAAAGTTGTTAAATTAAAAGGTGACAACAATAAAAGATACTATTTATTTTATTGGGATAGGGAATTATCACTATTATCCCATATGATGTGATATCATTAGTTAGTTCCTATATAACTACTTCCAGAGATGGAACATATACAGGAAGTTTTCACAAAATGAATGCTTTGTACAGAAGCATTGGAAAAGCATTGTTAACTTCCACTTAAAAAAAAGTTCCCATTAAAGTTCTCATTAGTTTCATCAAGCTATAGCATTAATATTTAAGTTTATGTTGGTTATAGTTCCTGTAGGAATTGTACCTTGCTTGTACACATTGCATGGAGTCAAACAGGCATCTACTGTTGGCTTTCCAAATATTTTCTTTGCATAATGAAAACAATTGATTTACTGCATTCACTTTTGATGCACCAGTTTATCTGCTGTTGCATAAAATATGTATGAAAATTAATGAAAAATTAAAAATAATAATGACTTGCATTTTTCTTACCGATTCTCATTTTGACTTGGGCTAGCAAGTTGATATGTGGCAAGTAGATATTTTTTGTAGGTAGGGCCAAGCAAGTCAATGTACTGTCTTCTGTCTGCTGTTCAATGGGTTCTCCACAAACAAAAATCTATGAAAAGAGCATGCTTTGTAAAACCAAGTCGCATAGGAGAGCCGGAGAGGGACTCTTTGTCAGGAAGCCTAGTGACAGGACCAGGGGTAACGGTTTTAAGCTGAAGGAGGGGAAATTTAGATTAGATGTTAGGAAGAAATTCTTTACTGTGAGGATGGTGAGATACTGGAACAGGTTGCCCACTGACGTTGTGAACGCCCCATCCCTGGAAGTGTTCAAGGCCAGGCTGGATGGGGCTTTGAGCAACCTGCTCTAGTGGGAGTTGTCCCTGCTTATGACAGGGGGGTTGGAACTAGATGATCTTTAAGGTCCCTTCCAACTCTAACCATTCTATGATTCTATGGTTTGAAAAAGTAAGTTAAGTATCGCAAAACCCTGGAACTCAAATGTGTCTTGTAAAAGAGCGCTAGAAAAGGGCTTGATAATTTTGAAGTTCTTTATTTCAGTTTGTACTTGTCTTCTTTGCAGAGGAGTTCGGTACCAAAAGAATATTTTCAATGAACTCTTGATCAAATTTATTAATGTTAGGCTTTGGTTGCTAAAAGCAAACTCTCTCAAATCAATCTTTAAGAAACAGATATCGCAATTAACCCAAGCCCAAGAAAGAAGCTGCCATTTATACAAAGAAATCTGACATCCAAAAAATTCCAGAAAAGAAAAAGACAATAACACATAGGGACCAGTCAAACTTTTACTGCATGGAAATAAGGCAATGGGAGCATATTGTAAAGTGTTGTCTCTTGAAGGCTAGCAAGTCTCATAAGTGGAAGTCTGAGTCTAAAGTGATTCATATTATTGTTTATTACTTGGGGTAACAAATATTTCAATGGTTTAAACTTCTGTATTAGGAAATATGAGGAAAGAATTTGATCCAAAAGCTTTTCTTTATAAACTGTATTAAGAACAGGTAGAGACTGGTTTTGGATCAACAGATAAATGGTTTATTAATAAACATACCTCTCACAGATTTCATGTCTTTAGATTTATTTAATTTTTGCCTATTTAAATTTTTACATGGAAATGATTTATTCATACTGATTGTAACAATCTGTCAAACTAAAACATCACAAACAATATGCTACTTTATATAGATGTTCTAGTTCAAATCATTCTAAGATACAAAGCTAAATTCTTATACTTGGATGCTCAAGAGTTAGGAATTTTATGAGATGTACATCATTCCTGAGGTGCTGAGTATGAACATATCCCTCATTTCAAATGGAAAAACTGAGTGTTCCACGTCTCTTTTCTCTCAAACTACCTATTTCAATTTTCACATATGGATGTACATTTTGCAAGTATTCAATATTTTTAAATTGTATGAAAATAACAGACTACATAGATGAGCATGCATGGTGAGTATGCATGTTAAGTATGCATAAATAAATTTAGTAAGATGAATTACTTCTTCACACTATTTTATCTAGGGGAAATTGAAGGGATCAGTTAATTGGAATTGCCTTTTTAAACAAATTGTTAAAATAGCTTTCAGAATAGACAGTTAAGATTGCTGGAAGGATTTGCAAATGCTGTGTAAATCGCCAACATATACTCACTTCTTTAATGGTAAGCTCATGTGCCAAAACTAGTAAGTTTAATGGTTCCACCGTAGAAGAGCAATGTTCTGTATCCTCTGCTGTTTGGAGTCTTAGTATGTCTGCCAGCAGAAGCATACTTTTCACAAGAGTAAAAGAAGCTGGAGGGGAAATAAATGTATCCTCTTGGAGTAAACTGATGATATTCTGTTTGGACACAGATAACATAAACCAAAGTAGTTACTACTTTTGCTGTCTTTTTATGAGGACAAATCACACAAAGTGAAAAAAAAATCTATTTTAGAGGCACTATTTCAAGCTTATTTAACGCTGGCATCAGCTGTACTGACTACATGAAAAACGCATCAAAAAAAAGTGAACAGTTTCTCCTTTGTGCTCAAACCTCCAAAAGAAGTTTAATGCCTGCCACAGGACGTTTTTCTTGCAGGTCAAGAATAGCAGCTTGCACCATCATTTCAGCCTGAGTCTCTGTATCACCAAATGATTCTGCCTCTAGTATTATTTCTTCTATCACTCTTCTGCATTCAGCTACATTATTTTCTAAAAGAGGAGAATATATGAATGGTAAAAATACAGTTGAAAAGACCTTACAGTATCTTCTACCATTGTTAAGAAGACAGTTTCATACTAAAAAGTAAAAGAAAATCTGATATTATAGACTCCACATTTACCATTTCATCGATTCTGTGCCAAACTCATTTTGAAAAGAAAGAAAAACCACTTAGCTTTGAAACTACGCTTGGTTTAAGTTCATCCAAATACATTATTTATATGTAAGCCACCAGTATAAATAATTAGATTTTGTAGATCAGATAGTCATTCTCACCCATAAAACATATTCTACCTATTCAAAAATCTGATCTCAGTTACCATTCCAAAATAGTAACAGCCTTCACAGGAATTATCCAGAATACGTTAAATATGAGTTTGGCTACAGACCTAGACTGTGATTTCGATACATAAGTGAGCATCAGAGTTTATAGAACTAAGGAATGAAAAACATTTTATTCATAATCAAACTGTATCAAAATTTATTTTGTAGTATCTCACTTAAATACTTAAGAGATAAAGAATCTGGAACATTTCTAGAAAATATATAGGAACATTTCATTTATTTGAGATATAAAAAGTGACAATAAACTTTTGAGACTTTTAAATCTATCACTATATAGCAACAGTGTTTTTGAAAACCAGCATACTTATTTAACTTAATTACTAGAACATTCTAAAAACTAGAACAACACTGCCTTTCATACACACAAGTGGTTTATCAAAAGACAATGATCATTAAATGAACATTAATATAATACTTTGTGTTTGCATTCTCTAGGCAGAAATTGTACTCAGAAATACATTATCCTTATTACATTGGATGAATTTAATACAAATAATTGCTCAGTGATAACACAGCCCCAGAATTAATGTTTATATTTTTTTATTTGTGATTAAGTATTGTGTCTTAATAGGCTCACTTGTCCATTATACTCCAAAAGTCTAAACCAAAAAAGGCTAATACCTTTAATATCACAAACGCCATGTATCTGTGTTACTAGTGCAGTCACTAACATTGTACGACACCTTAGCCACAGATGTATGTTCATATGATCTTGTGCTGTTATACTGTGAGGCAGTCGAACATCTTTAACGCAAGAGTCCTAATAATTTCCAAAAGCAAGAGAAATGTTACTTTCCAAGTCAACTAGTTTAGTACAAACAAAAAACAGGGCAGAATCAGTCTAAAATAAATCAAATAAATACATTAGAAATAATAACATAATTTTAACCAGGTTTATTTGAAGGGTAGATACAAGTTTTTTAATATCAGGAGTCCATTTATTATTAACTTTTAATATACAGAAAAAAAATTGTAACAAATGAAAATTAAACCAGCTTTTATGGGAAAGTTCACAAATATATCCATATACTATATGTATCATGGAGAATTCTAACAGTTCAGACTCTCAAACAGGAACATTACACAAAACTCTAAGGCACATAAAAGTCTAATTGTGCAGCAGGATCAATATCAAGTTCTGGTACCTCACAAGTGATTAGAAAGAAATTTTTTATTTTTTATTTCTAGCTTTTAGTGTTTCTGGTGATTAGAAACAAATACTAATGCAATATAGTACTGGAAGTGTTTGTGAGAATTCTCAGCTCAACTCCCTGTGCCATTTTCACATATTATAAACGGTCTTTCTAATACTAAAATTTTCCAATCCATATTCTAAATATTTGTTTCAGCGAGAAATAAATGAACATGGCACCACCTGTGTTTTACTTATACTAAAAATCATCATGAATGACTTACATTGATGCAAATGAGGAAAAAAAATTAGCCATAACTCAGCTACTAGCTACAGGGCAATCCTAAGAAAATGCAGGAGTAAGTGCAGTGAGACAGAAGACCCTGATATGCAACACAGACAGAGAATAATTGCATTGCATGCAAGAAAGTCCAGTCTCATTATGCACGTTACAAAATCTGGCCTCACTGCTCAATTGCTCTGTCTATGGGAGTCAATTTGACTTACTCTGCACTCGAGAGCGAGCATGTGTGAAATAACCAATGGGTTTTGTATGCTGGCTTTACAAAGTATGTATAAGTCAGTGTCACTATGTGTTAGACAACAGAAGTCAGTTGAAATCTTGCTAAATTTGGAACACAGCAATGATGTGAACCAGTTGGTTTGGCTCTTTGAAAGTGGATACTCTGAAGTAGGTTTTCAATCAAAAAGCCCTAACTGAATAATACAAGATTTTCGGCTGAAAGCTATTTTTTCCATTTTCTGTTTGTTTGGGTTTTTCTTAAACAAATGGAGATTTTCAATGCTGGCATTTGAGAGTATACAAATAAAACCTGTAATTCCTAACCATATACAAATTAAAATGATGATTATAGACATATTGAATATACTATAGGCAAGCAGGTAACTGAAGTATGTCATACATCATTTTTCTCCCTAGGTTAATGGTAACCTCATAATACAGATGACTGCTATGTTCTAGTGCTCTGAAAACCACTCAACACTTAATACAAGGCTTCATACACAAAGAAACAATAGTTTAAAACAAATATGCACACATACCAAACACTGCCTTTCATCCTTTTCTTCTTGAAAATTTGTCCCTTCAATCTTAAAAATTTTTGCATCTTGGAGAAGTCGAATTGCAGAGAAAGCCAAAGCAACACTGTGATACAGACAAAATATTATATGAAAATACTAATTATATTTGGCATTTTATGCTTTTATTATAATAGATACTTCATTTCTGACTACATCAAAGATGTCTATCAGCACTTGCCAATTTTTGATTCAGTAGAAGTAAAAAATTGCACAGCAGAGTTTTGTATACTATTATTTTCATGATAGGAAGATACTTGCAAAACCAACATAGAGAGATCTCTTTCACAACAGGATTTGCTCCTCAAAGAGCACGCTACTCAAAATACTCTGAGAACTGCCAAAAGCAGTCCCATGGTATTAGTTTTCTATCTCTAATTGTACATTTTCCCATACATCTGTAATCTCTACTTTCTTACCTCTTCTCTAAAACAATTTTGGGGTTGGTTTTTTATTTTTTACAACTCTATTTATTCTCTACCCACTGAAACATAGTTTCCTAATGATGCAAAAGTATCTGAAGGTATCCCAAGCTCACGTCTTACAGATGTTTTCCGCAGGTTAATTTTTTAAAAATGTATAACAAAAATTCTCATCTATGCTGTCTTTTTACATAAAGAGACCCTCTTTAAATAGAGACTGGTTGCTATGAAGCAAACAAATAAATTAATTTATGAACATCTTAAGTCCTTTTTACACTGCCAGAACACTGTAACAAGCTTTTAATGCAAGAGAGATTAAGACTCTGTGTGAATTTACTGCTTTTGAGAACTTCTAGATTAATTGTTGTAAAGGCAAAGTTCTTGATTTACGCACAAAGTCAGAACAAGAGCAGCACTAACTCTGAAATTACTCACATTATTCTGCCAACATGTATCTAACCGCAGGATGGATAACCTCCAGAGAAAAGAGGGCAGTTAAAGTCTTCCTGTCATTTCAGATTCTATCCTGCTTACTGTTTTTGTGATGCTGAACTGGATGGATTACACCAATTCAGCACAAATAGACCCCAAAGTAACAATGTGAACCAAAACTGGTAATATCTTGCCTTTCAGCTCTCAGAATTCAATCCTTATGAACCTCCTTCATCATGCCTTTACCTCAGTTTTATTCCAAAAATGAAACCAGAATAAATCAATGTTGAATTTGATGATAACTTTCTCTCTAACAATGGAAAATACGAAACAGAATATGCTTATAAAAGCAAAAGAGACAGGAAGGATAATGCAATGAAATATCCCAACTGCTTTTCTTTCTTTTTATTAAGAAGAGTTTTCCCCTGAAACCAGGCATCAAAGTTAAAATTACAGCAAAGCCTGACATTTTTCAAAACATTGTCTGAGATGTATGGCTAACATTTCTCAAATCAGTTGGAAGGTGCAGAACCCATGAGTATATACAGGCTTTTAAGGAATATTAACCTAACCTCCTGAGCATCACTGCCTCCAGTTAACTGCTGTTGTCAACAGTTAGAAATTCTGAAATTTAGACCATTTTTACCTACATGCTTACATATAAATTTCATGAGTAACACGTAGACCATGAGCCCAAAGGTTTGTATATGTATTGTTTTAAGCAGTAATGTATTCACATAATCAGACAAGCACATATTTTGGCAATTAGAAACCTCACATGCTTAGGGGGGACACCATCTAAGTACTCCCCTTGAGATCAATCAAATTAGTCCTATACATAATCTTATTCTGAGGCATAAATTTTTTGCAAGACAGAGGCTGTAATGTAGAAGCTTCCCTTGATGAAATTTTTGTGACCCTCTTCTGCTGTCAACAAGAGTGATGTGTCTATATATTTCCCTTGACAAAATACACATCCTTTTATCAGCTGAATCAGAAAGTGACAGGATGATCAAAATAGGAAAGTACAGCTGACTATAACAATTTCACCACTAAGTCATTTTGCCAAAGGAAAAAAATGATGAATTTCTGTAATATCATGCAAAGTTTGATTTCTAGGCTGGCAGGCAGGAAACATTCAGCTGTCTGAAGGAATGTTTCATTTGTATCCGAGGCAGATATATCAGCAGTTTCTGTGGATGACAGTGCAATAAAATTGTAAAATAGGTTAAAAAACCCAAACCCTTACTTTGTTTGTTTTTTGGGGTTGTTTTTTTCCTGCTATCTGACCACTATCAATATATAAGGCCCACTAAACACCCATCAAGAATTTCAGAGTCCAAAAAAATGATCCATAGAATGCTAGACATCTATTGGAACCCTTGATACTCTAAAAAAGTTTCTTCAATCTGAGGCAAGTTATAAGCCAAGAGAAAGTACACTCTAGGATATAACTGCATGTCAAAATGAAAGGTCCTGCACTGAAAGTGGCTGGCATAGCACCAGTTTAGAAGGGTGAGAAAGTTTGGGTCAGAACTCTGCTAACACAGGTTTTATCAAGCCTAGTATCAAGCTAACTTGGGCTTATGGACATGGGATTTCATAAGTCTAGTACTGGTCCTTAGTTACTAATACAACAATTTTATAAAATCCACATGGCGCTCAAAAGCACGATGAGGTCACTGTCCAGTGATTTGTTGTTTTCTCTTTGACAAATTTCTGGTAAATTAATCTAATTCAAAAGGCACTGAAATAGATTAATATTTCATTATGAGAAATGTCTGCAAATAACCTACAAGGTCACCAATGGCATTATGACTAAATTGTTACAGTTATATGAACTTTTGGGAAACTTCTGTCTTTTAAAATAACGTAAACAAAACCCAGATGACAGACCATGATGCAGTACTCTTACTGTTTTCAGTTCAGTAAGCTGTACAGAACTGTAAAGCTCCTGTCCCTGTTAATTTATTTAATTTTTATTGCTGTACCATAGCAGTTAAAAAGGAATTGAGCTATTTAAGGCTATCTGATTTGGAGGTTTGTTTATTCACCTAAGACAAGTGGGAGAAAGAAGACAATTTGCCTTTGACATAGAAGAAAACATTTGTTTTCTGTTAATTGGGTAAAAAAGGAAAAAACCGTCCTTGAGACTGGTTGGGCTGTTGGCCCCCTGAATCACCTACCACTTCATCAGTAGGACTCTTACAGCAAATCTTCACCAATATTCCAACAATCAACAAATGTTAATTTTGCTTTTTGCTTGGTGGTTACTATGATGTAAGATTTACTGTAATAATTTTGGTGTGTTTAGTCAGAGTAAACCTAACAAGAGTTAGAAATACTGATTACATTCTACTTAATCTCAGTTTTAATCTTAGTTTGACAAGCGACAGTGCTACATCTCTATATGCTGCATCTCTAGTTAACAATTTGTACCCTCAAAGACTTTTCAACCTAATAAAAATTAAATAAAAAGAGCTTGACACTAATTAAAAAGAATAAAATATGAAGATGATCAGAGGGCTGGAGCACCCCTTCTATGAAGACAGTCTGAGAGAGTCTGTATTGTTAGCCCGGAGAAGAGAAGGCTCCAGGGAGACCTTATAGTGGCCTTCCAGTATCTGAAGGGAGCCTCCAGGATAGATAGGGGGCGGACTCTTTATCATGGAGTGTAGTGATAGGACGAGGGGTGACAGTTTTAAGCTGAAGGAGGGGAGATTTAGATTAGATGTTAGGAAGAAATTCTTTACTATGAGGTTGGTGAGATACTGGAACAGGTTGCCCACTGAAGTTGTGGATGCCCCACCCCTGGAAGTGTTCAAGGCCAGGCTGGATGGGGCTTTGAGCAACCTGGTCTAGTGGGAGGTGTCCCTGCCCATGGCAGGGGGTTGGAAGTCAATGATCTTTAAGGTCCCTTCCAACTCTAGTCATTCTGTGATTCTATGAAAAATTATGTATTGTTAAATATTATCCTTCTTATACAAATAAAATTAAAATTACAGATATGCTAAACAGAAGAATCCTCCTAGCTAAAAGCCCAAAAGAATGTTCAGAATTTAACTTCCACAAAGACTTAATTTATTTATGTATACCCCATGTATTAAAAGAACAGCAGAATTGTAATTTTATGAAATTATCAAAAAAAAATCAGAACCTCAAAAAATTCACAGATATCATAATTTGGAGAAAATATCTGGCAGATCATGTAAATAGAACAGTATTTTACACACTCTCAGTAACAATATAATTAATGCCTTCAAAAATCTATTCGTATATGTTAAAGTTTACATCAATGGTTTTAATACAATTAATTTAAAAAGTATAATTTTAATGTTTTAATTTGACACCAATAAGTACATAAAGAGGAAATGTTCTTTTAGGACAGTAACACAGGACATTCTAGAACAAATTAGAATTCAGTAGTTCAGGGATAACATTAGTGATCTGCTGTACACTTTAAAATTATAAAAAACATATGACCTAACATATACAGACTTTAACAAAAACAGTGAACGTTGCAGCTTTTTCTCTGTGTAACAAAGTCAGAGAAACACCTCACAGAGAAATCATAGGCCAATAACTGATGATCTGTTAAAAAGTAAAATAAAGCAGTAATAAAAAGTGAAATGTCAATGTAACTTACTAGAGGACCGTTATGGCTGGTTAGTAAGATTTAGAATATTAATGTAGACATAAAGGATTGAAAGAAAAGGTTGTTGGATATTTTTTAATCTTCTGTGGTCTAGGCTGTGCAACATAAGGTTATACATAATATTACTTACGTGAAAGCTGCTTGATGCCTTTGCTGAGCAATAGCAGCAAGCTGAAGTTTGGCCTCAATAAGAGCCTCTAAATCTTCAGCAGAACACTGAGAGATCTGCCCATCATATTTGTCCTGTATGTTCTGTACAAGATGGCTAAGACTTTCTTCAGCTTTTGTCAATAAAATCCCCTAGAGAAGAACACAGCATTGTATGATTTCAAAAAAGAAAGAAAGAAAAGATTTCTTAAAATGTATTTTATTCTTGTTTAGCCTATTACCACTGCACCCTAA
Source organism: Arenaria interpres (assembly GCA_013399435.1). Lineage (NCBI taxonomy): Eukaryota > Metazoa > Chordata > Aves > Charadriiformes > Scolopacidae > Arenaria > Arenaria interpres. Next base: position 16,842 of record VXAK01013527.1, read on the forward strand.
ACAAATCAACTTTAATATAATATGCTTTTCTCTAAATAGCAGGGGTTTAATTTTGCTTTTTTCAGGTTTACAGATCCAATGTGTTGCAAGTAGCAACATCTTAACTGTGCCTGTACTATTGCAATTTATGCTTAACAACATATTTTATGGCTTAGCAATATTGCTCAATAATTTTTCAATCTTATCTTTATCTTATAGCTATACTTGATAATTTTATACTATACTTCTTACTATTCTTAGTAACTTTAAACGATACAATATTAAAATACAACATTAAAGATGTTGCAGAGTATTACATTCTTTTCTATCTATACTTTGACAGATATCTGAGTGCTGTATGTATCCTGAAACCTCATCTGTAACCTACAGTCTTTCTGAAAAAGAAAGCTGTAAGAAGCTGTGAAAACCAAATCTAAAAGAAAGTTAATTTTAAATAAAATCTCAATCACAGGCTTTCAGAAGAATTCAAAAATAATTCAAAGGTTTCTATCATCCAATATCTTTTTTTGACCAGTTTCCTCAATGAATTCAAAGCTCTACTCTGAAAAAAACCCAACCAACCAAACAAAAAAAAACCTAAAACCAAAACAAAACCAAAAGAACAGAATGGGTAAAGAAAATTCAGAAGAGTAAGAAACAGATTATGTTTCTTAAACAAGTCCCATTCAAATTAATTTAAAATTTCTATTTTAGTTATTTTCAAGATGCTGTTTTCAAGTTATTTTCAAGCTATACTAAAACATTGAAGCTTCTAGGTTATGGTATATAGCAATTGCCTCACAAAATCATCCTCCATTTCTCCAGATGTATTTTGTACATTACATGGTTTGTAACAGTGGCCAAAAGTAGATACTTCCGAAGTGGAAGACCCCTCTGAAAGAAGAATATGTCAGGCCTCAATTTTGGTCTTTTGTGATTTGAAACTGCCTAGCATGAAGTTCAAAATTAAACAAAAATGAAACCCAAACCAAATCAACCAACCAACCAACCAAAACCCCTTCAAACAAAGAAGCTAAGAAGCTGTGTTATGCTTTCTCCAAAATAAAGTATCAAAAAGAGGAATATGAAAAAACTGAGACGTTTCACATACAGTAGAGAATGGGTTTCCATTTCTTTATAGAGTTCACTGCCCCATCAAAAAGTCTCTGATGTTCTATACCCTCTTGAAGATGATTTTATCCTTGAAATCCCATTCCATCTTTACCTTTGTTGCTAAAACAGTCATACTGAGATCTCATTGTTACAATATTTCCCATGGACGTTTACATAGCACAAACTAGACCATTTGAAAAACTGCATCAAATTACCAAGACTTCATGTATGACTAGTAAGATTACAATCAGATCAGGGACAGAAATTTCTGTCCCCTTATACATTCCATCCTCCCATCATAATTTCTGTTACATTGAAAGCGTTAGCAATGTTTTTGGAACAATCTGCAATATCTTAAGACTTTGTTCCTAAAAATTATAGTTACCTTCAGCATGGCCATATTTAATTCATCTTTACAGTCTACGAGCTGCACCACTGCGCTTCTTTGTTCCTGTTGTCTTGAATTCTTATCAGCATCATCTGTCAAATACATTTCAGATGAAATTTCAGATAACAGATGCAGAACCAAAATATTCTTAGTTATCTGAAGAATATGCCCCTTTTTTCTCTACTTATAATTGAAACTTTCAATATCAAAATAAATGAGGAAGAATGGAATACAGCACTAATAACATTAGAGATATTAGCTAAAAAATACTTGAAAAAACTTAATGCTTATTATTCTAATAATGACTGATTTTTCCAGAAACATTTAATATGAATATTTTTTATAATATGACACATTAATGCATATGCAACTAAAAGTGGAAAAACTATGCTTGAAACAAGTTGCAGAATAAATGTATTTTTCCACCACCCTTATAATTACCTTTTACATTTGATTCTGTAATTGTGCTTGGCTCCTTCAAGCTGTTGCTATCAACAGAATAGATGTGTTTTTCCACTTTTTCAGGTATATTATTTATTGTGGCAGAAAGGCAAAT
>VXAK01013528.1:0-120849 GCA_013399435.1 Arenaria interpres
AATATATATATTTAAATCTTTACAAGTTTGAATCTTAAACGTTTTATGATCAAACTCTGTTTTTCCCTAAAGTCATTCAGGACATGAATTTAGACTAGAAAATAACCACCAGTGAGATACCGTTTGCTATAAAGTGGGTAATCGAAAATTCTGAGTTCTTCACTGCCACTGAGTCTGGCCACTCCAAAAAATTCAGGGTACTTAATTCAGATTGATGAGGACAATTGTAGCCATTATGTCGTAGACAATTTCTAGTGGGTTGACCGGCCTGTAGTTTCCTGGGTCCTCCTTCTTGCCCTTTTTGAAGACCGGCATGACACTGGCTTTCCTCCAGTCTTCAGGCTCTCTCCTGTTCCTCTCAGGAACATCTCCTGTTCTCCATGAGCTCCATCAGGGCCCCTGGATTTGTGGGTGTCAAGTTTGGTTAAATGATCTCTAACCGGATACTCCTCAATCAAGGGAGAGTCTTCCTTACTCCAGGCTTTCTATTCTGCCTCCAGAGTCTGGGATTCCTGAGGGCTGGCCTTAGCAGAAAGACTGAAGCAAAGAAAGCATTCAGGATCTCTGCCTTCTCTGCATGATCTGTCACCAGGACACCCACCTCATTCAGCAGTGGGCCCGTATTTTCCCTGGTCTGCCTTTTACTGCTGATATACTTGAAGAAGCTCCTCTTATTGTCCTTGACATCTCTTGCCAGGTTTAATTCCAAGTGGGCATTAGCTTTCTTTGTTGCATCCCTGCCTACTCTGACAATGTTCCTATACTTCTCCCACGTGGCCATGCATTTTCCACATTCTATAAACTTCCTTCTTCCATCTGAGTTTTTCCAGACACAACGCTCCTTTCTTGGTGATGCTTGGTGAGAGCATTGCTGGAGATATGAAGAGCATTGATGAAGAAAAAGTAAAGGAACTCTAACAAAACCCCATGACTTTGAAATGATGAATAATCATGAGAAGTATCTTCCACCCTTCCTATCTTTTCCCTTTCTATAGCTCTTTATCTGAGACTATATTTGGATCACCATGATCAGCAAAGACTACCTGTAGAGTTGACTGGACATCAGTAAAGAATTTAATGTGTAAAAGAAGCAGGAGTATGGCAGGGAAAAAAAATCTATTTGTTTCCCAATCACTGTACACAATTGAGTTTTAATTGATTTCAGGCTTAGTTTCTTGGGTAAATAAACTGGCATTTAGCTTTCTGCACCTTTGCCAGCACTAACTGCATGTTACTACTGCTCATACCTCTTCAGCGCAAGCATGTAATATAATGGTGTGTTGAGTCGGGTTTTTGGGGTTGGCATCAGCACTGTCACTTTTTTAAAGTAGGAGTGGAAGGAAAAGGAATAATGACTCAGTAGGCTAAAAGCAGAATTTTGTCTTGTTAGAAGTTCTCCAGTTGTACTAAGGCACCACAGAAACCTGGGAAATAGTCCTTTAACAATAGTCTCCTTAGTACCCTTCAATTGTCTCTAAATGATCTGTGGATCTGGGAAATGTCCTATATAAAATTTTGTGTATTAAATCTCCGATTCTTAGAGGCTATATTCACACTAGTAAGTTAAGCCCAGAAGTGTTGCCAGACTGTCCCAGAACTGTCCCCCATTCCTATGCTAGCAAACTCAGCCTCAGAGGGCTACATGCACTCTGCTTACTGCAGTAGTCTCCATAACGTTCTGCTTTCTCCTATCAAACAGCTTCAAACCTACCCTGTTCTCACTGAAAACAATGCCTCTTCCTGCAGCCCATCAGCATTTGAACAATTTCCTTCCATAGTTAAATATTACGACAGCTAATGAACTGTAACATGCAATTCTCTATTTACTTACTATCCATTAAGCTACCTTTCAGTCATCCACCAGATACACACAAAAGCTCTGCACAGAAATCTACATCATTAAAATATATTTAAAAGGCCACAGCAAAAATAATAAAGAAGCATACTAAAGAATGTGCACATTAGAATCATTGAAAGCACCATGTGTGGGCTCAAGGGCTTTATGGGCCAGATTATGCATTTCTTTAAAGTCAACTATGAATTGTATTGTATAGAATCATAGAATGGTTCAGGTTGGAAGGGATGTTACAGATCATCAAGTTCCACCCCCTGCCCTGGGCAGGGACACCTCCCACTATACCAGGTTGCTCAACGTCCTGTCCAACCTGGCCTTGAACATTTCCAGTGTTGTACGGTTAATTACTGTATTATCTGAAAAATAAACTTCTGCCTGAGGAAACAATACCCCGAGATCGACATATCCAAAAAGAACACTGCTTAAAGGAAAAAGGAATACTAGTTATGTACTGGTTTGAAGTAGTCACTTACAGGAGCTCACTAAAGGGATGAATAATCTTTTCAAAATTGTGAAGGAATATAGATCTTTAATAACCAGTGGTGTACTCAGTGTCTCTTATTATGCAGGTCTTCCTGAATTAAAATTACTTAATCTTACAACTGAGGACTTTTTTTAAGTCTTACTTACACTATCAGAGATGAATGCACTGAATGCTCTTCCACACCACTGGGCAGAAGCGTGTAGTGCTGTTCCTGTTTTTCTCCTTTCAGCTTCAATCCATTAAAGTTTTTCATCTCATATCTCAACTAAAAGATGTGTATATTTCCACAACTCATATCATTCTTTCCAATTTTTCACATATCTCACTTTATAACCTGGAAGATGTTACTCAGTCTGTACTATCATATTTTAGTAGGTCTGATTTGTACAAAAACAACCGTTTTTTTATAGCTAAAATAATTCAGTGTCTAAAGATGTACAAGAGAAATGCAAAAGACATACATTTCCAAAGCACAGTAACTTTAGAAAACCATTCACATTTTCCTAGTCTCCTAGGAATTTAGAAAAAATCTAGTTTCTTTTATATTCCTGAAAATTTTGCTTTCTTCCTCCTCCTCCAGTTTCTGATAGGCAGTAAAAACAGTGGAAAAATTAAGTATCCCCCCTGAACACTGCCTACACAAGCATTCATTGCTCAGGGAAAACCTCCCCCTGGAATTCAAAGTCTTCCTTAAGCAAGGTAAACAAATCCCATTCAAAGTATGTTTTAATAGCTTCCCTTATCTTGCATGATGGAGATCTGATATAGCTGCCTTAAAAATTATATAAATGTGTCTATATAAGGAATTTCAACTCATAGCAATCTTGGTGATTTATAAAACTTGTGAACGTGGCCCAGATGGAATCCTTTATATCATATACATACCAGTGCTTAATTGATATCATAGAGATGTAGTCTTCAACCCGACCCATCCAGAGTTGAGATTTACCAGCACCAACAGAACATCTTGATTAAAGGAACACCAACCTAAAAACCCCACCCAGTTCTTTCTGTTGGAAGCTACAGAAAGTTGTCTTTATTTAGAGCTATGTTCAATCTCCTATCTGACTCATTTTCATGTTTGCTTCAGTTTTCCTACACTGAAATAATTTTTAGTGCTGATCTGCAGCGACTTCAATGTGCCACCAACCACACCATACCGCTCTGTGTGCACATTAGTCACAGATTTTGTTACAAGGTGAGGCCTTAGTCCAGGTGATGCAACATTAGGTTCTGCAAGGGCTACAACAGATCCTACCCACTTAGCACAATAATGGGTAATTTCTCATGTGTCATATCAAAACCTTGGCTTTATTCATGTAATTATTTCTTAAATGTATCAACCTGCTGAAATATGTTGATGTCTTCTCTGTGTACCTCTAAAACCAGTGCATAGTATACTACTCTTGCTTTTGCAAGTTTTCACATTTAAGTTTTAATTTACTTTAGAGTATCACATAAAAGCAATGTTGGTTATCACCAGTATGTAAATTATCTCAAGTATTTTTTACATTTTGTGAAATTGTAATAGAGTTGAAAGAGTTCTGCTTCAAGTGCTGGTATCTGTAACCCTTTGGGTTTCGTTTTGTTTTCCATTTACTCGTATTCTTTTGCAATGAACCAAGTAAAATTAAGTTAACAGGGGAGCCACATTGTATATTTTTTCCAGACTGTGATCCTCAGAGAGAACTGTATCTTAATAACCATAATTTAAAATATTACTTAAGTGCAATGTCATTATGGTCATTATTTACCATCCACTGCTATTTAGGATCCTCTTCCATTATATTCTTGTAGAAACTGGAAGCAATTACATGGTTGTTAACAACAGACATGAATAGCATTTGTATCAATAGTCATTTTGTAAAGTTTTATGAAAATAGTGATATGTGTCTGGCATTTTTCCAAAGCAAGTAATGCTTTGTAATTACATTTAAAGCATCTAAAACCAGCCAATGACACTTCTGCTGCACAGAACTGAAGAGGAGAAAGCCTATCACACAAGGCAGTAAATTCCATATTGTAAAGGCCTGCTTATTTCCAGAGCTACAGGGATTCCAGGCCACTGCAGTGAACGTTTCAGGACAGGTTATATTTTTATACTAGAATTTCTTTAAAAAACATCCGAACTGCAAGAGCTGGAATAATACACAACATTGATCCTTTCTTACAAATATTATTGCAGCTTACCTAGTACCTGATTGCAAATCAAATCAAACAAAAGTTTAAAATTGCTCAAAAAGCCAGTTGCTGAAAGTTGAACTTCTATCAGCATTACTGCAAAGAAAGCTCAAACTCCCCTTCCCCACCCTTTTAACTGTTAGAGAATGGATGTTCCAGACCAAGTTTTGTACTTCCTGTGGTTACTTTACATTCTTAGTCCTGTTACTCATAAATATGAGTAATACGGTACACAACGGTTCCACTTACAGCTTGAGTTAGTAATATTCCTAGTAATTTCAGAGTTTACGTATACCCAATAGTATTTTAGACCTCTTTGTATAGTTACTGGTGCCTTTATTACTTAGAAAGGACAAGATTTATTAATACCTATTTTTAATATGTACTTTCAAAACGTATATATTATGCATTAAATAAGGTTATCAAAACATCGGTACCTGACTCAAGCAGGATGGTTTTGTTCACTCAACTAACACACCCAAATGTTTTATACAATCAGTAGGAGGTGGCGAGATACAAAAGCTGCTGAGAAAATGGAAAATATTTGGGAGGAAGCGACCAATAGGAAACAACAGAGGAAATGTAGATGTGAAGAAATGTTAGGCACAAGAAGTATGTTGCAGTTTCTCTTCCTCTCTAGACATGAGGATATTTTTCTAAATTCACAACTCAGATCACAAGCTCCTCTTCACAGACTATTTTCTCAAGGGAAAAATGTAAAGACATGTGAATCATGACAAATCAAGCTAATTTGGGTCTCCGCCAGATCTTGACTTTTTTGCTTTTTTCCTCAGGGTACTTCAAAACACCATCCACCATTTCCCCCCCCCCGCCAAAAATAAAATATAAGTTGCAGAAAAGTTTAGAAATGGTATCACATGCCCCTTCCATTGAAGCTGGGCCGTGGTGCAAGAGAACTCATACCACAGGGATAGGAAAAGCAGGCAAAATACATTACGCTTCTATAGTTAAGGTGCTGACCTGGGAAAGGACATTTTTGGTGTGGCATTTTAGAGTTTAGAAAAAATACAGCGGTAAACAAAGACTAGGATGGAAACCCAAATATGAGAAATTTAATTTTTCTTGGGACTTGAGCACTTCTTTCTGCATCTCTGAATGAAAGACTGTTGCTTGTACCTTAAGGAACTTCAGACAAAATAGGGAATATGTTCTATGACAAATCAGTATCTCCTGTTAAGCCAATTGCTGATCTTTTTTTATAATCAGGTGTTTATATCTGTTTCTTAAAGAAAGTTTCCACATTGCACTGTCACTGACCTTGGGCATTTCATTTTCTAACTTGGCAAGTTTCTGCCATCACATAGGCATATCAGAGAATGAATCATTGCTGGGTCTATGCCATTCCTTCAAGGAAATTACTCAAACATAAGAATTAGAAGTAGCTTGGTCTAGAATTACATAAGAGGTGGGAACGGGGATTTCATAATGGCTAAGGAAGAGCACTTGGCTGTAGTCACTCAAGCATGTAAGTACTGGTGAGATGTGCTAGAATAAACCATTTGCAGAGACACTCTTCGCAATTTATTGCCATGCTGACTCAGCAATGTCCTCACTATAAAATGAGAGAAATGCATTTCTTGGAAGTATGTAGAATGAAAGAAAATTAGTGAATAAAGTTCAAGCCACCAGGGGCCAAATCTTCCACAATGAAGAAAAACTGAACGAATATATTTCTATAAAAGGATGTTAGAGAACACAGAACTGCATAATTGGACAAGAAAAAGGTCCCAAACATCTAAAAGATCAACACAGAAATGTTCTTAATACTGGTCACTGTAGCTACCATACAGCATATTTCACACAATTTTCTTTGTGTTCTTCACAATAAGACAGGCTGCATCTAGATTTTTCACAGTGAAAAGCACCTTAAACTTTACCTGCAGTGTTAGTCTCTTCAAAGAACAGCTTTAGAATTACGAACTTTGAAAAGAGCAGCTCTGGCTGTCAGTGAAAATTTTATACACATCCAAAATGAAGATAACTCAGTATTATCTAGGGGAAAAATTGCTTCTGGGTGCTATCAGAACAGATGCAAAGTACAACATACTGACTAAGTTTGGGTCTTTTTGTTTGTTTAAGAAACACACTTATATGGTTATAGGTAATTAAGTTTCTCACAAGAAAGCTTGAGTATAAACGAAAATTGAGGAGGGATTTAAACCATAATGCATAAAATTATATAATACATCAAATACATACTAGGTTTAGCTCATTTTGGAATTTTAAGTAGGAACTTAAGGCTATATTTGAATGTGCGTATTATTCTTCCAGTTTTATTCACAGATAAACTTTCTTTGTTCTAGTATTTGAATACCTTTGAGCAGTGCACTAATCAATGTGACTAGCATTTACAGGGCATTCTCTTTCCCATTCCTTTTCCCAAGGGGACAGTAGTGTCCAGCAGGGACACTCCACATAGCTTTGTTTTGGATTTATTAATAAATACATAATCATCTCCCTATCTCCATCTTGCCTACAGAGATGTCATCATGCTTTTCTTCTTAAAGAAGATAATTCTGCCCAGGCTTCCAGAAAAAATTCCTTGTAAATTGTACCTAGGAAATGGCTAAACATGAATTAAGTTTGTAATCCCAGTTCACTTCAATGGCAATAGCACATCACGCTGGACCACACCTTACTCCATGTGTCTCAGTCACGAGTAGAGAAGGACATACCAAGGTATCGCTATCTTAATACACTCATTTTCTACAATTAGAAGGTAAATTCAAAACCAGATAAAGGATATCACTGCCTAAGGAGATGCATGTTATGTTATATATGTTAATTTGAATATAAAAGTAAATGGAAACTGATGAGGGTGGCCAAATGTCTTCCTGAGTTGTACCACACCATAAGTAGATATACAATGTCTGCATATATAAATATGATTTTTTCTGAACTAAAAAAAAATTAAAGCTAAGCTATTGAAAAATAAAGCTACTTTGACCTATTAATAAGAGGTCACTAAGCAATCGCAGCATCTAAGGTATAGTAACACTGATTAAAGAGTTGCACGGCATGCATGAACAGCTAAAATTTAGGATGTAAGCATTTGATTAGGGGAGGAGAAAAAGCTTAAAAATGAGAAATGATTCAACTTTCAGCCATTGGCATATAGCAGTTTCATTGAGCAGAGGAAGACTTGTGAAACATAAGATCAATTATCTTATGAATCGAGATCTTTATCAGCACTGAAATTCTAGTGTGGTACAGCTCAGTACCATGATTAACCAGTATTAGACTGGTATGAGACTAATTCAGAGAAAGTGAATTTTAGGGACTTCCTATTTTTCAAGTCAATTGGTACAAAGTGACTTCAAGCAAAGATGTTGCATAATGTGAAATCATGATGTGCTGCTGTTTACCACATGACCTCTGCATTTTCTCCTGTTCAATAGAGAGCTTTACACTTAAAGGGCAATAAGGGAAATGGACACCAACATTCAGTATTCTTTCTCAAAGGCTGGTTAAGAATTGAGATACTAGCATACTAGAATAAGATGATAATGGTAGCATTATTAAAGTTGGAGGTTTTATTTCTGTGCTCGACATAGAACAGACAACTCAGAAAACAAAAATTCATTAGGTTTTCATCTCCAGCGCTTATCAGAGTCCAAGGATGAGTTGGACAAAGGCACTACTTCAACTAGAAATCCAGCAAAAATCTTTTGTAAAAGACATGAAATTTGCAGCTACAAATGACTGATCACGGCATGTTATGCAAAAGCCTATTTGGGTATATGGCCCATCAATATAAATCAAATATAAATTTCGAGATAGGAGGCGAGATGACAACAAACATACAGGGCCGAGAAGAATGGAGGGAAAAAAACCTAGGGCGCAGGGTTGTAACAGAGAAGAGATGTGAGAAATTGGAAGCTATACATCAACAATTCTTATCTGATGTATATATTAGAACTTGCATAGGAAGTATCAGCACTCAAGTGTGAATTCAGTGAATTTATAACTCACAGAGAAACCACAATAAATTGCTTCAGATAATACAATGAACTCGGTCAATAGAATCTTGGTATCCATATAAATTTCAGACAAGAGATACAGAAACATCTTTCAGACACATTTCCGTGATATGCTTGCTGTGCCAGTAAAGGCCACTTTGTCTTTACTATATTTTCTGCCACTCATACAAAAAGCAAGCGGAAAAAGAGAAATATCTTTACTCAGGTGATTAGAGTAACCCAGATTAAAAAACATGTGTTTCCACAAGAAATCAGTATTCTCATTAAAGAAGTGGTAGCATAAGAAAAATAGGGAGAAGGGTTTTTTGCACAGCATTACCAGCAAAGCTGGCAGGCTGCCTCCAAGGCAGTTCAGAGGCAGAAGGCCAAAGATGCTGCGGTGTGAAAACAAATTCTGACAAATTTCATTCCGAATTCATGTAGATTAGAATGCAAATACCACAGCAGGAAAAATATGTGCGGGAATGGAGCTAGATCGCATTTTATTCACTAAGTCTGTAGCTCTGATCTCACAAAAACAAAATTTGAACTTATATCGAATTGAGTGAATAATTTGGTCAAAAATGTGTGGCTATAAAGACTCCTCTCATGTAAATGAGGTTTGTTTTAAGTTATAGTTTTCAAAGTGAAGTGTTCAGTATTTCGAATATTCAAAACATTATTTTGCAATAAAATTCTTATATGTACGGTAACATATTTTTTTAAATAGCATTTCTCAAACAAAGAAAGCAAGATCTCATGTTTAAACCCAGTTGGCAGATAGGACCACATAGCCGCTCACCCCACCCCCCACCCTCGGTTGGGATTGGGGAGAGAATTGGAAAATAAAAGAGAGAAAACTTGTGAGTTGAGATAAAGATAAGGTTTTTAAGTAAAGCAAAAGCCACACACACAGGCAAAGCAAACCAAGAAATTCATTCATTGTTCACCATGGGCAGGCCATCTCCTGGTTCACCGATCTCCTGGAAAGCCAGGCTCCATCATAATGGTTACTCATAATGGTTACTGGGGAAGACAAATGCCATAACACCAAACATTCCCCATTTATTTACTGACCATGACATCTATGGTATGGAATATTTCATTGGTCATTCCATCCTTCTGCTTATGCTTCTATGGGAAGCTGAAAAAAGTCCTTGGATATTATAAACATCACTTAGCAACAACTAAACCCAATATGTATTATTGATATTCCTTTCACAGCAATCACTAGAAAGAAAATTAACTCTTTCCCAGACAAAACCAGGACACAAGTACAGTGTTTTGGAAAAAAGCCAGGCCTTTTTACAGTCCCTACCACCCTGAAAACAATTGAGGTTGACCTGCCTGGATTTGCTCCCTTTCTTTTCCCAACTGGCAAATAAGGAACTCAATCACTTTTGCAATTGGAAAAAGGAGAGTAGACATGCATATGGACTTGTTTATTCAATAAAGCAATGTCCTTTACAGTATTCCACCAAAATAAAAACTTTGTAAAGACAAAGACCATTCTTTGTAACACTGTGCATAATGCAATGAGCTTCTTTATCTGTTAATATAATGCATTTAATAAGAGAAACATGTTATTTTTCAGAAAGGAATGAAGATAGACCTCCCTGTCCTGTCATGCCAGGTGGGCATGCTTCCTACTGGGAATTTCAGCTGTGCCTCTAGTGAAGTGTTGTTGGCAAGATCACAACCTACTCACTTTAGAGAAGACTCTTGCAAAGTATCATTGACAGACCAAGAACAGACATGGTCTCCAAGAGCCTGGAATGACTTAGCACTTGTCCAGGATGACTAATGCCCAAAGTATTTTGATAACCTGAAAAAGATTTGAAATGAGCAAGAAATCATGGCTACATGTGCATACATATGCACATGTTCCTACGTACATCCATACATATAAACATACACACCTGTTCTCCTTTATCTGATAATACAAGATCGAGTACTTAAGTGCTCTTGAAACATAGGTAAGAGATAGGCCTGTCTGTATGAAGTGGCACTGAAATTACAGCTCCAGTTAATGGGCTTTCTGTGAAAACCTGCAAGACCACTGTGAAAAACTGACTGACAGGTCAATTGACAAATAGAAAAGTATCAAAAAACTTACTCTGTAGATTCAAGTGCAACTGAACAAAGTTCTAGTAACAAAGGAACACAGAAATCTCACTGACATCCTCAGAAAAAAAAAAAAGATCTAGGCCCAAGGTATTTCTTGTTAGGAGATCAATGCTTTTCTGTGTCTAAAAAAGAAAATCTTTTTGCTTTAGACCCTCAGCCTCAATGTAATTTAAGCTTCACAGTAAACAAAACATTTAACATTTGGCAGTTAAAGAGGGAATGCAAAGTGGAACTTAACCTCTACTCTCTAACTCAAGGATCACATTGTAGGTATATGGTCACGTGAACAATGCATTATTCTCAACTTTTTCATTATTTTGTCTTGTACCATTTCTAAACTGATAAAGAAAAAGAAAAGTACATACCATTGCAGAAAGAATATGATAAAAAGGAAGGAAAATAACCAGACCAAAGTAAAATCTCAAAAATTATCTATACTTCAGGTAGGAGTACATTGTCCCACAGGATTTTCATAGATGCACAAGTTGTAAATCTGTTTACATTTTCTTATGAGAGAAATATTAATCATGCTTTAGCATCTCGAAATGGGCTGGGAATCCTGTAGGTAGTCACACCTATATTTGTGATTTCAATAGAGCACTAGAAAGAGATCCCCTTCTCACGAATACCAGGAAATCAGCAGGAAAGGAGCAATTTAATTGCCTAACACATGGACAATCAGAATCTAATTCCAGAAAGATACGTCTACTCTGTGCTTTCCTCAAAGCAGAGGACCATCATAAACAGCTTGGCTGTTAAATGCTGTCGTTATGCATTATTGCATATGACAATTGAGCACTATTGATTTACTATCAATTCCTTTCTTTTCAGCTCAGCTGAGGCTAAGAAACTGCTGACAGGTTGGGGATTTGCTGGAGTGTTTGTGATATCCAAGTTCCTTAATCCACTTTACTGTGTGGCCTAAAATTTTATAAGGTAAATCGACAGTGACACACAAGCTTGCCGCTTGCCATCAGTCCACACTCTCCTCCTGAAAGATGCCTCCCTTGGTCTGTTAGTCATCTCAGCTGCTGGCGATCGTGTTCTTCCGTATAGAAGAGACAACTAATGTTAATAATGCAAGAGCAAGAAGTCACCAGTTTTGTGAACTTCACTTACCACCACCACCACTAGGTCCACCTTCCCCTTTCTGTAGTTACTGAAAGCTTCTATACAAAAGAGAGGCTGAAGGACAAGAGCAGAGGACAACTCGGGGGGGGAAAAGGAGCAACAGCACAGGAAGATGAAGTAGAGCAAAAGGGGAGGGAAGGGATGAAGAAGAGCAGAGGTTATTGGGGCTGAAGAGCATAGGGAAGGGGTGTACTGGACATAACGAGCACACCTGGATCAGTCAGTAAACAGAAACCAAATACAAAACGTTCACTTAGCACCAATTAGATGTTTTATAATCAGAATTATCTGATACAGTTCATAATCGGGATTCAAGCACCATTATTTTCCTGTAAAGGTGATTAACCTGGACTTATCTTAGATTTACACTCATTTTAAAGGCACTATCTGACATTTTGCTTTCACAAAGAAGTTATACAGGATTACTACATCATACTTCAGTATACAAAGAACATAATTCATGGTCCATATTTGTATTTTTTCCCCTCAGAGGAGAACTTTATGATCTACCCTATAAATTACATTTCATCTCGAAAAAGAGCTAAAAAAGAACACAAATGTAGCAAATTAGTTTTACCTCTGAAATGGATAATGACAGTTAATGAGCGGCATTAGACCACATTACCCACATTTCTAAAATATGAAGTATTTATAGATGTTTTGTTTAAACATGAGTGAGCTAAGTCTCAGGTACTGAGACAGAATCTGTTTTACCTATTTGTCACCTGCCCATTTTTAAAGTAAATTAGGACAACAGCATTTTATGTAATTGCAATTTTATAGGCAATTTAAGAGGTTACATTGAATAAAGAAGTTTGCTAATGTACTTTTAGTCTCAGCACTAGACTAATCTGTGAACTTGCAAACCAATATGATAAAACAAGATCTACAGTAACTAAAACCTAACAACCCCAAGACCAAGCCATAAAGTACTATAAAGCACCATGAATAAATTTGGTTCTAGTCTTCCCTATGTTTACTTACGTAATTCACTTTATACCCTGTAAGCAATCCTTCAAGAGTTCAAGGTGAAAACCTCGCCCTTGTTAAGGCCCTGGCAAAACTCCCATTGGTTACAGCACAGTCAGAATTCACCTGCTATGCAAGAGCTAAACATAGGAGTAAGCCTTTGCAGATAAGCATCTTACACTCACAATACAAGTATCATAATCTTTGTTTTCATGGACAAAATACAAAATCTCAACTTCACTAAAGTGTCATGGCTTAGGCAGGATTGGCCTACGTCGGTGACATACGCTCTCCCCCCACTTCTTGCTCCCAGAATAAAAAGAAGGAGGGATAAAGAGATTTATGAGTTTAGAAGGAACTAAACTACTTTAATGAAATATTAATAGTTAAATGAAAAAGAAATAATGAAATACATACAATATATAGAAGACCGTATCAAGCTCCCAGGATGACATCACCGGCAGGCACTTAGGAAGTCCCAGACCGGACTCAGCAATGGATGGGAACTGGGTTCCAGCTCTGGAGTCAGGAACACATGGATCGGGATCAAAGGCAGATGAACAGACAGGGTCCTCCTCGGACATCGGCCATTGAAGGAAGAGACTGACCCTTTGATCCCTCAGCTTTTATACTGAGCGTGGGGCAGATGGGATGGAACACCCTGTTGGTCAGTTTGGGGTCACCTCTCCTGTCCCCTCCTCCCCACAGGTGGGACCCCTCTGCGCTTCTCCGCTTCCGACCCTGCAACGGGGCAAACAACGGAATGAGCTGACCTTGGCTGTCAGAGCAAGAAGTGTGAGCAGGAGCCTCTCTGCTCACTGTTCCTTGGCATTGACTATAAGCACAGGTCTCACCACCCTGAGAGCAAACAATTTCTGCACAATATGCTGTTAATTTCAGAGAGTTAGAAGAGGCTCAGCTAAGAAGTAGAATTACTGAACAGAAAGTTGGTTCTGTTTTACCTCAAACCAGGACCTGTGCCAGACCTTCTCTGCACACTGTGCAGCTTGTATAATCATGCTACCAACAGCGAAGTATAGCCATCTATTTTTTAACATAACTTTAACTCAAATAAAAAAATAGCAACTTTTTATCTGTATTTCTAGCAGTCAGTCATTACTAGGTTTTTTTTGAAGTGCAGTTGCTAGCTGTTAGACGTTATTAAAATTTTTACAGTCGCTTTGCAATCAAAAACAGACGGTTTGCTGAACAGTGACTTACCCAAAAACATGTATTCACATCTCCTGCTGATAATCTAGAAGAAAAGATACCAGCTAAATATTTGATCTGAAGTTATTTTCTTCCCATTTTAATCCCCCCAACCGGCTGCCACTCAAGTTTATCTCAATGCAGGGGAGAAAGGAGAGAAAGAGAGAAACCTCTTCAGGAAGCTGAAAGAAGAATCTTTGGAGCATTGCACAGGGCTAGAGAAGAAAAGGGGGAAAAATTAAGCCATGATAGTTTTTGAAGAAGAATACCAGTGAAGATGCATCATCTTTGGAAACAGAGTTCATAGCTTAGAGAGCTGAAAGGAGTTTTGTTATCAGTACAGAGCTCTGAGAGACCGATACACGTGAGCATTCAATTAAAACGAATGGAGGCGGATGGCCAGAGACTTTGTGTACATGCACATCTCTGCTTTGCTTTTAAACCAAAGATAAGATTGCTTTTCACAGATAAGGAAGACAATGCATTCATTGATCAGTCTTCTACACAATTAACAGGCACAGTTTGGTGGCAACCTGTTTAAGAAGGGGATTATGGAACATTTTACCTCCTTTTCCTATATTACTATGAGATATCAAGAATGTCATAATCTGACAGCTATCACACTGAGAAATAAAATCACACTTTTCACTAGTATTTTACTTGATGCAGTTTATGAGTGTCACACCTATGAGGCTGATTTTTTTCCAGAATGAGATCCTAGTGTCTTACGAAATCATAATTCACGTAGATATATACATCAAGCTTTTTTTTCTGAAGTTCTTTCTCCCTTTTTTAATTGACATTAACTATTAAAATACTTTTCCAGAGCATACAGAAAAGAGAGTAGTGTCTCTTTTAAGGTCTTCTGCAGTGCCACGCACTTAAAATTAAGAACTAAGAATAATAATGGATTGACAAGAAATGATGCCTTAGTTCTTGGGCATCCTGCTCCTCATCTTTAGTAAGGTGAAGAACAAAGAAGAGATGTGGGGTATGGATTGGGAAGGGTTTATTAATTACTGCCAACATAGAAAGGACATGATTTTGGTTTTGGTATGCGGTTTTTTGTTGTTGTTGTTTAAATTTCTTTCTCACTAGGTGAGTGATCTCAGGCACTTGATCAAGGGTTAGGTTTGAGTTACTGTGATTTAATAGATTGAACTTTCTTGCACAAGGAACTGTCTCCTGGTAAGCTAAAACTGAAAATGAATTAAGGGGAGAGGAAGATTTCAACAAATTAGTTGAAATTACTTATCTCTGACACAGGAAGAATGTAAAAACACTTTTCCTATCTATCTCTTATAACTACATGCAATGGGGTGGAAGAAGGGTCCAAAAATGGGCTGGCATTCTCTTTCTGACTGGTGGACCATATTTACAGTGTATAAAATAATGTCTTGCAGTTCTCTGATAAATTACATTAATAAATTTGATGTCTAACTCAGCTATATTGTTGGCATTTTATTCTTCAACCAACTGTCCCGGACAGTGAAATTTATTCATGCTTCTTGAGAAGGTCTACACCCTTCTGTTACTATAGAAATGTGGATATGTAAGTAGGACTACTAAGTTTAGATCTCATAGCACTGGAACAGGATAGACAAAAGGAAGTATTTCATATTCATCTTATCAAGAGTCCTTTGATGTATGTTTTTATTTTTGGGTCGTGGTTTTGGCCAGGGTGGAGTTGACTTTCTTACTGGCAGCTGCTATAGTGCTGTTTTTTGGATATGGAATGTGAATAGTGCTGATAGGGCACTGGAGCTTTTAGTTGTTGCTAAGCAGTCAAGACCTTTTCTGCTCCTCGCTCTGTCCCACCAGTGATGTGCTGGGACTGCACAAAAAGTTGGGAAGCGACACAGCCAGGACAACTAACCAAAGCTGGTCATATTCCACACCGTATGACATCCTTAGTATATGAAGCTAGGGGAAGAAGAAAGATGGGGAGAGACATTTGGAGTTATGGTGTTTTGTCTTCCCAAGTAACTATTACACACCATGGAGATGCTGAACACCTGCCTGCCTACAGGAAGCAGGGAATTAATTCCTTGTTTTGCTTTGCTTGTGAGTGTAGCCTTTGCTTTATCTACTAAACTGTCTTTATCTCAACCCTCGAGTTTTCTCACTTTTACTCTACCGATTCTCTCCCCATCCCACTGGTGGGGAAGTGATTGAGTGGCTGCATGGTCCTAGCTGCTGACTGGGGTTAAACCACAACAGGTCCATTCAGAAAGCAATCCATTCAGTATAGCATTTTAGTGAAAAAATTACCTCTAATTGTTTGCTTCCACGGACCGAATGTCCTAATTTCATTTTTTACAAATGCACTCTTCAAAGTTATATTTTGGATCAGAAAAGTCATTGTGTCAAAGTGGCATCCAACATAGTTTTCTGTGTATTTGAAGTTATCCTTGATCTACTTATGTAAATCATTCTTATATTCGAAGGTTGGAAAAGCCAGTGTATACACCAGTAGGTTAAGGTTCAAATTCAGAATGCAAGTTTCCTACTTCAGAAACCTTAGGTTTGAGCCAGAAATTTACTTTGATTTTTGGCTTTTCTATACTGTTTGCAGAGCCTGATTTCAAAATGACCTGCAAGAGAGAACAACTGACAAACAAAAAAAACATAGTTTTGAGATGCTGTTTTAGAGCCAATTAAAACCTGTTCTTCTAGTTTATGTAGGTGAAACACAAAATGCATCTTTTGTGCATATTGGAAAATAAATTCTGTTGTTGATGTTATATGAATATCTGTTAATTTAATATGTGTGTAGCAAGACACCTTAACATCTTGGAAATTGGAACACATATATCTTTTGATCAGAAAAATGACAGATTAAAAACTGCATATTCTAGTTCTTCATGAAAATTCTGATTTGCATCAGCACAGATAGTTTGGAAATATGCAATTAATATGTATGAGCATTTTCAGATAAGAACTTACAAGTAAACTTTTGAAAACCTAATTTTCCTCAATTTCTTTCAAACAGCAGATTGTATTTCCTAGTATTTCAGCAAAAAAATTGCTTTTAAATTACCATATTATTTAACAAAATTCTAGAATCTCACTTAGAAGATACCTCCTTTAAACTATAAACAGCTATGATTAGAAGCTGGTACCATTCCTTTATATATGGTTTTTTTTTTTAATTTTTAAAAATATTCTTATCATCAAGATGATAAAAAGTTGGCCTTTGAGACAGGTATTTCTAGGTCCACAAGTTAACAATACAATATATCTTTACAGAGGGAGTTGACTCAGACAGAAGGGAGATGATCATCATCTCCATTGTTATGTATGTGAATATATATATTATATTCTTTTGAAGGATCTGCCACGTGTTCCTGCAATTAGCAGGAGAATAGTTAGAAACTGCTGGTGAAATTGCCCTGTTAACTTTTTCTTATTTTTGAAATTGTTTCTTTTTTCTTGAAATGTTTTTCTGACACCAGGTTGGCCCTTAAAACTACGTGAATCACCTTCTTCCTACTCTTTCCGCACATTTAAAGTGGAGAATGGGGCAACACACAGTTAATAACTCTGAAGCCAATGAGAGATTTTGAGACTGTCTCAGCTCACTGAGTGCTGAATGAAAGAGAGCTCCCTCCCATCACCACATTTTTTCATTTGTTTATTTGTTTGAAACAAACATATCGTATTAGTGTTCTGGCTGGAGAAGCCTAATGTACCTTGAAATAAGTTTTATTACAACAAAGTAGTGAATTGAA
The DNA here is from genome assembly GCA_013399435.1 of Arenaria interpres. Taxonomy (NCBI): domain Eukaryota; kingdom Metazoa; phylum Chordata; class Aves; order Charadriiformes; family Scolopacidae; genus Arenaria; species Arenaria interpres. The sequence goes on from VXAK01013528.1 coordinate 17,668, forward strand.
GTTAGAATGCTTCTGCAGGCCAAGGAGGTTTATGGAGGTTTATAGAGTTTAGTACATTACAAAGGGTGAAATTCAAAATGAAGGCATAAATCTCAGGGGATTATAGATATTGCTTCTGCTGAAACTGCAAGGATTTTATAATAATACCACCCCAACCCCCCCCACCCCAAAATTTAAATAAGTCCTATCTGTGTGCTTCTAACAGCTAGCAAGGATTCCCTCAGTTTCTATGGCAATATTTCCCATTAAGGTTATATCTAATCAGCTTTTGGCTCCCTAGCACAGATTCCAAACTTGATTTTGAATCATAAACTAATTTCCCACTGCTTATTATTTAAACAGATTACCCTCCTTTCTAAGAATGGGGACACTGATCTTCCTATAACTCAACAGGGGGGAAAAAGGGAGTTTTGATTCATGCTAGTATTCCAAAAATTGAATAATCCTCCCCAAAGGCAATGTGCCCAAATCCCTAGTCTCTGAGACACAGAAAAATACTAAGAGGAGCCATTACCGAACTCACCGTTAAATCACCTTGATTCTGACATAAGGGGTTTAATATTTGCTTTCCCTGCAATAATTTGTGGAGGGGCTCAAGTGAATGATTTTGGGCTCACACTGTAAAGCTGTGTTCATAGACATAAAAGCTTGGTAGAGTCCTAAATGGCAATGGTCATGTTTGACCAGTCCATGCTTTAACAGATCTGCTTTATATCTTACAAAACTTAATGCAATTCCAAGCACATTTTTCAAAACCAACAATTCCTCTTTTTTTTTCATATGTTAAACAAATATCATAGCATCATAGCCTCCAAAAATGACAGCAAAATTTTTTAACAGCTAAGTACCTAAAAATCAACACAATCATAACTTTTAAGTAGCCCTACAGTAAAAAGCAAGTGGATATATACAATGCAGATAACCAAATATTAGGAAGAAACCATATAATATTAGAAAGAAATCATATAAAACATTGAGAGGCATCAAATAATTAAGGTTTATGCTTCCCTGCATACAGAGAAAATGTGTTAAGCCTCAGAGCAGAAGTGTACTTGCATGTCTTGTTTTTATAGGACTCAAAGAAATTATGGCTGATGAAACCCTTCTGGATATGTTTGCTGTCTAATTTAAGAAAACAGACCTATCTTGGACTAACTTCTTGACATGCTCTTCCACGTGACCTGTTCTTCATCTTTCCTCTAATTCCTCCTTTCTTACCAGTACACTAAATCCCCACTTAAGTCCCCTGCCAAGCTTGGTAGAGCCCAATGAGCTGGTACTCTGAGCACGTGCCACCTAAAACTGCACACACAGAGACACAGACATGCTACTGCTGGAGGGATTCCACTAATGCCCCTATAACATGGTCCACTGACAGCATACCACCCCTGACACCACTTATGTCATAGAATCATAGAATGGTTAAGGTTGGAAGGGACCTTAAAGACCATCAAGTTCCAACCCCCTGCCCTGGGCAGGGACACCTCCCACCAGACCGGGTTGCTCAAAGACCCCTCCAGCCTGGCCTTGAACCTCTCCAGGGATGGGGCAGCCACAGCTTCTCTGGGCAACCTGGGGCAGGGTCTCACCATCCTCACAGCAAAGAATTCCTTCCTCATATCTAATCGAAATGGGTAGGATGGAGTAAATTGAAGCCTGTAGGGGAGCTGGATCCTGGGCTACATTTAAGAATCAACAAGATCTGAGGTTTTATTCTGCTTAATGATCTCACATACTCACAAGCTCACTCTTCCCTAGCTCTCTGGGTCTAGACTTCCCAGCAGGGACATCACTAGTGGCCTAGAATGGTCAGGCAGAAAGTCATGTCAGCTCCAGCTGCTTGCAGCCACCTATCTTGGGCATCACCAGCAAAGGTTCCTGGGTGGTCCCCAGCATTTGTCTCCATGCAACTGTCATCTTCAGGATCTTCCCCCACTTCCAGGATCTTTCTTCCATCCAGAACTTTCACCCCCTTCTTTCCATGTTCCCCTCTTGTTATAAAGACCATTTCATTTAGGAAACTCTTCTTTTCTACCCCTACTCTTCTTTTCAGAACCATAAGCCCTCCATTTTCCCAACCTGAATAATCTGTGTGTAGAAGCATGATGTCTGAGCAGTCTCCCTTGTTCCATGTCCCTGTTAACTGGAGGAGTCAGGAGATGCCACTCTTGTTTAGACCTAATGTTCCCAAAATTTACAAGCAGCCTGTACCATTTGCAGCTAGTAAGCGCAGGCTCTGCTCGATACCTCAAAGGTTTATTTTCAGACATTCACCCCTACACACAGCTGTTAATGGATACAGTTATTTTTTCCCCAGAGACAAGTATAAGCAAGGAAATTGTTACAGGAAAAACTCAAATGATTCAGAAGCCGTGGTCAAGTAAGCATCTTATTTTAGAGGATCTCTACCTGGCCTTTTTAAACTAAATGCTAAACTGTTTAGACCCATAAGGTTTTAAGCTCCAGTAATTAACCTCAAATGAAGACCTCGCTTCTCTGGAGCTTTTAAAACCTGAAATCTTGCTTTAAATATATATTCACATATAATTTCTTACACTTTCTGCTCTATAATTCAGTTATTTTGTCAGGTAGAGTGAAGGAATTCCAAGACGCAGCCTAGTGGACATATTTTTGATACATCTTTTTCACACAGCCTGCAGATATCTGTAGACATTAACAATACTGTTTCTTGCAAATAATTACTAGTAGGAGTACTAAGCCCTATATTTTAAAGTAAAAGAATCGAGAGAAGACTCTCTTGTATCATATTTGTGTTTAAAGCTTGCGTTTTTTACGTCCTCATTTCATCCTAACAAGGTGCTCTACCATTGCTACCCACAGGTCAAAATATTGTCTCTGAACAATGTTATACAGTATAATCATATGCCAACTTAAATCTTTCTAAAACATAAAAATCACAAACTTTGGGAAAGATGGTCATAGAACTGAAAATCTTGTAAGCATGTACATGGAAGATATCTCTCACCACAAGGGCGGCTGTGGAGGGGGAAGCCTTCTGTCTCTTGAGTTCTGGCCCTAGTAATTAAGTCCAAAACATTAAGTCAAATCTACTAATTCACTTCTTTTCTATTGACAGCTCTGTCTGCAGCTCAGTTGATCCACCAAAGGGGACTAAAGTTTCTGTCTGATTGTGCCTCAAAAATCTGGACTGAACAAATTGCTAGATGCTGTTAACTGACAAAAGGTTGGGTACACATCATAGCAGCTAACAGAGTCTTTTCCCAGTGACTGAACAGAAAAACATGAAAGAATGAATCCTGCTCTGGTTGGGTGAAGTACCAATTAAGTCAGTGGAAAAATAGCCATTTGGGTCAGTTTCACTGCAAGCAAAGTATTTCAGGGTGGCTGCTGGTTCTTCAGAGCTGTAGTTTTGCAGCCTTGTACTCAGCCTTTTAATGGCCTTGGCTTAGCTGTCTTTCTTCACAGAGAGAATGGGTTTCTCTGAGTTATATTTCTGAAGCTTTTCTTTTGTGTGGATGAGGGGGGTGAATGAAGTGTGAAAAGTGAAGGCAAACCATGTTACAGAGGAACATCGACAGGGTGATGTTCTTAAAGAAAAATTACCAAAATCACATGGACGAGAGCTGGTGGCTAGACGTGATATGCAGCACTTCAGTATCTTCTACTAATTTAGCAGTGTGCTTAAAATGAAGTACACTTTCAACTGGCAAGGTGCCGATCTGTAAAATAAATGCTTATGCCTTGCCTGGCCATCACAGAATGGCATCCCTTGAATTTTCTGTATGAAATGCCCACACTCTCTGCAGAGCGAGTTAAAGAGTATTAGATGTCCTAACACTGCTGCAGCAAAGTGTAATTGACTGCAGTTCGGGGTGAGCAGAAGCGCTGTCGTTCCTTTGCAGTAGGTGCTTGCAGTGATCACAGGCAAAGAGTGGGCATGATTACGGGGGCAGGCCTTTAGTTTTCTACTCTAATTGGGCAGACTGACCTGGTTGGAAAACAATAAGAACCGAGACCCTTTCATCCAGAACTCAAACCAAACATTTCTCATGAAAGAGTTTGCCTAAGATGAATGCAATCCCCTCAGGAAGGGAAGATAAAGTCCTGACTCCCCTCCTAGAAAAGGAAGTAGTCAAGAATAAAACCACTTGCAGTTCGTTAAGGAACTGCTCTGAATGACATTTATGAATTCTGTCCAAAGAATTGATGGGTGTCTGAAAGAAATAGCCATAAATCCTACAGATTTATTTCACAGAAATACCACTGAGTATAAGGGGTCTGATTTTTACACTGGGCTGATCTTATTGGATTAATTTCTCGTTTGCTCCAGCATGATGAGATATCAGAATCAGGCATTAAAATTTTTACCTGCTCTCAGAAAGTAAGCTACAAAGCGGGTGGCCCTGACTGCAAGTCAAATGGTGAAGCATGAATGGATTAACATCAAAACATTTTTCTTTCTTCCTTTCTAACTAAAATTGCTTTCAGCTTGCTGAATTTCTAATGCATCCTCTGGTGATCACTTCCTCAGTCCCCCATTCCCTCTCTGCTCTCTCATCTGCTTGGCTCTGATGATCATGCACCATGCAGAGGTATGAGCCGTATTTTTAGATGCAGAGACCTTATAATTGATTTCTCCCCTTCAGTTGCTGTGAGGAGTAACTAGATACTTTGTCACTTTTAAGTCTCGAAACTCACTATTTCTTTTCCTCCACCCCATTTCATCATACCTCAATGAGGATTGTGCTGAAGGGATATATGAATCCCTCCTGCTGAGCCAACAGGCTAGCTTTTAATTGGCTTTTATGAATCATTTTCAAGGTGGTTGAAATTGTAGAAAAAAATCTAAAATAATTTAAAGGGGATGTCGATTCCTTTTTCATCTTGTTATTTTTTTGAAAAATCCTTCTACAAATATGCCTAGTTGCATCTTAAAGAGTTTTTCTTTCCTAGAGAAAGTATCTTTTTTTTTTTAAATTGATGTTTTCAGTTAATGAACATGGAAGAATTATTGTCTATTAAAACATGTTACCACAGACAGAGTAAACTCTTAATTTTTTGTTAAAGGCAACATCAAAATGAGACCTAGTTGCTATCATGGGCTACCAAAATTGATTTTATAGTGCTTAGAATTAACAGCCAAGTCATAAGCCTGTTGGCAGTGCAGCTGCACTTAGTAGCAGAAAGTTTTCTTGCAGTAAAATATACGTTCCTTGGGAGTACATGCCACACATCCTACATTCTGTATTATCCAACTGATACTCAGACTACTTTTTGCTGCAAGAAGGTGAAATCCCTAATGGAAGCTCTGTGAATATAATGACAAAGAGCAGTGCTCCATCAATACATTACAAAGCAACTGGGCTATTCCATTCCTATCTTTTTTTTTTTAAATCATCAAGCTTTTTTACATGCCAGTTTGTGCTCTGTGACACAACACCTATGTTTCTGTTCCTTTAATACAATAATGCAGAAGCATTACATATTTTTTTTAAATCTGCTTTTTTTAAGCTTGAGCAGTTATCTGTTGTTAGCTAGCAGAATCATATATGGTACACTGGAAAAAAAATTCACAGGAATTTCTAGATTTTTTTTTTGCAGGGATAAAGTCATGTTCTTTCTACTGATTCATTTGAGTTTTCCTGATCAGTCATGTGAAAAGTCCAAATTCAAGCGATGGTGTAAGCTCAAACAAGTCTCCTGAAAGTAATAGGATTGCAACTCTTGTGCCCAAATGCAACACAGACTTCAGAAAGAAGTGTAGTCATGCAGCATGAAAGCTACAGCTTACAAACTCTGATTTCTCCCGGTGTGAGTCTCCTGTTATTTGTTTTCCATGAGAACATTACATGTAAAACAATTGAGACTTGAGAACCTTGAATGTTTCTATTTAATCCACTACAGATTTAAGCCTAAGCAATGGAATGAAGCTGTTTGAATGAAATTGCCTGTATCTAATACAGTACATCTTTACAATAGAAGTGTCATTTCTGTTCATTTAATATGCTCAGTTTCTCACCACACTTCATGCATCTGTAACACCAGGAGGTTTTCTACTTGCTTTCTCAGTTAGGCAGAATTTAACTCCTTCACTTTGGAAAAATTAAATACTCATAAAAGTTTTAAGTGTCTTAAGAGGAAAACATGGAGAAGCGAGGAGTTCACTGATATGAGCTTTTGGCTACAGATTTAAGCATTTCGGATTAAGAAACTACATTCACTTAATAGACCCATAAAATAGACAGCTACTGTTTTGTGGTGGTTTTTTTTCCTGTGATACCCAATTAGCTTTCTAATCCATTATTGCTATTAATAGTATCATCAGCTGCAATATCACTTTCTCCCAGTTTAAAATATATCACTTGGAAAGCAACTAGGAAAGCAGAAGAGAATGAGCAAGAGGGCATCTAGCGGTAAAGGTGGAGTTTATTTAATTGGAAACAAAGGAATCACTGAGTTTACTGGAAAAATGTCATCTCAGGTTGAATAAAGTAATGTATTTCATATTTCCAAAATATTTTGTAGAAGTCAAAACATGTCAGTAAACTTTCATGGGAGACTTTTTATCAGAGTGTTGTTTGTCAGTATGAAATGAAATATTTAGATGTAACTGTGTTTGTTTTTCTTCAGTTAGTACCATTAGCAAGACTGACTTTGAAATTGTTTTCTTGGCTCACAACTGTTTGTCCAACTACTCCCTTTAAACACCAACCAAACAAAAAACTCAACCAAACCCTAATAACCTTAAGGAAAGAGAGGCAAAGGTAGTGCCGGAAGACTCTAAGTTTTCCCTAGAAAGCAGCTCTACAAAGTATATTCTGTCCCTTTTAGAGCTGCATGGTAGGATTGAGTTGATATGGTCCAGGATGGTTATCCTGAGAGAATAAAAAAAAAAAAACTAAAAAAAAAAAAAAGACAAGCAGAGGACATGGCCTGCAGTTATTGACTGTTCTACCACAAAGATAAACCTTTCTCATTTTTTGTTTTTACCCTTTGTAAGAGACCAAAATACTGGCTCATCTGCCTCACTGACTTACTTAAATGCTCAGGTAAGTGAAATCAGCTGCTGGGAAGCCCAGCCCTCCACAGAGTTGAAAGAAAATTTCAGGGAAGAGCAAGAGAGGATTACTAAGCCGAAGTAAAGTTTTTCTGACAGAAATAGTGCCTCTGAAGAAATACTGGTCTGACTCTTCAGGTACAAATTGTATCTTTCTGGAGAGAGAGAGATCTATTTGGTTCTTGAGTTATATTGCAAAAATTGTCATTGGTACCAAAGAATGATACTTCCACTGGAAGAGGTTGCCCAGAGAAGCTGTGGCTGCCCCATCCCTGGAGCTGTTCAAGGCCAGGCTGGATTGGGCTTTGAGCAACCTCATCTAGTGGGAGGTGTCCCTGCCCGTGGCAGGGGTTTGGAACTCAGTGATCTTTAAGGTCCCTTCCAACTCTAACCATTCCATGATTCTATGAAGAAAGTACAATTCATCAGCCAAGGGAAGCCTCTGTCTATTTTGAACATTATGGTCTCCAGATGACAGCAGATCAATATGGAGCCTGCTACAAAAAGGGAATATTAAAATTAAAAATACACTGTAGTTGTTTATTATTTATTGATAATTACTTTACTAAACCCCTAACAATCACAAAAGGGTATCCCCTCCAGGAAAAGTTCCGCTCCGGTTTCTAGCGGGCAGTTCCCCAGATAGAGTAGAAAGCCTGATCTTGCTTCTGAACCTCTTGAAGGGACTTCTAAGTCATTTTTTCAAGAAGTGAGTAACAGATACTATGACCAGGATTAGAAGGGCCCTGCCTCTGCGTAGGTGGAGGTGGCTGATAAGGAAGCACATCTCCTCTTAGCACCTCGACTGCTTGGCTGGATGTTCAAAGGTCCTTGCCAAACAATATGCAACAGATGTACATGGAGTAAGTGGGTCACATTGATCACACAGCGAACCCAAATGAGAAACCCCAGTCTCCCAGGAGTTCTGAAAGTGATTGTGGACTGAAGGCAAAGATTTTGGAATATCCCCAGAGGCCTAGGTGACGCCTGCTGAAGAGGCCCCAATCTCCTGTTTAGTACTGGTTTTAGTACAATAAACTACCAGAAAATGAGAAGAAATGTGCCCTCTTCACGAATGGGTCTTGCTGTGTCATAGGAAAGCACTGAAAGTGGAAGGCTGCCGTGTGGAATCCTCCACTACAAGTTGTATAAGACACTGAAGGACAAGGTGAATCGAGCCAGTTTGGGGAGGTGGCCAGTGTCAGCTGGCTTTAGACATTGCCGAGCAAGAGAAATGGCCAGTACTTTATCTCTATACCAATTCATGGATGATGGCAAATGCTCTGTGTGGGTGGTTATGGCACTGCCAGCAAAGCAACTGGCAGTGCAGAGGCAAACCCATCTGGGCTCCCAAACTGTGGCAAGATATTGCTGGCCGGATAGAGAATCAGGTTCTGAAAGTACATCATGTAGGTGCCCATGTACTCAAGAGTCAGGCCACTGAGGAATATCAGAACAACCAGCAGGTGGATTGGGCTGCTAAGATTGAAGTGGCTCAGGCCAATCTGGACTGGCATCACAAGGGTGAATTATTCATAGCTCAATGGGCCCATGACACTTCAGGCCAACAAGGAAGAGATGCCACATATAGATGGGGTCATGACCAAGAGGTGGACACTATTGCACAGGTTATCCATGAATATGAGACATGTGCTGCAATCAAGCAAGCCAAGTGGTTAAAGCCTCTCTGGTATGGAGGATGATGGCCGAAATACAAATATGGGGAGGCCAGCCAGATTGATTCTATCATGCTCCCACAAACCCATCAAGGCAAGCGCCATGTGCTCACAATGCTGGAAGCAACCACTGGATGGCTGTAAACATACCCTGTGCCCCATGCCACTGCCCGGAACACTTTCCTACCCTTGAAAAGCAAGTCCTGTGGTGACATGACACCCCAGAGAGAACTGAGTCGGACAATGACTCATTTCTGAAACAGCCTCATAGACACCTGGGCCAAAGAGCAGTATTTTTTTCTGTCACAAGATTTTCTACAAAAATAACATGCACAGCTTCTGTGCTATATCTGAAAACTCAACAAAGGCCAAGACTGGATATACGCTACTAATTAGTATTTCCAGTAGTCACAAGCAAAGCTAGAAGATTTAGTACTACATGATATATGGACAGATATGTTAAAAGTTAGGGGTTTCTATAGAAGTACTTCCACGGCTTCTTTTGACCCGAGGTACAATTTATAATCTTCATGCTCTTTCTTCTTTATTGAACTTAATCATGCAGCAAGCAACACATTTCACAATTCAAATGAAATATGCCTCAACCAAGGCAGAACAAAAATTGAAAGTAAATAGTTAAGCATGCATTCAGGTGCAGCCAGAGCTTTAAACAGATGCTTTAGGCCTGACTGAACCCTTTGGTTTCCCTTTTTTTTTTTTCCATCCTGGACATTTAGTGTCTGTAAATTGTATAATTAAAACAAAACAAAACAAAAAAGAAGCATTACATTCCTGCATTTTGGGCTTTGAAGCATTTTATAGAACTACATTCAGCTTAATTTCTCCTGCTGGTTTTCTGATCGTGATCCTTATCACTATGAAATGCAAGAATCTAGAACTTGCCAATGTCTCCTTTGTTTAAAAAAAAGAAAAATAAAATCAAGTAATATGAAGGGAGATATTGGTTGCCTGTGTACTATTTTTCTTATCTTCTCCTCATTTCTTACCCTTGTACAGGTTATGGGTTATGCTCTAGTACAACAGGAGGAAATAGCTGTGGAAATTAAACATTTTAAAAGTCAGTATTAAACTCTGAGAAAATAAAAATTAGCACAGGAGGTGCCTTCACATCAAGTCTGTTCTCACCAGCCTGACCAGATTTAACATGGTCAGAACCTTCCAGAATCTTTAAAAAAAAAAATACTGTGGCACTTCTGTGTTTCTTCGTGACTGGCACGGAGGAACATTGAAAGAGAAGTTAATCTTCAGTAGGATTGTCACAGTCACATATTACCCTTGAGGAAATTGAAATATTTCTGTCTTAATCTTGCCATTTCCTGTTCAAAGCGGGAAGAAAAGTGAAAAAGGAGCTGAAACTCGATTTTTTAAAATAGTAACCTTACAAATTTGTTTGCATTGATATACATCTAATTTAATGCAATATACCTGCAAGCTCCAGTCTGTTCTATACCTTGTGTTAAAATATACTTAAAGCATTCTCTTTCAGAAAAGTACTTGACTGTTACTGAGATTAATTTTCCTTCTCAAAGAGTAATTGACACAAAGGGCAGCTTAAATTAATAATTTTATTGTAAGGCAGTAGCCATCTTCCCAGAGCTTATGGCTATTTTGCTCCCAGGCTAAGAATCATTTATTTTAGGTTTATTAGTTACTTTCTAAGGAGTAACACCACTTTCAAGCATTTCCTATGCTTCTGTATATTCTCAGAAAGCTATCCAACATAAAACCTTAAACCAGACATATCTGGTCTCCAAATATGAACAAAATATCCGGAACAAATGTAAAACCAACTTTATTGCACACTTCCATCTTTTTTCTTCTTTAAACAGGAGTTAAATCTTGCTGTTACTATCTGAACTCAGCCTTACCCAGAGAGCTTGTTTACGAGACTGCAATATTCACTCAGCAAAGATCAGTGGCCAAGACTTTCCGCCAATCATGTTAAAAATTCAAGTCTTTCTACAGGCCACTACATGATCTGCATATCACATCATAGCAAAAAATATATATATATTTGGACATTTTCCAAAATTTCCAGTTATCCATGAGAGGTGATGAATACAGAATCCCTGGGCTGAAGAGCTTGACAGAAGTAGTGGAAAAGACACAAGAAATTGTACATGCTGATACCTTTAATTATAAATTTTCTCCATTTTTAATCACTGTCTATTGGTCTATTCTTGGATATAGAGTAAGTTATGAAGGATTCAATCATGAGAACTCTAACTATAGATCTTAGCTTATGTGGTTGTTATTTTTTTTCCTGTAGCTCTGACTATATATAGTCAGTATACAGTTTATATCAGTGTGTTCCTTCATCACAGCGTAAAACTGAAGATCTCCTTTTTAAAAATACCAGTTTCTATGGAGAAATCAAGATTCTTGTGATATTAAAACTATCACCCAGCTAATAGCATCCCTAGTGATCAGTACTGTTATAAACTCACCTAAATCCCTCTCTGAAATGCACCCTAATCCCTGGCAGACCTCTTCACTCTCATGAGCAAGGCAGACACCTTGACTTCTCTCAGCAGGAAGAGTGAATCTAAAGGAGTTCCTCCCTCTTAGCTCCTCTTTTTTTTTTTTTCCCCACTTTTTTTTTGTTATCAGAAATGATTTCTTCAGTTGGAGGATACTAAGAGGGTGTTATGAAGATGTCTGTGTTTGTATCTTGCCTCTAAAATTGTTTTTTTCACGGAATCACAGAATTGTTGGAGTTGGAAGGGACCTCTAGAGACCATCTAGTCCAACTCCCCTGCTAAAGCAGGGTTGCCCTGAGCACATTACTCAGGACTGCATCCAGGTGGGTCTTGAAGATCTCCAGAGAAGGGGACTCCACAATCTCCCTGAGTAGAGTGCTCAAAACTACTGACAAACAGAAAGGGCTTATGTGGGAAAACAACACTTAGCTTGAAGCCTGTAGTTATTTCCCAGTGATCCTGACTTCATGAACCATCAATCACAGAGATTTTCTTCTATTATTGGTTTAAACCATGTTGTATTTTGATTTAGTGAATATAATATGTAATTATTTTACAGATTTTGCTCTTGTCCAAAAATTAACAATCAAGCTATTCCTCCCTGTTACTGTATTCTCCCAGTCCATACTCCTGTCTGTACTCACTGGGTTAAGGCTCCAACCCACTCTGGTGCTTGATATGTGAATAAAACAAAAGGCTCCATTTGCTGAATAATTTGTTCACATATCAGCTCATTCCGAACCAGCCCTTCTTGCCACTTCCTCCACAGACAACCTCTTCAGTGCATTTATCCCACACTGTTCATTCACAGTTTGATACATTGTTCAATATATTATTTCGTTTGACATAGATTTCCTCCAGAGAACAGCAGTGACTCATGGCTGCTCCTGAGTCACTGCTGATTTTGTAACAACAGATGCAGAATTTTGCAGCAACAGAGTATTCTATACTATCCAGGTATGATGATTTTTTAATTTATGAAAATACAGTAAATCAGAATACCTTCTACTTCCCAAAGCAGTCTATGCCCTTCTAAAAGGCAAAGGAAGTACTTTGCCAAACTGGGCATGATATGAAACAAACAGACTCCTATATTAAGAAAGCAAAAGCAAATCCACTTCCTAACCCTGAATACACCCCATAACATCCTCATTGGGAAACTGAGGAAATGTGGACTAGATGAGGGGACAGTGAGGTGGGTTGAGAACTGGCTGCGTGACAGGACCCAAAGGGTAATGATAAACGGAGTAGGTTCAAGCTGGAAGCCAGTAACTAGTGGTGTCCCCCAGGGATCAATACTGGGTCCAGTGCTGTTCAACATATTCATCAGTGACCTGGATGAGGGGACAGAGTGTATCCTCAGCAAATTTGCTGATGATACCAAACTGGGAGGGGTGGCTGACACCCCAGAAGGCCGTGCTGCCATCCAGCGAGACCTGGACAGGCTGGAGAGCTGGGCAAGGAAGAACCTCATGAGGTTCAACAGGGAAAAGTGTAGGGTCCTGCACTTGGGGAAGAAGAATGTTAGGCATCAATACAGGTTAGGCATGGACCTGCTGGAGACAAGCTCCGAAGAAAAGGATCTGGGGGTCCTAGTGGACAGTAAAATGACAATGAGCCAGCAGTGTGCTCTTGTGGCCAGGAAGGCCAACGGTATCCTGGGATGCATAGGGAAGAGTGTGGCCAGCAGGTCAAGGGAGGTCATTCTGCCCCTCTACTCTGCACTGGTGAGGCCACAACTGGAATACTGCGTCCAGTTCTGGGCTCCCCAGTTCAAGAGGGACAGAGAACTACTGGAAAGAGTCCAGCGTAGGGCAACTAAGATGATTCAAGGACTCGAGCATCTCCCTTATGAGGAGAGGCTGAGAGAGCTGGGACTCTTTAGCCTGGAGAAGAGAAGGCTGAGGGGCGACCTTATCAATGCTTATAAGTATCTCAAGGGTGGATTGAAGGAGGAGGGAACCAAACTCTTTTCAGTAGTTGCCAGTGAGAGGACAAGGGGCAATGGGCACAAGCTGGAACACAAAAGGTTCCACTTGAATATAAGGAAAAACTTCTTCACAGTGAGGGTGACTGAGCCCTGGAACAGGCTGCCCAGGGAGGTCGTGGAGTCCCCTTCTCTGGAGATTTTCAAGACCCGCCTGGATGCAGTCCTGAGTGGCATGCTCTGACATGCTCTGGGTAGTCCTGCCTTGGCAGGGGAGTTGGACTAGATGATCTCTATGGTCCCTTCCAACTCCAAAAAAAATTCAGTGAAATTCAGTGAAATTCAGTGAATAATGATGTCAACTACTATCACTACCATTGGATAAAGAGGACTTTTTTTCTTTGTTTTTACTGATAAATGCACATATTTAATACTTTTCTGCATTTCCTGGCTAAGAAAATATAAAAACTCAACACCTGCGATAAAGGTGTATCAGAGACAACACCAACTGGCCAACAAGCCAATTGCTCTAAACGTTGTTAGCTACATTTTTCAAATTTGACAGGAATCAAAGTAGAGTCATATGAATATCAAGCTTCTGGCTACCTTTCAGAATACATCATTTTAATTTCTCTATTACCACATGAGAAAAGTCACTAAGGGTACATCTTAAGACAGGTATTATATTGCTATATTCATACTGCTTTGTTACTGCATGTCAGATGAACTGTGTGGCAGAAATATTCACCTGTACAATATTACAATATATGTTTTCATACTGTTTCACAATCCTCAAAAAAGTCATTAAATGTTCCCTCTGTTTTGTTTTTTTTTTCCTGCTACTACTAGTATTTGCATTTCCTTCAAAGTCAAAAATAAGTATTGAAAGTTCTTCACACATTTGAGAGTGAGGGAATCACTAAGGGCAGTTGTAGAGATTAATCACTCAACATTTTCAAGTCTAGACCAGGAAATGCTTTAGAATATATCATGCAAGAATACAACACTCCCTGTAGGGATGGAATTGATGAGTTTATCAGTCTTTGTTCTTTCTTTTTCCCCACACATTTTTAGGAGGGAATTTTATTGAAAAACCTGTGTCCCCCCTAATTCTCTGAATTTTATGCAGCCTTTGAGAGGAGAATTCCTATCATAATTAGTGTTCAAAAGCTTTTCTAAAAACCACCTGTAGGCACCTGATAAACTATCCTTTAATGTTATTTTTTTCCCCCATTAGTGTAATAAAACATTAAATTTGTCATTTTAGAAAGCAAGTTTATTTCCACATCCTTTTATATTTATTTGATGAAAATAACTCTGGAAAAGTCTCATGCTGTTCACCTGTTTGCCAGAGAAACAACATGTGTTAAGTACTATTACATTCTAACATTAAATGGTTGCAAACTACTGATACGCTTCCACTTATTATCTCTCTGGGACATCTGTCTGTCAATATTAATATGGTAAGTGGCTAAGCAATCATCCCTAGCAAATAAGTATCAGATCCAAATGCATCACCCTTCAAGCAATTAAATGGAAGCTTAGGGATAGAAGATTAACATACTATTATTTTTAATTACATTATTTATGCTGATTTTTACTTTACGAAAATTAATAGGTGGTTAGAAAACAAACAGCAAGAATGGGCTCAATTGCTTTGAGATAATTCTTTCATTGCATTTGCCACTGTAATTCCCTCGGAACAAGAAAAGAGGGCCCTCCAGTTGTTTAGCCCTAACACTAGGTCAGTTCCTTTTACCTGTCAGTTAGAGAAGAGTGTTACTGGGCTCTGTTTTTCTGCCACACCACGGAGCTTTTGGGCTCTGTTTTCCACTCAGATGCAGATTTTGTTAGATACCAGTCAGCCTTGGTATCTCACATCTATCCAGTGGAAAATACATGGAAGGATCAATAGTATAGAATAAGGTAACTCACAGATAATATAGGTCACTCATTCCTTAAGGAAAATAAAGTCTCACTCACATATATACCAGACCCTGTAAGTTTACTCACTTTTGCATATACCATTACACCTAAGAGAAAAAGCTGTGGGATTCTGTACCAGTAACATTAAAGCAAATAGAGAGGATAATATGGAAGTAAACACTGAATGTTCATGTTATTTTCTGCATGCTCACTGCAGACTCACAAAGAGCAAGAAAAATATCTGAATTTGAATAGCTAGTAACAACCTGATCAAAAAATTTATTAAGATACAATAATGACAAGCCCATCAGAATCTGGTGTATTAGAATTAGTAGTAGTAGTTCTGTTAGTAGTCTGGGAATACACCTTTTACTACTGTCTTCTGAATAAGGTCATCTTCTTTCTTCTTACAAGTATTTTATCATCAGCTGGCATTAAAATCAATCATAATCACTCTTTTCACTTGCACGGATTGGGGCCTCTCTCCCTCAAAGTCAAAGTGCATCATGGGATATCATCACCAACTAATCCTATTTCAACTTGAAACATTCTGCAAAAGGTGGCTGGTAACTTGAGCCAAGGTATATCACATAGTAAAGGACAAGTTTATAAACAGAAGGCTATATAACAACAAAACAAAGCTTTTCTGAAGGAGTTTCAGATGCATTGGTCCTATCACATCCCATACAAGAGTGTCCAGTGAGCCAGCTATGTGTTCTTGGTTTCATACACATTGCAAAGTAAACAGGCTATAGTATAAATTGAACTTTATAGGTAACTAGTGGGTATATTTTGGACTGTCACCATTAAATGAAATTTCTACCTCTTTTTAAGAAATTTTAGCTCTAAGTAAAGTTGGCAGCAACAACTGTTGTATGTACTGAGTAGCTCTTTGCTCATACGTAAGCCTACGTAGTTCCTGCCCAAAATTTCCTTCAACTTTTGTACCTAAAACAATGGAATTTTCTGAAGAAATGCCTACTGCAATTGCTGAGCAGCACTGGAAGAAGATCAAGTGTGTAGTTGCCAACATAATCAATATGTTAGTTCTGGTCCCAGACGTGCTGGCTCAGCACCATATTTTGCAGGCAAGATTTGCCTCAGGATAGCAAACTTGCTTTAGCAGGAACTGTGAGGGTCATCCAATGCCTTGCTCTCTGTACAAAACATAGGGTAGAGTTGTGGCTTGGGCCAAGTTGGCCAATGACAAGATGACAGGTGCTCTCCCCCACCTCTTGCTTCAAGGAGAGGAAGAAGAAATATAAAGAAATTTATGAGTTTAGGAGAAAACTAAACTACTTCAATGAAAGATGAATAATAAAATCAAAAGAAAATAATGAAATAGATGCAGTATATATAAATATATACAAAATCGCATCACGTTCCCAGTAAGAAGTCATCAGCAGCCACTGGGAAAGTTCCAGACTGATCTCAGTGACAAATGGGAACTAGATTTCAGAACTCACTGATGGAGACTGAAGTTAGGCAAACTGACAGGGTCCTCCTCAGATGCCAGTCATTGAAGACGTGTCCTTGAAGAAGAGCCCTTGAAGGCAAGCCAACCTGAGCCTCTTTGATCTCTCAGCTTTTCTACTGAGCATGGCAGATGAGTTAGAATACCCTATTGGTCAGTTTGGGTCACCTGACCTGTCCACACCTCCTCAGAGGTGAAAACCCTCCATGGGGTAAACAACCAAGTCAGCTGACCCTGGTTGTCACAGCAACAAGTATAAGCAAGAGCCTCTCTCATCCAACAGAAAGTTGGCTCTGCTTCACCTCAAACCAGGACAGGTAGGACAAGTTAATTCCACCTTGACTACTACCACCAAGTCACCATTTAACCCAGAAGATGAGGGTCTCCAGGATGTGCTGCTGCTTGGAAAATGTTTCACGGCAGGAGCAATACCTGCCAAATGCTCGCCACAGGATCAGTAGAGCCACTAGTGGCTTTAAAACAAAGGGAAAGGAAGAGGACAGGAGCAATGGTGGCGCTGTGTCAGAAAAAACAAAGGTTGACACAAGCCTTGTCTGCTCACCTCTGCTTCCCCCACTGGAAAGCAGTACTTTTCATATTGGGATTGAGGATGTTGCAAAGGGGACAGATGACAGATGAGGGATGGACAAGGAGAGTGTAGCAAGATGGGGTTGATGAGAACTGACAGTACAACCTCTCTGTAATTTTAAATATTCAAGCTCTGCTGCTACAAGAGTTAGCTGTAATCCTGTAAGCATTCACCTTGAGTGTGCAAGATTTCTTTCTATGGATATAGTCCCAGTAAGTCTCGCTACTATTTGTTTCATTATAATAAGAAGCTGGAAAAGCATCAGTGAAGTTTATGACGATTTTGGACAATATTAAGTCCAAAAACTGCTGGATAATGGGGGGGGATAGACTGTATGATGAATATTGTTGTGTCAAGCAGTGTGTGACTAATGTGAAGCTGTGAGAGTACCAGGGAAATAAGATATCAGGGACAAAGTTGGGGGGGGGGGGGCAGGGGCTTTCAATCACACTTGGAAATATGACATCCCTTCTCAAACAGGCGATTTCTCATTAAGTGTCTTTTGACATTCCCCAAGCATTAATACACCTGTTGAGAAAATGGCATTTGTCCTGAAAACAAAAGAGAATGTCAGTTTTGAACAGCAAAGGCTGGAAAACTGCTTAGTGGCAGTAGAGATTGCTGTAAATTTTGGAAAAATAAACACCTTCCATAAATAAGCATTTTCCAAGGTGCTCATGCAAAAATACCGACTTATGACATACTGAAATGTTTACTCTTTTTAAAGAAAACTCTGGGGAATATTTTCTTATATTGAAATGTAGAATGATCATAAAAGCTTAGTTCACAATGTATCTGATCAAAATGATGAGGCCTTGTGAAGGACAACATTTTATAGAATTAAAGATACAAGAGGTACATTAGATCTTAATGTTCACATCACAAAAGCATATTCTTTGGAAGTAGACATTTTACAGATTTACAAGAAGTTTGGGTGGAATTTTGTTTTGTGTCCCCATTTCTACCAGAGTTAGGGCAAAGAATTAAAGCAAATTACTATGAATATCTCAAGTCTTTTTTTTGTTGTTGTTATTGTCAAGGAAGAAATTTTTCCGAACTTAGAAATATCTCACAAGTATTATTACTGTCAAAAATTTATTCACTTCTTTTTCAGAATAAGGAGCAAGCTGGAAAAACATGTAATACAGCAACGTAAGGAAGAAAGAAGTCAATAGGGTATTTTACCACCACTGATTTTATATTTGGAAGTGTTTAACTATCCAGGGCAGGGGCCTGGAACTCGATGATCTTTAAGTGACCTTCCAAATCAAACCATTCTATGATACATAATTACACAGATCAGAGTAATAGTTTCCCTTTCAGTAAGTTTGTTGATGGCAATATGTTACTATTCAAATAGTTCTAGTTACCTTGTTCATGCAAAGTTTTAGCAAATTTGAAGACATGAAAATAAATTAATATGATACAAAATGAAGGAAGGAACTGTTGATGTCATGACTGGAGAAAGTTCTTGCAAAGCTCTTTGATCCATTGGGTGTCCTGATATTGACATAAAACATAGCATGGGAAACTAATGGAAGACTGGCAAAGAGCATTGTAAATACACTCCAGTGACTTGCACCTGAAGTGTCAGAAAATGCATATATCACACTAATCATCATTTAGTCTTATGTGCTTGACAAGCAGAACAGCTGCACTTAGGTAACATAGGCCTGTGACGGACTCAGAAGCACCTTATAGAACATGACTGAGATTTCTGCCCTGCTGTTTAAGATCAAAGCACAGTGGAAAACCACCCCTACTTGAATCCCTGATGTACAGACGAGAACAGCAGGTTTGGACTCTCTGTCTCACTAGCAAGGACTCTCCCTAGCGAGGAATGAGCTCCGCAGTGCCTGCAATTCCTCCTGCATGCCTCTGCCCAGGTGCTGCTTGGAGATCCCTGGGTTCATGAGGTATCAAGATTAAATTTACTCTTTGCATTTCATCCATGGTTTCGTGGTTGTTCCTGCATCCTGCCTGTGTCGGCTCACACACAGAGCAATGGATTCAGTGTAAATCTAACAGATAGCCAGAGGTAACACTTAGGAGGGAAATCAATACTGATGACAACTGGCAACAGAAGAAAGTACAAATTAACGTGCGTTGATCTGTTCTAGGCATCATAAGTCACGTGTAAAAGGTAAATTAATTTGACCAGAGACTTGTCTACTTAGAATATTTGAGACTAGTTTATGCAAAGAATCTGTCATTTAGAATTACATACTTTATATTATTTTTAGGGATTTACTATTTACATAAGAACAAAGAACATATAACATTTAGAATATACATTACTACAACACTTCGTACTCACAAGCAAAAGCAGACAAGCACTGCTTATTATGCGAGCCTGTGAATCAGCTGATACTTTAATAATAAACATGTATTTTCTACTGAAAAGCTCAGAATTTCTTCCTAACCATTATTTTTCTATTTCTGATGGCCAATAAATGTAATAATGTCAGCCCAAAATGTAGTACGTCATGTTTTGATCAACATAAAAGTTTCAGAAGCCAAAACCAGAGGCTTTACACTCCCAGTTGGAATAATTTCCTGCTTCTTTTAAATGGTTCGTTTGTAAAGAAAAAGGAGGGCTGTTAAGTCAAATGGCAGCTTTACCAAAACCAAAGCAGAAGAAAAGCTACAATAATATAAATTCTGCTTAAAACCCAAGCTGTCTCTGTTTTTAGAAAATATAAACCCAAGGCGAAAGCCAAATAGTTTGCTGTGAAACCTTCTAGCACTTAAATTTCTTTCAAGATATCCACAGATTTGAAGGAACAATCAGCACAAAAATCTTAGAAGCTGAATGTACAGACATCATTGTTCTGCAAACACTGATTACTATTGTCAGACTGAAAAATGTCTGCTGAATAATGAAATGATCCGTTTTAGAAAAAATGTTTATGTCTGGATGGCTCTTCTCAGATTACAGTAAACTCTAAACTACTGTCATTTTATTTTATTTTATTTTTTTTAAATGCAAACATAACTTCTTCCCTTGCCAGGTATATAATTATTCAATTGCACGTGTACCAGATTTGTATATTTTCAATTAAGCACAATACCTATTAGAGTCGTTTCTGCTCCTAACATATGCACATAACAAAATCTACTTATACAGAAAATCTACAGTGAAGTAATGCAAAAGCTTCAATTTCTTTAGTGTGTCAATTACAATTACAGTGAAGGAGATGGAGTAAGACAATTAGATTTTACCCCGAGCATTCTCAGACCTGAGTAGTAGAACAGATTCTGGAGGAGGGCAGTTCCTTGTCCTTACTGCTGGATCTACAGACCTCAAAGTTTTGATCATTCAGAGGTGATACTACTGTAACTCACCCTGGGGATTCATCTGGGTGTGATCCAAAGCCTTTTTTAAAAAGGCTGACCTTGGCTCATTAAGCTGTAAGAGGGAACAAAAACTAATTCTATGCAAGATAAGAAAGAACAAAGACAGAAGCAGAGATGGCAATAGTTATTAACTCAAGGACTTGAGAGAAAAGCATCAGTATGAAATGATATAAAAGCCTAGGGGAAAAAAAAATGTTCTGTTGGACACAGCAAGGCAGCAATAGATAGCACCCCTTCACCTCTTGCCTGATGACTGCCTTACAAACAGAGACTTACCACATGCCTGCCTTAGGAGCATGCAAATGCTTACCCTGGTAGTAAGTTATTACTAGCTGCTCCCTGTGAGTATTAATTAATCAATAATTGCTATGTGCTCCTAAACTGTGTACTATGCTAGCAAAATTTCTTTCTGCACAGTAGAAAGTACCCAAAAAGCCCCTGTGGAAATAAGGTTCTGCCATGGTTTAGACTTACCTCTGCATTATAAGAAGATTTTCAAAAATTCTCATCAATTTATCTGCCTATTTCTATCACAGGTTAATTAACCTTGGAAATCTGACATTCCTATGTTGCTTCAAAAAAGTCTGAAGATGTGTTCTTAATTTTAACTGATTTTTTAACTGTCCTAAGGGTTGCAAGAACAAGATTAAACCAATTTGAACTGTTTTTAGGATTTCTGAGAATTAGGCCTTAAGAGACTTGGAAAAAGGTCAGTAGCTGAACTAAGAATATCAAACAGGAAATCTTTTACCAAATCCAGCCATCTGCAGTCACAAGCAAGTCTTTCATAAACTATTATAGTCTTTTTAAAAATTAGTTAGTCTTTGCCAGTACTATTTCTAATGGAAATCTGCTCAAGAAAGCTATGCTTATGATGATTAAAAACCTTCTCATTTCCATCCTAAATTTATTCATAGACAGTTCATTCTTATGCCAACATTAAATTTCTTCTTTAAATTCAGTAGCTCTTTTCTTCTCTATGTTTATTCTCCTGATGAATCAATAGAGAGCAATCAGCTCCTTCTCAGCTTCCGTTTCTCTAGATTGAACAAGCCATGCTCTGCCCCTTGTCTTTTGTGGAATAAGCTTTACCTTCTTGGTCACCCTACTTGCACCTCCCAACAGTGGTCCAAGTTACAATCTCCCTTGAACATGCGTAAGCAAAATTTGCAGAGGTGTACAACAGTGTGGAACTTTACCCACGAGAAAATTAGTTTTGCTGTTTGAGTGGCAGCCTTTTTCTCTTATACTTCCCAAAAATATTTTATGTTATGAGTCCCAGGAATTGTTCAGGTAGATGGAGATTCATTTCATGTATATAGTAATTTGTAAGTTCAGAAAAGGATTAATTTTATCTATGAAAGACTTTCAGTTCGGGTTCAGACTGGAAAAAAAAAATTCCTCATAAGGACAGTCAAGCATTTGAACAGGTTGCCCAGGGGGATTGTGCAATCTACATGCCTAGAGGTTTTGAAGACCAAACTGAACAAAGCCCTGAGCAGCTTGGTCTGATCTCAGAGCTGATCTTGCTTTGAGCACTAGAGTGGACTAGAGACCAGAAGAAAATGGCAAAACTCCTGAGTAGAGATAAAGGCAGTTTAACAAAACAGCGAAGGAAGGAGGAAAACAACAACAACAATACTGATAAATGAATACACAAAGCACGATTAATGTACCAGCGCTGACTGACTGGAACCAGAAGCCCAGCCCACTCCCAAGCAGCAATTCCTGCCCCCTGCCCTGGCCAGCTCCCCTGGCTCCATACTGAGCATTTCATCCCATAGTACCCCTTTGCCTAGTTTGGGCCAGGGAAACTTCTCTAGTCAGGAGAAGCTGCTGTTAGAGCCTACATTTGTGATCCTCCATTTATGATAACATTGAGAGTCTTTTAAAGCAGGTGAACCAGAAGCCAGAAGCGAGCTGAAGACGGATGTCAAACACAATAGTCTTTTAACTGTTCACATTCTATTATCTGATTTTCTTACTCTCTGGGCATAGCTGCTGATGTTGACATGAGAAGTGTTATGAATGTTAAATCCAGATTGTACAGGACAATACAGTAAAAAGCACTGGGTGTCTTCATAGTTGTCAATATCTGTCTGGAGCTCACAGCAAAATCCGGGCAAGACATCAGCTATCACAAGCTGCCACATAAGTGCTAGACAGTATCTGAAGCAACCTGTGAGCTTTTAAGTCCTAGGAAGCAGTGGTGTAGCCCTCATTTCAGTCATTGGTGCAGATAAACAGTACTCAGATATCTGGAAATCAAACAATTCAACCACTCTCATTTGCAAAAAGTTTACTGCTAGCCCACCTGAAGGATGAAATGATATTTCCAGAGGGAAACAATGTGGCAGATCTTCTCATAGTTAATACATAAATGTTAAAACAAATTGAGTGATATAATGAGAATTAATTAGCATGAAGTAGGTCCACTGTTTTCTAACTTGGTTTCACAAAGCCTGGGAAAGTTTTACATTTAGAACCAAATTGTATACACTTTCAACTTCAGGCAGCTTGTGGCTCTCCTAGTTATGTGTAGGTGTTGGCAGTTCTGTGTGTTGGTTTTTGCCGGAACAAAATATTTATAATTCATAAATGTATGAATCATAACATTTATATAGCACTTCTGGAGCAGATGCCACAAAAAGCTTAATTAAGTATAAGAGCTTACAATTAAAAAGGAAAGCCAAATGAATAAACCTTAAAGAATGATTTAAGCCCTGCAACTGAGAGCTCTAGAAATAAAGATACAGTGTGACATGAATATCACATGGGCAAGTTACAGGAAAAATACAGTCTCGTAATAGGCAGACAAAAGTATTATAAGAGCAATTATTAATGTGTAACATCTTGTATTTCAAAGTACTCTACACCACTTTACAAGTTCTCTCTGAATAGGTAAGAACCGTTTCAAATTCTATTGAAATGCATGTCATAATATATGTTTTTAATTTGCCAACTCCTTTAGTGGCAATTATTTATGATGATACTCTGTAGCATTCTAGTGAGTGTAATCTACTATATTTTTGAAAAATGAGACATCAAGGCACCATCTGCTATTGAATGCCTACTGTAAAGTAGGGATATACAGCCAATTATCCTCACAATAAGAACACATGCAGTTTAGCATAAAGTCGAATATCAAGGTCTTTAATCCATTTGTCTAAAAAAAAAAAATAATTATAGCTGAGGAGCTAATGTGAACTGATTCAGCCTAACAGCTTCAAATGAGCAGGTTATTAACCCCTAAAACCAGCATGAACAAATGGAATAAAGAATAACTTTTACTCTCTAACAGTAGCTACTCCTATATTTGTCCCAAACAGCAATGAGATTTTTTTCGGCTTTCGGTATGGACCGGTATATTTGTATTAGGGGCTGACTATGGATTATGAACTCATTGAGACTGAATAGTACAATGTTCTTCCTTCAAATCTTTTCAGCAAAAGCTTAGATTACTTTCACAGTCTTTGTGTGAACTTCCTTATCTCCATTTATTTGCCGTTTCTGTGTAAATGAACTTCCTTTTTCCAATGTTGGTGAGGAAGTAATTAACAAAAAGCCATTTGAAGAGCTCTTGATAGAAAGTTTCCATCTTAATAATGATTATCTCATCTGTCATTGATCAAGTGGCCTATTTTTCTGAGCTTTCCAGGTCACTAATGAAGATTCAAAAGTCTAAAACAGCAGTGATGAATTATCCACACTTGAGGTCCATATCTGTTCTTTAAACTCACTGGGAGCTTGTTTCACCATGTGAAAGTATTGAATTGGAATCAGAGAAATTTTGACATAGGAGGTAGGAGGAAGAAGCAAAAGTTTGAGTAGAAGTGTGTGTTAACAATGCACTTTTCAGCTCTTTCAGTTTCTAACCAGATGATTGTTGCAATACTCTTTGACTTGTGAAAAGAGCTGTGGCATCTTAAATCTCAGCTGCAGTAGCGCTGTCTCACAGGA
This sequence comes from Arenaria interpres, assembly GCA_013399435.1. Lineage (NCBI taxonomy): Eukaryota > Metazoa > Chordata > Aves > Charadriiformes > Scolopacidae > Arenaria > Arenaria interpres. Next base: position 42,117 of record VXAK01013528.1, read on the forward strand.
ATACAACACAGGGGGAAGAAAGAAGAGATGTGTATTTGCCTGCTGAAAAGGTGACGGTATGTGTCAATTTAAAAATCAAAATTTTTGTTAGGACAGTTTGCTCTGGTTTTATATTACGATAAATATTGTCTGTGTTTCAAGTGACATTTATTACCCTTCAAAAATCTGAAAACATAGAACATTTGTTTCCTGACCAGCAGTGGCACATGTTGTATGTCATTCTCCCCGTTTTCTTGATGGTTGTTTTGAGACCAATTTGGAGTTACCGGAAGATCACAGCAATACATAAAGGATTCAATTTCAGTATGATAGAAAAGGACACGAGAGGAAGTCATGAGGCTAGATAGCGGTGGGAACACAGATAGTTCTGCTCATAATTTCAGTCTTGTGCAAGATGGTATGAAATCTCCCCTGACACACATGGGGCTGCTCTGCATCTCTACTCCTCCTCCTAGTACTACTACTCCTACTACTCCTACTACTACTAAGTGAAGCCCATAACTGTGCAGAAGATTAACACCATTCTCTGTGAAACTTTAGCAGGAAAGAACACCTATGAAGTTACTCCAAGAGAAGCTTCTGTAAATGAGTAACTCAATGTACTTCCTGCCATGAGTTCAGGCACACTCATCCTGTCATCTTCTCCCGTTCTGTTCTAATAGGACTACTCTTAACATAATGTACTTATGTACTCTTAACACAAATTACAAATCAAGATGATACAATCACACCTAAATAATGACAGATCCCATATGTAAAACACAGCATGTGAATAAATTCCCTTATCACTGATAATACATTGTCTCATTGCAAAACAAAGCAGAAGAAAATGAAAAAACTACCTGATTCAATTGTCCCTTTCATAAGTCATATCCTGAATGATTTTTTTTAGTATTCTGTAGGTTGTCCAATGGTATAAATTGCTGCTACCCTTTCTCCATTATCAGAGACACACACAACGAATACAGAAGTAGTTCTACAATACTTACCTTTATGAATTGAACGATATATATTAAGGACATAGCTAACGGTAGCTAAACATTTAAAACCCAATTGTATACATTAACTGGTATATTGATAAGCGTGATTCCATTTTCACAGATGGAATAAGGAATCTAAGATTTGAGCAACCAGTGAGCAAAGTGTAGCTCAAAAACTATGTAAAATTACAGTTAGACTAATTTACAATATAAGATCCAAATCGTAGGAAATATATCTTCTAATGCGATTTTACTCAGATTAAACCCACTGAGACAGATTGCGCTCTGCAGAACACAGCCAACTGCAAGGTCTACAGCAGCTTAATGTCTCTCTTGTGCTACTCACCAGTTTGATCATTGGGGCTGCACTGGGCCTAGAGGTATGTGATACAGCATAATTAATTAATACAGAAGTCTGGGTAGTATATGTGCAAATGTATTGCCAGTGCCAGTGGTTCCAAATCACAGGCCTCGCTTAAAGAGGTGGGAGTGCACTGCAAGTAAGGAGCGCTCCTTAGACTGTAGTTAAGGAGCAAGGTTAACCAAATGTTTCTTCACCTTTCTGCCAAAATGGATATAAATTATACCAACAGACCTAGTAAGTCAGTCTTACCATGACTACTGCTACAGCTGTCAGCAGGAAGAATCTGTCATCCAAGGAAAAGAGTAACAATGAGCATCAGCAATCCTGGATTAGAGTCATAGAATCATAGAATGGTTCGAGTTGGAAGGGACCTTAAAAATCATTGAGTTCCAACCCTCCACCCTGGGCAGGGACACCTCCCACCAGACCAGGTTGCTCAAAGCCCCATCCAGCCTGGCCTTGAACAACTCCAGGGATGGGACGTCCACAGCTTCTCAGGGAAACCTGTTCCCATGCCTCACCACCCTCACAGCAAAGAATTTCTTCCTGAGATCTCATCGAAATCTCTCCTCTTTCAGTTTAAAACCATTACCCTTCATCCTATTGCTCCCATCCCTGATAAAGAGTCCCTCCCCATCTCTCCTGGAGCCTGTTTAAGTACTGGAAGGCTGCTATAAGGTCTCCCCAGAGCCTTCTCTTCTCCAGCCTGAACAACCCCAAGTCTCTAAGCATGTCTTCATAGGAGACATGCTCCAGCCCTCTGAGCATCTTCGTAGCTCTGCACTGGGTTAGGACAAAGCAGGCTCGAAACAGGGGTTGGAGTGTTGCAATGCAATCCAGACTGTAGCAAGGAGACTTTAGCCAGTAACGTGCATATAAATATACCAGAGATAAAAGAAAATTAAATTGCTTGGCTCTAATTATGTATTATCATGTGTGTCCAGTCAACACTTTATAATGCATTCCTATTAGACTTTCAGCACAACAGCCCAGCTTTTTAGTTAATGTTGTTGGAACTGATACTTTTGATCTTGAACAAACCCTCAATTCAGTGTCTGGTACCAACCAAGAGGGTGGCTTTCAAACACGCATCAGTTTTACTTAGCCCCTATCACAGATGGCAGCGCAGAGCATGGGCACAAAATATTCTGCCAGGTCTATGAAAAGAATTTGCTAACCTTTAAAAAACTCTCATGAGGTATCAATAGAGAAAAAGTATGACTTTCAAGTGTGCTAAAGGATTGTGGACGTTCGTAGTCCTATAGAGGTAGACTCAGAAGCTCAAGAAAATTAAATTCTTTCTTCTAAGTCAGAGGAAAAGTGTCTAGAGGATAGACTGTTGCCTCTGCACAGTCTAACCACCACATCATTGTTTCAACATATTTTGCGGTAGTATATAAGGCAAAGGGAACATTGCCTATACAAATTCCATTCTGAAGAACTGTCTAAGCATTTTGATTCATATGAAAATGTAATAATATCCCAAAGATTGAGGTCAATCTAGGCATTCTCCCAGCATTTGGAAAGCTGCACTTCTAATAAGTGAAAACAAGCTTTCTGTCAGGTCTTTAATATTCAACAAAAAATGCATGCTCAGCTACTCAAGGAAAAAAGTTAATTCTCTCGCCATATTCTATATTCACTGCCAACCTTTTCACCTTCTTTCTCTACTTCCCCCTTCCTCCTCCCTTTCTAGCTAACAGCAGGGAACCCAATTGCATTACTAACCATATTTTATTATTTAATCATTTTACATTATATATAACAATCACTGACCTGTCCAGGCATTTAAAGTGTGATTAACCAATTATCTTCTGGTAGAAGACAGAAGGGCATTTTGTATCAAACACCACCTACATACATAAACATACATATAAGTATGGCAGTACATTATGCCAAAGATAAATATGTACCTCTCTTTTAACTACACTTAGTACAATTAAATACTGGACAAGCTTTAAGCCAAAACCTCTCTCAAAAACAGATGTAAAATATAAATACTTGCTCTACCTCACATACAACCAATAAAACTAGCAAAACGCTTTGAATTGTGTTTGTATCTCATTAAGCACTATGAAAAACTATGTACTGATGCAAAGAAGAGCTGTAAAGCCCCACCTACAGGAACAACTGTAGGGATTATAACATCAGACCTTAATTAAATTAAACACAGAAATCACTTTGAGCAATGTTGCAACATCACTTAAAGTACAGAATTAAGGGCTGTCTGTGCTTTTGGGGCTGTGTGACAAGAAATAGGACATAGTGTGAACTGGGTATTTTTCTCTGGAAAAATTACATGGGAATAATAGAAAAGCCTTCATCTACAGCAGAAACATTAGGACCCATTGTATGAACATTTTATATAAGTAGTAGTAGGAAGACTTTGGAATTTAGTCAGCACCGCCAGAGGTATTTAAATGATGGGTAGACATAGTGTTTAGAGATATGGTTTAGTGATGACTTTTCTCTGTGTTAGATTGTGTTTTGTCTGATGGTTGGACTCAATGACCTGAAAGGTCCCTTCCAAGCTGGGAAATTCTGTGATTCTATGAATTTGAATTTTTACCGTTTTTCTGTGTTTCTGTTGCAGAAGAACCTAAAAATCAAGAGAAAATATGATGGCACAAGACAACGTTAAGAGTTTGCCAGTTTTGGTAATTCCTTTTAGCGTGCAATGCCTCAAAAACAGTTTGATATTTGCCATGAGAAATAGTGGCAGCTTAGTTACTGGAATAAAATGAAATATAGTTCAGCAAGCAATAACTCTCCTAAGAGTATTCATGAACAAAAATAAGTCATCTGTACAGTTATCTTCTGGCAGGTGGAGATCAGATAGAGAAGCAAATCTATTATCATATAATCATACAGTACTTCACTCACCACAGCTTTTGATAAGCAAATTGTTAGTTAATTAGACATAGACTGATCCCACCTGCTTCAGCAAAAGGAACTTTCTAGATACACAGCTTTCTAGAGCAGCCTCTGCCTCTGTGAAGGCTACAGGTGACCGATAGGCAACTTACTGCTGCCACCAGGATAATACCTTTCCCACTTGGCATTCTTCCTTTTAGATTGGACAATGAGTAGGCAACATTTGTTACACCTTCCTACTGCAAAACCATTATGGATGTTCATTAAAGATGCGACAAGTTTTTGCTTCAGGAGCACGACCATGAAACATGTTTTATATGTAAGCTACTCTTAATATCAATATATCACTCTGTGATCCCAATCTCCTTGCCTGTGAATGGGCAGCAATTAGTTCAAATAAAATACAGAAGCTAAACGTCAAAAACATGGAAGTAGAACTTCAATGAGACATATAATTCGAATTGAAAATATTTTTTTTCAAGATTTATAATCTGAATGAAGTCTCCATTTCTAATAAGAAATGTGAAAGAATTGTTAAAGTGCCCAGACATTATGACAGATCTGGTAGCCATCTTAAGCCACAGATACTCTACAGCAGGTGAGAGCTGGATTAAGTTTTTCAAATGAGAAAGTTTTCTTCATAAAATGTCCTTAGCTTTGTCGAAAAACACTTACTGAAGTCAAATACAGATGTAATTTGATATATGTAATATTTAACAAAAACAAAAAAAAAAAAAAAATGAAACCTTCCAAACCAGAAATTGTTTATTTCAGATTTTTAAAAGTGTTGTTGTTTGATTTTCCCCTTATTCCATATATCCTATTTGATTAAATTGATTTAGTTTGACTAAATTGAATTTCTTCTCTGCTGTTTTTGTATTTTGAATCCCTAGCCATACTCTTCTAGTTTCTTTAGATTCTTCAGCTTTTCAAAATTAACCTTTCTTCATATGGAAAAAATTTGAAAAGAATGAAAAAGATAAGAATACCCTAGATTAAGTGAAAGCCAACAAAGCTTTACTCTTTTTAAATTTTTCAAATTTCAAAACCAAAACTTCATTCTCTAACTAAATAGATTTAGTATTTTTTGTAAGAAAACTTTAAAATTCACTGTCAAATTCACAAGACTCAGACCATTTTAATGGACGCTCTCTCTGCATGTAAGAAGAACATGTAGGAAAGGGTAAAGAAGTTTGCCTGAACATGTAGTCACAGGAACACTGAAAGAACAACCAGATGAAGAGAAATTTACTCAAGGGTGGCTGGATATGTTTCAAGTTTGTTATTCTGCATATGCCTCTAGAATGGGAATAAGCAGTAATTAAAATGTTCCATTAGACAATAACTAGGAATGAGAATTAGAATGAGTGAAGGATTCAGATGGCGAGATTAAAAAACTAATAGTTGCATATTAGTCTTGCATGTCTAAAAGATTAAGAGTTCCGTATTCAATGATTATGGTCTCCATCTCACGAGTGTTACAGGTTCCTTCAGAACACGTGAGCAGAGATTATATTATCATGCACACCTCCACGGTAGCCAAATTAAAATAAGGTTAGTTCTGGTATTTAACTTGAGCATCTTTTTTCAGCATAGCTATCTTTAAGTGTAATTATTACATTAGCCAGTGTGCAAAAAATGAAGAAAGGACTGACAGATGCTCTCTATTATAGATGTGTTAAAAGCCACGAAGCTGCAAAAGAGTAGGAGACATTGTCCTGTTCCCAAAACTCCAGTCACAAAAGCATTTTTCCCCTGGATCTCTTTGTACCTTCATGGACTGAGCTGGGTTTCAAAAACCTGTTCTCCGACCTCACTCACTTATTTCTTCATATTGCTACACAGTGAATTCTGTTCGGTCTCGGTGAAGGTCCTGCTTCCCTCAGTAGAGGGGGCTTACTTGGACCAAACTACACCCACTACATGACATGCTTTACTTGTCATCTCTTTGCAGAATATATAAAGTTTAGGTTGGTTCTGGTATTTAACCTGAGATGGTAAAGTAGTAAAGATGAATAATGAAATACCCATGGTGTAGATGTCCCCATTGCAAGTCAGGCAGTATTGAAGGGGACTTCTTTTTTTTCTTTTTCTTTTTTTTTTTTTTTTAAGAAACATAAGAGAAATCACATTTAGGGAGTAATTCCAATAAAATTTTAGAAGTCTATTTTCAAATGAGATGAACCATGCCCCGGATGTGCCTATTCCTTTCTATTCTAAGGGAATGAGAAAGCACTAATGGAGACACTGAAAATAAAGTTAGATTAGATAAACCTCACCTGGAAAAACATTCCGGACTATTCTAGCATGACAGCGTATGTAGCGTAGTTAGGTATTTCATGTAAGGAACATCAAAATATGCATTAAAAGGGAATTATGTCTTGATCATGTAGACAGAACATCTGCATTATGTTGGGTTTTTTTAATCCACTTAAGCTTATTTTCCTTGATACATGTACTTTTCACCCCAATGCTAATGCCCTGGCTGTCACAACAGTGTTCAGCCTAAGACTAGGCTCTAAATATACGCAATACCAGCTCCCATAGTTTGTTCAAAAAAAGAAGAAAGGAACATTAACTTGGGTGTCTGCATATAATTCATGTTCCATAATGAAAAGATAACCTTTCCAAAGTAAGTTTAGGAAGGGAACTACTCTTCTATATTATGAGTTCTGTGGAAACTACAGTTTGTCATAATATTCTATTGTGTAGTTCTTGACGTGCACATTGTTGAATTTTAAGTTAAAATTGACAAAGATTACTATGGACAGATAGAGCTCATTGAGTACTGAGATAAGAAAACTATATAAAGTCTTCAAATGGAAAACTCAATAGAATATATTAAGGCTAAGAATCTGAAAAAAGGAAGGGAATAATGCTTTTCTATTACAAATAGAGGGAAAAAAAATGCATTACATACACTGCATATCTGATGTCTTAAAGAAAATGTCATTGCCTGCACAGCTTTTTCAAATAAAAGAGAACAATCAAGTCAATCTTGCAAAATAAGAAAGTAACTTGGATAATTTTCTGCTTTCATTACAGGCCTACTTCAGGGAAATGCCACCTCCATCCTAACAGTCCTTTACTGACTGGGAGTATATGATGTCTATTTTCCATGGACCACAAAAATCACTTGCTTTTGTCTGACATACTAATTACTGCAAGATCAGCTGAAGAAAAAAGTAAAGCCTGACTATAGCATAGCAGTGTAATAATTAGAGGTTTCAGGTGAGATGTGGGGTGTATTTTTCATACTGCAGTTGAAAGATAGAAACTTTCATAGCAACATCACAGGTTTTTTTAAATACTAGTCTTTGAGGACATGTTTCTCACAGGCTTTTAGTGGCAAGTGCTATGAAATAGTCTGATGTGTCATTGTGTGCAGTCAGGCAGTGCTGTGCAGAGACAAACTTTGTGGTGCCACAGTGAGAAACAGCCAAGTGTGGAACCATAAATACTGGGGATATTCTCCTGCAATGTGTAACATCAACAAACCTGTATTTCCAAAAATGTTTTTTTTTTATCTTTCTAGTGGTTCCACCCTGCGGCAACAAAAGGCACAGACTCCGCCAAGTGGTGAAACGAAGAGGAAGACCTTTAATCTTTCATTTTTACAGCATATATAGTTTCTATCCTTTGATCACGAGCCGTGCTCTCTACACAGATAGGTTGTGGGTGAGTGTCCACGCGCCATTGTGAGCAATACAATTGGCTACATACAAGTGTTCACGCGCCTAGGCTAACCAGTCATTACTATCTGCTTCGATATGCTGTTATCTGCTTTTCTGCCTTGTTATCTGTTTTCCCACTGCCTTATTAGATTTCATACCACACAAATAATATCATATAAAGACATTGTTTTACTGTTCCCAAGGCTTCCTTCCCATCGATGCAAGAACACCTGCTGAGCTCTCGCTCAGCAGCGCGTCTCCAACTTCCTCATTCTCCACACCACCCCACTTCAGGGCAAATGAGATGGGATGTACTACTTCTGTCATCTGTGCCAATTTGCTTTTAAAGCACATTCTTACAGTACTTGAACCTTAATAAAGATAGTTGCATGGGTCAGATGAAAAGCACCTCAGTGACTTTAACCTAACTATCAACATTTATGTTGTGAACATCAAAAAACCAAACGTTAACCGCATTTGCAGTCTGGAAAACCTGACTAATATCAGATTATGAAAAAGAAGAACTGATAAAAAAAGTTCATACTGGGTGGCTTTTCCCCTTTCAAAATTGCTACAGCGTCCACTTATCTTGAATTTCAACTCTTGAATGTAGAGGTCACTCAGAACACAGGCAAATAAAGAGACTCAAAAACTAGATGCCATATCATTTCAGGCTGTTTTAGGAATTGCTAAATAGTTGCAGAATAAAATAATGCCTTTGAGTGGAAGAACTGATTGATGAGAACCTCATCATTTTTGTGTCTAGGCTAGACAACACTAGTTTCATTTATTCTTTTAAAATGGGCCTTGATTGTCAGTGAAAAGTAACAGCAGCATGATATATGCTTACAGCTTTTTAAAGCAGAACTTTATGATTAAATGCCAAAGAAATCTTGATACATTGACTTGAACTGTCATGTTAATTTTTTTTAATCATCCTAAACATCTCAAAATTTTTTTTGGTCTGTACAGCCTGGCACCATAATCAAAGTAATTACTCTTCATCCACTAGATGTCAGCTGTTTCTGGATGTTCACTAAGGCCTAATAATTGTCATTCACCAGTATCAGAATTGCTATTAAAAGACATTACTATGAGTATATCAAACTATGCAATAGTTTTTTCTACATACAAATTGTGTTGTTGGTTTTGTGGGGTTTTTTTTGAAAATAACTAACAATATTTATACACCCAACAGTAACTTCTCTATTTGCCATATACAATAAGCCATAGGAAAACAGTGTTTAATAATGAAAACTGTATTCAAGTGTTTCATACTATCTTCAGGTCATTGTGGCTACTGAATCTGGCAGCAGAACAGAGAAAACAGGAGCACTATCATTAATTTCACCACCTTGTCTTCAGGAAAGATAAAGACCTCTGTTTCAGTCATGGTGCATGTAGACACTTCCTGGGAAAGAGAACCTGGAAAACTGTTGACTAAAGATTATGTCTGACAAAGTGGTGCACAGTGAGATCAAAAACGCATATGCTGCTACAAAAACACAACTAAAGGGAACAGCACATTCTTGACTCTCTAGAAACTACACAATTCCTGTAAGTGCATGCTCAATTTTAACTTCATATTTAGTGGAACAGTAACTACCAGCCATATGAAGTTTTGGCTCAGACCACTTTTCTTTTAAGTGAAAAAAACCCCTGGAGTACCTCTTTCATTCTTTTTTCCTCTCATCTATCAAGGATCTGCTTGACCTCTCTATCTTAAAGAGTGATAATTTTCAGATGCCCCATGCTCTCTAGCTCAAAATAACTTTATACAAAGGGAAAAGTCATTGTGCACTCACTGATGCACAGTGAAACGTAAAAGGATGTATGAACTAAAAGTAATACTATAACTGTATTTATGAACTATACAATGGAAAGAAGTCATTATTGAAAGTTGTACTTTTATGTAATGTAGCACACCACTAACCCTTATGGGAAGATAGGACTTTTTAGCCCAAGTCACAAACCATCACTTCTCTGGAAGTTTTGCTGGTCAGAGCTCAGAGGGAAAATATGTATTCCCAAATATATGCCATCAAATATATCTTACCAAACACTGAGTCTGCAAGGAAAGAGTCCCATAGGAGAGATATATATTTGTATACATATGCTGTGAATAAATTGCTAAGGCATTCCTACGAGTTAGCTTGTTTTGGGGTTTCCTACACCCCCTGGATATGGAAATTGATCTTTTTAATTATCCAAAGTTTATTTACTTCACAAAATGGCGTAAACATAGAAATCTCCCTTCCTATAACACATTCAGCTGGCAAATCTAAATTCTTAAGTGAATTAATTTTTGGTTATCACAGTGAAAAAGGGAAAAGTTGAGGGTATAGATGGAAAAAATTGTCATAGAACTGAATGAACTTTACGGATGCAGTTGACTTTGAGAAGTATTAAGCTTCAAAGTTTTAAATGCAGCATTTGACCAGTCCTTAATCTAACAGAATAATCCAACCTATCTGCAATAATTTTACGTTACCTCCAAGCTAAACATTGAGTGTGGACCTGAACTGCATGCAACCTCATAACTTTCTAGAGGAGAAAAAGATGTCCAGACAAATAAATCATGAGAACATCAGATGATAGACTTTTGTATTAGGAAAAAATCATATATATACTTCCATTAAGTGTTGTGTAAACTAAACATCTTCATAAGTCAGACAAAACTTCCAAATAAGTAAGAATTTTATACAGCATGCTTATCAGTCTCTGACTAGATTGTTTTATTGTTTCAGTTGTCATTTTTTCTCTCAGGACAGTAAGAGTAACCGGTGGAAGCAGAAGAACCATGAGGTCCCACTAAAGACTAAGTTTGGTTCCTTCCCACAAGAATAACTCAGATACAACCAGTAGTGCAAGACTTGGGCTTAGAATTCTCTGTAGAGAGACAGGTTGACATTGAGTCTTAGATATGTTTCTCTGATCTGCATAACTAGAAAATACATTACATTCAGTAATTACATTGGATTAATTTATAATTCATGATACCACTGATTTTACAAATACCTCTCCATATGTAATCAAGCTTCTTCCCTGTTTTTAGAATCCTATTATTAAATAACTTCAATCATACAAATTAAAGAATAAATGTTGATGAATGTTTGATAATGAGGACCAAAATCGCATTTTTTAATAAATGCAGACAGAAGGTTTTTCACTGAAAGTCAAGAGGGCTTTTAAGTTATTCACACTTGTATCAAAGTCCCATCCAAAATCTACAATGAAAATCTGACGTTTTATATCAGTATTTGACTAAAACTTCTTCAGCATCACTAGCTGGCATAAAGAATTTATAATTCTTAAAAACAGACTAAAAATCTGAAAGGATTTGTCAGCTTATACACAAAAGGCATGTTTCCTGTAACTTAAAACTGATGGTTTCTGGTGGGTCTAAACCAGTAAGAATTCAATGTCTTTAAAAAAAATAATCTCTTCTGCAATGTTACCTTGTTCATCTGTGCAAAACTTAAAGGAAACGTCAAACAAAGAAGTCTCTCTGTACAACCCTGACTGCAGTTCTGAGAGGGTTTTCCATATAATTTTCCTCTTCAGGACTTAATGCAAGAGCTGTGTACCTTCAGCAGAGTCTTTTAGCTAAATTTTGAGGAATAACACCCGTATCCCACTTTTGGTCTAAACAAAAGGAGGCATAGAAAAGAATCCTTGAAATACACAAGTTACCTATGTTCAATTATGAAATGTCTCTTAACGAGGTATGTGTTGCTGTAGTTCTTTAAATGCTGGTGTAGTCATATCTTAACATAACTACAAAGCTGGGCAGGCATAAACTACCACAAGGTCAAAATGCTGAAATCACTGAAAAGTTTTGGTGTTAGGAATTACCTACATCCGTATTAAGTCATTCTAATCCTCCTTTGTAAATTCAGTTATTTCTCATTTATGCTGGTACCACAGTGTATGGGAATGCTGTGTGTAAGGAAATAAAACATTTCTTTTCAAAAGCTGATTAGTCTGATTCTCATCTAATCTGAAAGATATGAAGCCAGTATAATTCCACCAAACTGATATCTGAATTAGGCCTTAGAGATGAAAGATTAAATCAACTTTTGAATTTATCTGCCTAAAATAGGTACCCTAAATAAATTAACTTAAATTCACATTTTTATATTCATAGAGTTGAATTTTTAATTTTGTTACCAGGCCTGAAGAAACTGGCCACACTAACAGAAAGGAAGGTTAAGTGGTGCTGACTAAAAACAAAAAGCAACAACAGATGAGGAAAGATTTGCTATAGCCATCCAAACTTAAAGTAAATTTCAGCAAGGTTTAGAGAAAGGTGGAAGCGGAAAGATAAAGATCTAAATGGCATTCAGGTAAGCCATTTCATCTTTTTGCTCTTTGCAAGCCTTTCAAACCATTTAGGAGTGAATCTACTATTGGTTTAAATTCCTTTTTTACTAGAGTACTAGGATACTGGCTCTCAGATTAGGGTATTTGATTATTTTATTCTTCTTCAAGTGTTCTTACCTTCTTACTTGTTCCCACCTTGGCAGTAACACAGTTGACATGATGAACTACTCACGTGAGAATGATATTTTTCTCACTAAATCATACTTGCACTCCTCTGGGTCTCCCATTTTAGCTAGCACTTTATCAGGTCTTACAGCTTTTGAATTACTTTGTTTTCTATTTAAGTGAGTTTTATACTTGGGAAGGGTGCTAGGTTGACAGCCAAGGAGAACTGAGTCCTCTGTTCGTCTGCAGAGAAATTTATTTCAAGGTGCAGTTAAAGGCATCACCTGAGAGGAAAAGGCAGTGTTAACTCCTGCCCATCATTTCTTTGAAAGCTGGGACTACCTGGTATGAGAATGCTGCTGGCTTTACATGGCTTCTAAAGAAACCACCCATAGTAGCACATTCTGAAATCCACCATAATTTCTAATGATAAACAGAATCAGCCTTCCTGGCCTTCTCTCCTTCAGAAAGGGATGACCAGGAGAAACAGATGGCTCTGCTAGTTTGCACTCACAACTGTCTGGGTTCATGAATTTACAACATCCTTGTCACATTTCCAGTTCTTCTTGACTTCTGAGCACTATTATCAAGCACAGGAAATCCAGTCTCATCAGTACCACAGCCCAAGGTTAGAATTCAAAAGGAAAATTTGAATATAGTATAAAAATCTGCACATCATCATGATTAGTTTATTTTTCCAAATGGAAATATCATCACAGCTTTGGAAAAGTTACAGAGAAAATTGCGTGTCAAGATGATAAATCTGACAATTTCTAAAGCTGCTTATCATTATGGGCATGACACCAACAGTAAAATAAGGAAAACTTCATCCTGGATAGAAGAGACATATCATACCTGACCTTCAATTACTTTATCATGTGATTGGTTGCATTTATGGGTACTATTCTCTTGGCCATAAATGAAGAAAATGGGAAACAAATAATACAATTTCCTGAATGAAAAGGTGTTTGTCTCTACAACAGGCAAGGCAAGTTGACTTACAGACCCAGCACTGTATTTTATTAGCATATAACTAATATTCTAAACATCAGCCCCATCAGTCAAATGGTCACCCTCACCCATTCTCAGGAAATCTCAATCTTTGGCTCAGTAAAATGGTGACTGGGGCAAATGCTTTCACTCATGATGGAAAAGGATTGCTGAGCTGGGAATGGAAGGATCTCTTTAAAAGTACTGTTAGATTCACTGCAGCTGGATCTGCAAACCAGACTGGCAACAGATCTCAAGGCAAGGAGTTTTGGTCCTGATGCATTGCTGCATGTTCTAGTTCCAGGTTCCCTATTCTAGAACTGCAGGTATCAAACTGTAGGTTTAGAACAAGTTTGCAAGGGGTATTTTTCTTTTATTTTTACCTTCCAGGAAATGCACAGTTAGAATCCAAAGGTAATCTCAAATTTACATACCATTTCCACTATATGTTAAAGGCATTTATCAAAAGCAATCTATTACAGGTTAATTATAGTGTAAATTTTCCGTGTAAATTTTCCATGTAAAATACAGCATAATAAATCAGTTTTGCATGAACTACTGAGAAGATACCTTCAGGAGCTTAGTGGGTTCTGCACCAATGATTCTGGTGTATACATTACAATTTTGCTAAAAAAATATTTATGAAAGGAAAGATTAATAGAATATGAATGGAAACAAGTAACTGATTAAATTACATATTGCCTTCAGAACATGGAAAGACTGAATTTTTGGGTACCAGAAGCCAATCTTTTCTACCTTATTTCCTCGTTCTTTACTTATGTTAAGGCTAATGACTGCAATATCAACTGTGCAAACATTTGGAAGTTCTTTTCTTTGGTGAAAACTTCCCTAAATCTCACTCCCATTTTCCCAAAATATTATGAAACCTCCTTCATACCTATTCCAGACATTGTCCCTTTTTGATCCATCGAAGCATAATATTTGTACCTTTCCCTCCTCACTATTTGCAGCATACTTGGTATTCAGTAGAGACCATTCCAAAGCCATTAAACAACTCAAGACTAACTCCTGAGTTGGTATACTCCTGAGTTCAGTATACACGTGTACCTTAGAAACAGCCTGTTTGTTGCTGTTCTTCAGAGACAGCCCTTCACACTATATCAATTTCTTGATGTAGAGGGCAAGCCCTCCACCCTCCTTGTCCTCAGAGAGGTGTGAAATATCCTGGGACACAGGTGTCGAATTAGTCCCTGTTATAATAGTTTAGGTGGGAAAGACAAAAATCAAACTATACTGCCATTGGAACATATCTTACCATTAAGTTACGTTGCATATTTACTCATGAATATAGGGGATGGAATTATAGTAGTTACTCAGATCATAAGACTGAAGCGTAGATCATTACTCAGATCACAAGACTGCTTTGAACTCAGAGTTTTGGGACTTTTCATTTAGATTCTGACTGCAGCAAACAATCAGTCTGTGATGGCATGAAAACATCTTGGCATTATCTAGTTTTCCAAAGATAAGGTTATCCCAGGATTTTATAATTTTTTCAAGGAATAACACAATAGCTTGGTTACATTTGACAACTTGGGGATTTAAAATATCTTCCATCAAGGTCTACTGATTCTTTTATTTTTATTTTTTTTTTCCAGCAGTGACTTGAGCTCCTTGTTATGCAGCAGAGCCAGAAAGCAAATGTAGTTATGAGAAGAGGGGTCAGTCCTCCCCAGTGCTTCTGCGGAATGGTGTCAGAGATGCCTTTAACTGGTGCCATAGGACTGACCTGAGACCAAGAGTGCACCCGCACATCAGACGTAGCTGAATGCCACCTTTTGCATCATTGTCATTGCACTAATCCAAAGAACACTGCAGTCTGAAATGACTGCTCTTCCGGAAGGAAATGTGAACTAAATAAACATATATAAATTAAATAAATCCAATTTCTAATTTTTTTTTCCAAGTAAATGTAGAAAAAATATGAAAATACAGACAAATAAAGATAGATATCTGCATTTTCTTTCAAATATGAATATGCTTTCCCCCAGGTTTACTCAACTAAGTTCTCCAGATTATTACATTTAGCATGAGGTCAACTCAAGTTGCAACTCTGAATAAATTAAAAAAAAACCTAGAGCATATAAAATGAAGCTTTTTTGTTTTTAAAGTTTAGGAAATATTTTATCTGCTAAACACTACTTGAACAAAGATTATCTTACCAGTTCTTCTTTTCCCAATCTCCTAACATCCCTGTGGCAAATTCCAGAGACTACTGACATGGAAAATAAATTTAAAAAAAAAATTGAATGCATCTTTAATTATCAGTTATTTTCCAAATAGAAAGATGGAAGTGAATCAGGAACAAACCAAAGAGTTAAGGCCAAGCAGAATATTTTTGCATAAAATAAGTAGGATTCACAGACCTCTGTTTGAAAAGCACTAATCATAAATCTTAATCAGGACTTCCTTTTACATTTCATGAAGGTAATGAGTATCCCTCTTCTTGCTGCTAATTATATATTCTGATTATCTTCTTTCCGTCTGTTTGTGGGTGGCAGTGAAGTATGCCTAGCTTTTTTTCCTTGAAATTTTACTTTTATTTTACTGACTGACATATGTTAAACGTAATAGTTTTAATTATTTTTAAACTTAATCCTTCTTGAAGTATGATTCAGACATTTCTCAACAATAACATAACAAAGTTTTTTTATAAGGATATTATCTCAGTTTCTGCTCTGACACAGACGCACTGCAATCCCGTACACAATTCTAGGAAGAATATTGTTCCCGTACTTCATCTGAACAGTTACAGAAACCCTATATTCACATGAACCTAATTTCAGGATACTGAAGTAAAGCTGTAGGAACAAAGAACAAAAAATTAGCACTAAGTTTACTCGTGGTTAAAATATCAGAGTAACAACAGAGTTTGAAATATGCTTTATTTTGAGTGAAATCATCTGTTTATCAACCATAGCTTAAAAATTTGGATCAAATAATGAAGATTCATGGCAAATTCTGACAGTTTTTGTAACTGCACAGCAAGCTTTTCAGAATAGAAAATAGTCCCAGAAGCCCCACTAAACCTACTTCAAATATTGCAGATGAGATGCATTGAGACTCTTATTTTAGTTAAGTAAAGGATACTCTGAGTTGCGAAGGTGCATAGAGACATATCAGTAGTTTATGTCAATAAGAGCTTGGTAGAGAAATTCTCAATGTTAGATCATTAATTTCATCCTCCCATCAATGCAGGCATATTTTCAATGCTTTTTCCAGTGTTATTTTAGTGGATCATTTGATGTAATATACATCAGTTACCTTGGTGATACCTTACATTCCCCAACTATCAACATTTAGAGGTCTTCTCCTTGCATTGCATGGAATTCTTCCTTACCATTGTCCTTAGTTTAACATTAGTAGAACTTAAGCAGTTTCTTTTCCTTTGGTACGCAGATCTTCATTAACAACGTGTAGCTTCTTGTTTACATGCACTCTGCGTCCTGACAGATCAAAGTACCTGCTTCTTCCTTCCTCCTTCAGCCTCTCATGATCCATGATTCTTCTCGTGGCTGCTAAGACAGTTTGATTTCAACTGACTCATTAGCCAGCCGGATACAAAAATGCCACTTCTTCTGAGGTAGCAGGACAAGTACACAGCAATGACACTCTCTGCCACAGGCATCAGCTCAAGCACCTGTTGCTCTGAGAGCCTGTCTTTCCTTCAGAGATGTCCTTATCCCCAGGTGAACTCTGGGCTGCAGCCGCAGGAATTCACTACATTCCTTGCTCCTTAACCTCAAGGTAAACTTAGATATTCCTTGCACTAAGACCTGCTCCCATGTACCACCCTGACATTCCTGGAGAGCCTTTTCTGCAACATCTTTCCCAGAGATGCTTTTTCCTTCCTGATACAATCCACAGTTCAGAGGGTGGGCAAAATATTTCCTTTAAGGGATTATCAAAGCCAGTAGCTCTTGTTCTGAGAGTCCTCACCGAACTCCCAGAATTAAGGGGAGTCATATTGGAACAGGCTTAGAAGGGACAAATAGCCCCACTATGGTTTTCAAATACATTTATTCACAGTTTCTTCATTCGGACAAGTTAAAAACATTTTTATATGTTATAAAGTTGATTCCTCCTGACCTGTAATCATCTGTAACTGTTCTTTCCCTAATTTCTTCTCTGTTAATGTTTCTCAAAATGGAAAAGAATGTTCCAGATGCTGTCTAAGTACCTATTTCATGATGATTGCATTTTAAGTAGCATCCAAGAGGCATAACTGTTTCAGGATGTGTTTTAGAAACCTTTATGTTGCCACCTGTATATAGCAAAGGAGGTAGGATTCAGAGGCGATCTTATCTGCCACTAGATATCCACTGTGCAAAGACAGAAGTTGAGTCGTTTGAATTACTTGCTGAAATGAAGTACTGAAACATTTGAATTAGTTTTGAGAAGCATGTGACTAGTCCAGCCTGTAGAAATCTTTTCCTGTTTATTTGTTTATTATCAAGTGTTTGAATTGGAATCACCACATGAGCCATATACAGCTTCATCCAAAAGGTGCAAGGAAACTCAAATGGAATTCATAGAATCATTTGGTTTAGAAGAGACCTTTGAGGTCATTTACTCCAACCAGTCTTGGAAGGAACAATGACATCTTCAACTAGGTCAGGTTGCTTAGAGCCCTGCCCAATCTGACCTTGAATGTTACCAGGCACTTACCACCTCTCTGGGCAACCTGGGCCAGAGTTTCAACGCCCTCACTGTAAAAAATTTTCTTCCTTATATTTAGTCTAAATCTACCATCTTTTAGTTTAAAACCATTAGTCCTTGTCTTATTGCAACAGACCCTACTAAAAAGTCTGTCTCCATCTTTCTGGTAAGCCCCCTTTATGTACTGAAAGGCCTTAATAGGGTCTCCCTGGAGCCTCCTCTTCTCCAGGATGAACAACCCTGACTCTCTCAGCCTGTCCTCATAGGAGAAGTGTTCATCCCTCTGATCATTTTTGTGGCCCTCCTCCTTCCTGTGTTGAGGACTCCAAAACTGGACACAGTACTCCAGGTGGGGTCTCACCTCCCTCGACCTGCTGGCCACGCTGCTTTTGACACAGCCCAAGATATGGTTGGCCTTCTTTGCTGCAAGAACACATGGTCAGCTCATGTTCAGCTTTTCATCCACCAGTACTCTCAAGTCCTTCTTGGCTGGGCTGGTCTCAATGTCATCATCCCCCAGCCTGTATTGATACCAGGAGCTGCCTTGACCCAGGTACAAGACCTTGCACTTGGCCTTGTTGACCCTCATGAGGTTCACATGGGCCCACTTTTTAAGTTTATCCAGCTTCCTCTGGGTGGCATCCTGTCCCTCTGGTGTGTCAACCGCACCACTCAGCCTGGTGTCATCTGCAAACTTGC
Source organism: Arenaria interpres (assembly GCA_013399435.1). Taxonomy (NCBI): domain Eukaryota; kingdom Metazoa; phylum Chordata; class Aves; order Charadriiformes; family Scolopacidae; genus Arenaria; species Arenaria interpres. The sequence continues at coordinate 60,866 of VXAK01013528.1, forward strand.
TGAGGGTGCACTCAACCCCACTTGTCACCGTCTATGAACTCTCCAAAAGAAAATAGCTTTGCAAAGCTTCAACAGCAAGAACTGTGATGTTAGAGGCAAAAGCATCTATGTATCTATTTGAACTAAACTATAACTGACTATTTGACTATGCTTTTAAAATATATAGCTCTAATTTTGATTAAAGTTAATTGTACTGACAAGAGAAAAACTCATTGCAATTAAATTAGCATATACACAGTTGCTGCTTTTGGCAGACTGAAGAAGTTAGTAAAAAACTTATTCCCCTTAATGGTCTTTAGAAATTACAATGTGGAAAATTTTCTTGCATTTGGCAATGGTGTAAAAGATGTAATACACTTGCTCCTGGAAACCTTAACATCTGCCCAAAGCAGCCACCTAAGTTTTCCAAATACAGTAGCTGTTCTAGTACCTCTACATGCAGATCCTGCTTTGCCTGCATCCTTACTTCTATAACCACATAGATATTTTCTCCCTAAAACAAACTTAAAGGCAATACTTGAGAGGTGCCACTTTCAGAGGTTCATATACTTCCTTGGTAGAATTCAAACTTCATCCACCCAGTATCAGCTGTGCTGTGAGAGGTGTCTCTGAAACTGACCCTTCTGCTGAGAGTTTAATTCGAATAACTAAAATACAAGATTTCAGCTTTTACAACATTGCATTTCCTGTCAGAATTAACCCACTTCACTGAAAAAAAATCTTTATGTGGTCTAAAGAGTTAGCCTAATCAGCCTTGTACTGAAAATATTTGGAAGAGCTGATGAAAGTAGTTACTGTAAGTCCCCTATGGTGTCACCACTCATACAAGCAAAATGCATTTAAGATTTTCACATGCCTTTCCACGTACCTTCCCATCCTCACTGAAGATCTAAGACAGGCTTACGCAGTAGAAGATCGACCTTTTTAAAATGCCAGTTCTTAATTATTTCTCAATGTTAGACATGCTTTGGAAAATGCCTTACAAATAAGACGGAAAAGCTGCGTTATTCATTGTTGAAGGGGTTAGATACCTATCACTTTCTCTGAAAATATTGCTGAGTCCTGAAAATTAAGTAAGCCTGATACCTGAAACAGTGTCCATGATATTTGCCAAAACACTGATATGATATTCAAATTACTAAATCCGTAAGGGTGCTGTAGAACAGTATTGCTACACACTTTTCTGACACTATTTTCTGATGTGCCGTCAGTGTGAAAGATGGGAGTTTATGACAGATGGATTTTTAATCTAATCCAGAACAACTGTAATTCAACACTACTGAAATTCTGCAGTCAAGTCATGGGATAGCCGCATTACCATATGACTTTAGTGTCCAGTCACACATCAGAACAACAGTGAAATTAGCGCTGTTCTATAGTTTGAATGCTAAATTTTCCATTTAATTGCAGATCCACTGTAAAGGGCATCACCTTCGGTTACTCTTCAAAACTAGTTTTCTGCAAGAAACTGTGCTCTTAAAGTTACTTTCACAGATTAATAACAATTAACTGTTAAAAGCAGCAGTACTTGTCTAATTGTTTCAAAACTGCTGTATTTGTTAGACAATTTATTCATGGTAGTTTATTTGACCAAGGGAAAACGGGCTTTTTTTTATTCCTACACTACACCACAGATACCAACCCTACTAGTAAAAACATCTCAAGTCTATGCTGTGACATTTGTCAGACAAATTGCTTTCTGTAAATATTTAAAACCTCTGGAAAAAGTCAAAATAAGTGTGAAACAGGTTTTCACTAAATGCCACAGGAGATAATCACTTTGATTAAATAAAGTTCGCAAGCTCTGTAGCCCAGCACAGAATTCTTGCCCCTCTCTTCTGGGAAGCTTCTCTACGTACAAACAACTACAAACAGGGAATACACATGATTTTCCACAATGTTTAGAGCTAACAGACGTAATCAGATAATATACTCTGGCCTTTTGTATATCATGGGACATCAAAATCCAGGCAGTTGCTCCAATATGAATCCCGTTACTTGAGTTTGGGTATTTCAGTCCTGTGGGCAGCACATCTCTGAGTGCCACAACCAGAGAACAGAATAGATGAAGGCACCAATACCCTGAAGTGGCAAGGCCTGAGTAAAAATCCTCGTGACATCAATGTTGCAGGAAAGGACAAAAAACCTAGAGTTAATGAGAAGTACACTAGTCAAAAACAAAAAATAAAAAAGAAGAAAATTGACAGTTTGGTACTGAACACGAGTGAGCTCAATATCATGGAACCAAAAGGAACAAGACCGCTTTTCTTCAAAATACTAACTTTCCATAATTTGCCACCAGCTGTGCATGGTCAAAAAGAAAAAAAAAAAAAAAAAAGATTTTTCCAATTGATATACAAACTCACTACTCACTATTGCAGTACATTGATTAGGTAACTTCCCTTCCTCCTCAAGGCCCAGGATAGGAACAAAAATCCATGACAGGATTCACAGCTCTCTCTTCTAGGACAGGCATGACCTTGTACCAGTTCAGTTCCTTTCTCTACCTTCACCTTCTCTATTTTGCCTGTAAGTAGCATATAGATGTCTCTAAAAATGTGTTTATGAAGAAATGCTAAGTATTGACAAGGCTTGCAATCTGCTTCATAAGTTTGGCCAGTATTTCATCACCTTTGTCCTAGGAAACCACAAGTTAGCTCTGGGTTGAATTTATCTAACTTGAGCTTTTCGCTCGCAGTTCTAACTATTTGCTTCAGCAAAGCTGAAAACAGTGTTATGAAGTGTTGTTCCCATGAGTTGGTCATGTTGCAAAAATAATCAAGTTATCTGTCTTCTACTCGTGAGACTCAATTTAAGCTCAAATAACTAATATCTCAAATGCTGAGGCTATTTAGGTGGCTTTTCTCTACACGTTGCATGTTGAGATAACAGACTATATGGAGTAATATAAAAAATAGAAAGGAGGAACTCCTGCCCATTATAGGCTATAATTAAACTAAAACATAAATATGTAGTGTATTTCATTTCATGCATCTAAACATTAATTTATTTGTTCCAAACATCTCTGACAAAATAATGGCACCACAGCAGTCAAATGTAAGCAAGAGTCATTGATACTTGCAAGTAAAAGCTGCTTTAAACAGCAGTGATAACAAATGCCAGCAGGTGATTTAAGAAGTGCTGAAAGATCTAGTCAAGAAAATTCTAAGGGTTGAATTAACCCTAGCTGTAGTTTCAAGTCATTTGTGTGCTCTCCAAAAAAGGCCATTTTTTCATAGTAAAGACTTTATGATAAAGATCAGTTTTCCCATCACTAAAACCAAGTGAATTATCCACCAATGGGGTTTTTATCTAGTGATCAAATAGTTGCTGTGAAGACACTTTGTTGTTAGTCACTTATTAAGCATCGCCTATCGCTTTAATTGAGTAACTTACTACAATGTTCATCAGATATCCTTCTCCTTTCAGTGATGTCATGTTTAGTAAGGCACATAATAAACCTTAAACAGAATAGGAAAATAAGGTTAGAAGGATAGTAGCTACGTAATCTCCCTAAGCACTTTTCCTTGCCACTATTGCAAGGAGTTAAAAGCTGCCTGTTTCTTGCTGTGTCTTTCAGCTCCACGAATTAACGTAGATACTAGTAAAGCAACAAAACCAGCATATACTACCCTTGAAACAAGCCTTCAGTAATAACACAATGGGTCAAGACCTAGGAAAAAGTGTCTGAATGGGTCTATTCTCACCAGTTTTAAAAGCTTCTTGCTATTTGAAGAAGAATTCTGGGGTATTTCACTAGTAGATTTCTTGCACAAATGCCCCTTCAGTGGTAAACTTCCACTAGAAGTTATCTTGATTCCTTATATAAAATCTTTCTAAGACACACAGCCAATCAGTGCTTACATTAATAGAGACCAGCAGTCTGCATTTAACCTCCTGTTTAAATTTCCAGCTAACAGAAGAGCAGAAACTTTTTTTACCTACCAGATTACTGAATCTATTACTACTTAGTGGCGACTTGGAGCATGATGGAGTTTCCCAGGAGATGCACTCTGGCATCACATATAGTGTGTACTTGCATCAACCTCTTATTTTAATGATTTTGAGGAGTGCTGAAGTGAAGCAAAGAGGTAAGCTATAAGGTGCACCTTGATTAATTTATTGTTGTTTTAAAAAAGCATGAAAGCTTATTACCTCCTTACATTACTCTTATTTGGACCCCGAAAGACCAAATATTTCTCCGAAACCTCCTTTTCAACACGTGTGGGAGTAGTTATTAGCTTTTCATTTAGCTGGTTTTTTAGCACCTGGGAAACTACCGGGAGACAAAACTCTTTGTAGGGGAGCTGTCTTTTCGTCTTACTCACTACAGCCTGATTTGAAATCTGCAATCCAACACTTATCAGAGTAATTTCAAAGGACCAGCTGCTATTTCACTGTAATTAGTGGGGCAATAAAATATCAGTCATGACCTGAGTAGTTCTGACTTGCATGACAAAGTAGAAGTAAAGACTTTTGCTTGTTCATCAGAACAGACTACATTATTTATGCCGAGGGCAACAGATTCTATGGGATTGATAAAGATCCTTCCAATTTTGTCCCTGTGTCAGATGACAACAGCAAACAGAAAGATGTAAAGTCAGTCGTGCTTTATCTGCACAGAAAACATGACAGTCACTATAGCTGCACCATATGATGGAAACACATGCAGTGCTAGTTTTAGACAGTACATAAGTACGTCTCTTGTATGGGGCAAGTTATAAGGTCATAATGGTCACAGTGAGTTAGACTGAAAGAGGGGAGACTTAGATTAGATCTCAGGAAAAAATTCTTTGCTGTGAGGGTGGTGAGACACTGGAACAGGATGCCCAGCGAAGCTGTGGATGCCTGTTCAAAGTGTTCAAGGCCAGGTTGGATGGGGCTTTGAGCAACCTGGTCTAGTGGGAGGTGTCCCTGCCGAGGACAGGGGATAGAACTGGAAGATCTTTAAGATCCCTTCCAACCCGAACAATTCTGTGACTCAAAAAATCCATAGTGTAGATCCATCTCAGATGGAATTACCAAAAAAGCCGGTTAAGATGGCCAAAGGCTATTGAGACAGTTTAGGTCAAACTTAGATCAAACTGGCAGCATGATCAAACTTGGAGCTCAGGTGGGGTCTGGTGCATCAAACTTGGACAATAATGACATCTTTTACAACCATGCAGTCATATGAGGCAGAAAGATTCATCGGTCAATGCCTCAGAGTGTGTTATGTTCCCCATTCTCCCCTTCCTACCTCCCCCCCCCCGGCAAAAAAAAAAAAGAAAAAGAAATAAATGCAAGTTCTAGGAATTCAAGTAGTAAAGGGCAATTGGAATCAAGCAGGAGTTAATCTTTAACCCAGAAACTACGAGACCTGGAAATCAAGATTAACCATGGTGCTGTAGAAGCAATCCAATTTGTAAGAGACACCTATGCTAAAAAGCCAAAAGAATAACATTTTCCTGGAAAACAGAGAACTGTGGCTGTAGAGCATAAGCTCTGCAAAGGAAATTATTTAGACAATACTGCTTCAGCACGATTGATTTCTGCAGGCAAAGGACAGCGGAGGATACGGGAACACCTCTTTTAGTGAAGCAAACTAGTTGTTGGGCACAAGAAAGCAACTGATGGTAATGAAGACTCTGGGACGCAGGAAAAACCACTACAGTTGAGAGCAACAATAAGTCTACTGGTGTATCTGGATCATAAAGAAGAATCAGTATCCAAAGGCAGATGGCAAATTAATGGTCTTTACTCAGAGTATTTGGAAGGAATGAAATTCCCCCTGCTGCACTTGGGTGCAACAGGATGATTTGTTGTTTTCAAGAATATGCAAAGCTGAATTAGTCTAGGGTGGTGACTTCAGTGTCCTTATGAGGAACCACTGGAATCAAAGAAGCTTTGTAGACAAAAAAAGATCCCTAAGACTTCATGTAACACAATAAAATTTTTTTCATGGCTTTGGGAAAGAAGAACAGGTTTATGCTGAAAGTAGTTAGTGGTACAGCCTGGGTTGTAACTGTGAGAGACAACTGCAGCTCCCATCATCCCTATGATCTGGAGAAATACTGCTTGAGCAGGAATCTCTGTTTACAGAGATGTGGGGACGTAAGGGGTTCTGTACATCAAAAAGCTCTTGGACAGTACATATAAACACCTGGGCAGTACACTGAATACCTGGGGAAGGAAACAAAACAGGTATTTCAGAGACCTCTTAGAGGTAGCAGAGCTCCAGGGAACAGGGTATAGAAAAAAGCACATCTTCTGTCACTGCACATGTCTGCTGGGAGGTATGTAAACTATTCACCTAATGCTCTGCACAAAGAGTGGTTTGGCATGGAGCAGAGTCAGATAATGCCTGTCTGTGCACGTCAGCTAAAGTATCCTGCGAGGTTTACTGAGATAATATCAAATTAAAAGCAGGGTCCTGAGCAAGGAATAAGCTGGCACTCTGTTTACATCAAGGTTTTCCCTTTTTATTTTATAAGAAAGAATAGTCAAGGAAAAAACCTATGATGGTTTTACTATTCTGTTTTTGGGGGTAGTAATATTCTCCATAAGTCCTTTCCCGTTTGTTTTAAAATACAGCTGCTTCTTCACTAGCGTTTGAAGCATTCAATACTCTCAGAGAAATTATTCCTAACTATCTATACTGGAAAAGTTGCGTACATGTAAAATGTAATCCATGTAGATTTTGGAGAGTTTTCATATATTAATCAAATTGGACTATATATATTCAGAACTGTTGTAAACACTAATGTTTTCTGAGAAGGACACACAACAACAAAATAATCAAACAAGTTGAATCAGATGCATCAACAGCCCAACAGCAAATAGAGAAATATTTAAAAATATTCCTTCAGCATCAGCAAAACTTACTTGGAACTTGGCTGGCACAAAACCATTTTATATGCAAACAAGCAAGATTAAAAGAGAATCTAAACAACCTTTGTCACATTCATCACTGAATTTCAGAGAACGGGTAATCAAACATTATATCAAATAATCCTTAGATATAGGGCTGAGAAGTTGATGTACTTTAGATGCATTGGGTAGCTCAGTGAGGGAGTGGCAGCTGCAACCTTTAACAAAAAATAGCACAACCCATTTGCTATTGCAGTATATTACACAGACAGGTCCTTTCTATCCTACTCAAATCACTGTTTGTTTCATTACTTTTGATCCTGAGGTAAGCTGTTGAGAAGTAATCAGTGTCATTGACCCCCGTTTGATTAACTCTATTCTTCAGTGGTCTCTGAGGTTAATACCAGTTTTATTACCTTTTTACTGGATAACTTTATTGAATGTCATGGTGCAGCACTAAAAGCCATTGACTGAAAGAAACAACACCTGCAATAGTCTATACAGAAACAAAACTCCAGGGGATTTGCAGAAGCCTGCTTACATTTCTTCAATTATTCAGGAAAAAAAACAGTTTTAGAACATCCTATCACCCTATGGAGGGAGTTTTGGTAGAGCTAAACAGAATAAGCCAATAGTATCTGCTCAGGAGTTATTAACATAAAAACATACCCTACTGTTTAGTATTCTGCAGTCCTCATACTTGTGTTTATTTCTAATGCAAATTGATAAAAATTCTCTCATGGCACATTAAACTTACTAAGCTTCAATACTGGCAGAGGCCAAAAGGGAACACTGATATGCTTCTGTGTCATCACTCATTTTTAAAGCCACGAGCTTCCCAAGAAATTAGAGAAACAATTCAGTGTCAGTGCCCTAACAAAGCCATTTTGCAGCCAAACAATCAGAAGACCTGAGTTCCTACCTATGATTACAAAATGACATAAACCATAAGCAACTTCTGAAATGCAGGTTCTATAAGAAATCCACACAGCTGTAGGCTTTTGCCACTGACAGCTCACAAAACTGAGAGAATGAACACTGATTTGCAAATACAAAACATTCACATTAATATAATCTTGCTTATTAATATAATAATTCCAAGAGCTCCTGGAAACTAAAGCAAGTGAGGATAAAAGGATATTACAAGGATAGTTTAAGAAAGAGGAAGTGACAGATTACAGAATAGTATCAGAAGGCGGCTCTATTACACCAACATTTTCCTAGTTTGCTTTGTGAAATGTATTTTTACAGTCTAATAGGGCTGCACGGAAGTAAAACATGGTAATACAGATTAGCACCTGAATGCTTTTGACCATACAAGAACATATGGCATTTGCTCAAGATACTGTTCTAATCTCAGTAAAATGAGGGAGATGCAAAGAGAGAAAGAAAGAAAAATCACCGGATAATCAGTTATGTCCTTCCTAGTAAAGGGTACAAAATGGGACTCCATCTGGCTTGAGCAAGTAGCCAAAGAGCCAACAATTTGCTTTTGCAAGTGTTTACTGTCTGAAGTGCTAGGCAACAACACAACGGACAGGCAGATCCATTTAGGCTGACAGAAGCTCATCATGCTTCACTAAATTACATTTCTTCTCTCAACAGCAGCAGAATTAGCCAGCAGCCTGCACAGCTGACATAGCGAGCACAGCAGGATCACCACTATATAAGTGGGAAAAGTGTACTTGAAAGTGTATTAGCAGTGCTTAAGAGTAGTGCCTGAACACCTGCCTCTTTTATTGACTTTTTTGTATGTTGTTGGGTGTTCGCCAAGAGACGAGCAGGTAATTTTTGATGTTTTATTATGGCTTCAGAAACTTGAACTTCACCTTCAAAAAAAAATTTTTTTATAACTTCTGTGTGTGCTGCAGAACCTTCTAATGACATACACTGCTTAATAAACAAAGTGAGTTCATGACACAAAAGGCATTACACATGTGTGCTGCTCACATATGTATTAGCACATATATATGTATCATATAAGCATAACATAAGTAACATACATGTATATGTACGTATTGTACCACTAGCAACCTTGTTGCTTCAGAAAATTTTAGGATGCTTCGCGAAGAACAGAAGAGTCGCCCAAGTGCTAAAAAAGACTTCAAACAACACCTCTAGTAGGATTTTTAACCAACATTTATCTTTATTGAAAGAACTAGGAAATTTTTCATGTCTTTTTTAACAGTTACATACTATCACATATACATTTATATACTAATAATTGTGAGTTCTAAGCAGAAAGGAAACTGTCCATTTCCTACAACGTACAGAAATCAGAGAAAGAGTGAAGAGCAAAGAGCAGAAGCAGCACTCTTAGCAAAAGGCTTTAAGCACTCTAAGCTCAGAATCCCAATGTAGTTTTAATACACTACATTGTAATAAGAGCTTCCACAAAAAATAAGAAAAAAAATTATAACATATGAAAGATAGGAATAAAAACAGTCTTCAGACCTCAGCAGTGCAGTTCACCAGGCACGCAAAGGTTTAAGGAACAACAAATTTCTATACTATCTCCTCCCTAACAAGGGAGGGAAAAAATAATAATCTTATTCAACTTCCTCTAGCTTTGATAGTTCTCATGGCAATCCCCACCTGATGTCTCATGCTGGTTAGGTGTGTCAGGGTACTGATTGGTCCTTAATGGTCCAGAGCAGCCCCACCTGGTTTCCCTCACCTCCACCTTCTCACCCACAGCCTTGAGGTGCTGTTTCAGCTCGTTCCTGGGGCAATCAGTTTGAGGCTTTTGTGGGGCCTTGGTTTTATTTTTGTGTCTACTCCGACTGCATACTATATTGCTGCTTGGGGTGGTATCTCCTAGTGCTGCCTTGCTTTAAAGGTAGCATGTTATTTTTATTTTTTTATTATTTTTTTTTAGGAAACCTCTAAATCTAAGAAAATGTAACTAAAACTTTTTAAATTAGTTGGGAGGGGAGACAAGGAATTATGCTACTACAAAACAGAAAAAAATATACTGTCACTTTCAACCTGTGAAGCTCAGTTATATTTGAATTTGTTGTTATGTGCTTGAGTCAAAATAGGTATTTTTCACTGCTTGACTTTAATAATATTATTTTGGAGCCTAGTTTTCCTGCCTTCCCTCTGTGAAGAAAATGAACAGGTTCCTGTGAAGAGATCTAGCAAGTACTTGGGTGATCTTAAAAAGCAACTTATTCTCCAGCACCTCTTGGTCAAGCCACTCTGCATTGCACCTTTATGCTGATACTGATGAGATAAGGAGGACTGTACTGCACTAGAACAGTGTAATATCCAGTAGCCCCAGTTCCAGCTATGTTCTTGGAAAAAATTATGTTTACGACTGGAAAATGTCAATGGAAGTTGTTTTGTTCCCCTCTGGTCTTTGAATTTAGTGGGTTAAACGTTAGACTAATGTGTCCCTTTCTGTGAAGTGCTGGGAACAGTGTGAAGTTTCAAAAAAGGCTGTGCAGTCAACAACTCTCACAGAATTATTTTGAGTGGAAGCTGGAGCTTGGATGAAGACCAATTCGCTGTACCATCATGCCTTAATTATTTGCAGACAGGGCTGTGTTTTCTTGCCTTGAACCTGGGGTGGTAGCCCAGGAATCAAAACAGCTAATGAAAAAATAAAACAAAAACCAATCCACCAAATGTTATATTGATGTATTCGGGATTAGATGGCAGGGAATGTTTTGCTTTACTGGGAAATGTTATTTCCCGGCATTTATAGCTACCCAGGGGATCACTGGTTTTTATTTTATATGTGAGCAAAATCCCAATTAAATATCTTGATGTGCTATTTTCTCTAGGCAGAGCTCAAATGTGGAAAAAGGAGTGCCCCTCGATCAACTTTCTCTGAACTGAACCCTTTTAACAATCCAGTTCAGGTATGTTACAAGTCAATAGCTTGTGTTGTCCTTCTTTGGTTTAGTTTTTAACTTGGTTCAAGCCTTGTGCTTATGGTCTGTAGGGTGCAATCGAAGACAAGAGTTTATTTGAGAGGAGGATCTAAGTCCAGAGATGTTTCCAGACTGCTGCTTAACTCAATTCCTGTGTCCTTCAGGAGTTTCTACAGCTCTAAATGCATTTACATTCTTGTCCCTTACTGGCTGTCACTTTCCTGACAATTCAACCATTTTATGAGTTTCTTCCAGAGGCAAGAAATTCTTTGGTCTACAGTGCATTTTACACCTGAAGTTCTTCATGTAATATATCAAATGTCAAGAAGAATTTTAGTTGCGCTGAAGTGCTGGACCTTAAAAATATTTCAGCTGCAATCTTGACAAGTTGAAAGTTTATTAAAGCAATTTTGTCTATGACAATAAAGTTAATTTAAGCTATGCTTTGCCTAATACCTTCCTCCAATGGGGCCTCTCAAATATCTGGTGAATGCCATCACTTTGTTTACTGCCTCTCAAAAAATGGAGAGCCGTTAACCTGGATTAGTAGATGGAACTCTAGACTAGCACAGCTGAGAAGAATTTTAATGAATGATTTTAACAGTATGCACATGCTGCCTGAGGTACATTTGTTGGAGGTGAATACGCTCCAGTGCAGTTATTCGTACAAGTTGAGATTATGCCTTTGCCCCGGGGCTGGCAAAAGGAAATAGCAAGAGATCTCAAAGTCAGAGGTGTGTGGCCTTGATGTTGGTTATTAGCCAGGTTGGCTCGAGGGTAAAGCTTTGGCTCCAGATCCAAGTAAGACAGCAATATGATGAGAATACAGGCCCACAGTATATTACTTTTAAGAGAAAATGTAGGGAATTTCTAATCTAGCCCCCAACTTCCTAGTTTCTTGGAGAAGTAGAGGGATGTATAAATGTAAAATATTACTCTAAACATGCTCCATAACAGCTCTCTGTGTGCCAAATAACCAACGTAAATGAAAAGTTTGAGTTTGGCTTCTTTATTGCACCCATGTTACATCGGCAATAATTTCTTAAATAAAAGTTTATTTGTAGCAGAAATTGTAGGTGAGCAATTTAGCCAGATGATCTCTATTTCATGCCATTATACCTTTAAAAACGCTTCCAAGCAAAGGTAGAAACAATAGCACATTTCTAAAATAGGCTTAAAATTTTGAATATTCCCATATTAATGAAATAGAGATGTTTATTCAAAATTTTGGAGCAAGTGGGTTTAAAAATAAAAAAAGAATAGATTGTCAGGAAAGGTGTTACGAGTATTCCTTATTCATAATTCTACAACCTTAGAAGTTTAAGTCATTTATTGAAAATGGCAGCAACACTAGTTTGCAATTATGCAGGTACACAGTAAGATTAATTTTTGCAAGATAATGCATTGGCACTCTTCACATGAAATATTCCATCAGATAAAATTTAGTGACAGAGTAGTTAGTAAATATTTGGCAAGACATATATTCATAAAATAAACCTTGATTTAATGAATTATTTGTAAACAGCAAGAAATCACAAGTATTAATCGGCAGCTCCTGCTTCTGAGCTAGGCAAATTAAAAGAGTCAACTGAACTTTTCAGAAGGGCAGTACTTTTGCCAAAATTTATTCTTCCTTCCATGATAGTATTCTTTTAATTACATTCTGGGCTGAGAATGCCCAGTTCTTTTTTCATATTGGTTTATAAAACACTTTAGTACCATTCAAGATGAACAACTGTATATAAGTACAAAATATCACTTATTACTGTTAGTTCATCTTTTGGTTCCAGTGCTATAACGTCTCACAGGCTGTGATTTTTTTTTTTAACCATTCTATTCTTAATTAAGGGCTGTTGAGTACTGTGTTAAAACTTTCAATTTAGAAACTATGCTGGTACGTAGAGAGGCAGCAACTATGACTACAGACTTTTGTGTTAATTACAAACCCTGAACCACATAGCTTTTAGTACTATAAAGTAGCCAAGTGTTTTCTTGGCACAATACAAAACATACAGCTGAACAATAGCGTGCTGAGCAGAGGGGTGAGGAGTGCTCATTTTCACCCATACAGAGGTTATGATGTGAAAATGTATTCCTTTTTGTATATTTAGCAGAAATATGTGTTTACGATCTGTGTGTGCAAGGGAGGAGACAAATGACATAGAAGCAGATGGCCCAGGATGATACAGTAGTGATACATAGCCCAGAAGCTCGGATTTGTTCCTGGCTATTATAGCGTTAAGCTGGACGGGGACCTGAAATCAATAATGAAATGAAATCTGACTGTGCAAACAGTGTAGCTAGCATTTACGGTAATGCAGACCTTGTCAATTTATATAATACTGAGCCCACTTCATTCATAGAATCATAGAATCATAGAATCATTCTGGCTGGAAGGGATCTTTCAAATCATCAAGTCGAACCATCAACCCAACATTGGCAAAAAACACCACTAACCCATGCCCCTCAGCACCACATCTGCCCAGCTTTTAAATACCTGGAGTGATGGTGATTCCACCACTTCCCCGGGCAGCCTGTTCCAATGTTTGATAACCATTTCTGTGTAAAAATTTTTCCTAATATCCATCCTAAACCTCCTCTGGTGCAACTTGAGGCCATTTCCTCTTGTCTCATTGCCTGTTCCTCAGGAGAAGAGACTAACCCTCCACTCACTACACCCTCCTTTCCGGGAGTTGTAGAGAGCAAGAAGGTCTCCCCTCAGCCTCCTTTTTTCTAGTCCTGGAACAAGTGCTTTGAGACTGCAAATCACAAGATATTACTCGCCTTAACTCCAGACTGCATCCAAACTAGCAAATGAATATCAATCATATCCATTTTGTGCGCACACAGTGTCAAGTAGATGCAAGTACCTGGTCCGTTATTCTGAATTTCAACTGCAGAAGTTCTGAGAGCAAAACTCAGGAAAGCAAAGTGCGCTGAGTGCTGTGCTGTGGAACTGGTTGCTTCTTACTAACTTCTTTTTTGTTTTATTCCTTGTCAAATGACTGCTGAGCTCCAGGAGAGATGGCAAGTTTCTCTTGCCTTTCATCTCTGCATCTTCCCTCCTTCCATATATCCCCACAACTGTAGGAAATAGTAAGTGGAAGATTGATATGAAAGAGAACAACCAGTACTGACTGGGTGTGGAAGCACCAGAGCAAATAGCAGATGAAGGGCTGTAGCAGTTTTGTGTGTTGATGACTCTGTTCACCTTCTGAGGACACCCAGTGCTGGAGACAGGACAATGGGTAAATCCTAATGACTCACCCAGGTGGGACGCAGTTACAGGCTAAAGCCCTGTGAACTCCACAGTGGTGGAAACCACATCCAAATCCAGGGTGTTATTGCCATCTGGAACAACCCCTAACCATGGCTGGATAGCTGGTGTCCTCTGTCATGCAGTCCACCACGGGAGATCCTGGTCACATCTCCTGGAGGTGTGTCTCTTGGCCAGATGCCAGACATATCTGGAATAGAATCATACAGTGGTTTGGGCTGGAAGGGACCTGAAAGATCATCAAGTCCCACCACCCTGCCACGGGCAGGGACACCTTCCACTAGACCAGGCTGCTCAAAGCCCCATCCAACCTGGCCTTGCACCCCTCCAGGGATGGGGCAGTGACAGCTTCTCTGGGCAACCTGGGTCAGGGTCTCACCACCCTCACAACAAAGAATTTCTTCCTAATATCTAGTCTAAATCACTCCTCTTTCAGTTTAAAACCATTCCCCCTTGTCCTATGTGTCCAGTCCCTGATCAAGAGTCCCTCCCCAAATTTTCTAGAGTCCCTTTAGGGACTGGAAGGGGCTGTAAGGTCTCCCCAGAGCCTTCTCTTCTCTAGACTGAACAACCCCAGCTCTCTCATCCTATCCTCATAGGAGAATTGCTCCAGCCCTCTGGTAATAAACACAAATAAATAAAATAAATAAACATTTTGTAGTCCTTGTGAGTATGCAGGTAGGATAATAAGAATTTGAGTGGAATTGGCTTGGTTTTACAATTAAATCCCCTTCTGTCCTTGTAGGTTTGTTACAGTAGCAACATTATTTGTTATGTAACCATAAGGAAAGAAAGAAAGAAAGAATAGACTGGTTTTCAGAATACTAGGCACAGAAGTGAGACAAATGAGTGTAAATTCCAGTATGTGGAGAGAAAAGATTTAAACCTGCTTTCCTACTTCATGACTGGGGTCTAGCAACAAACTTTTAAATAAAAAGGAGATGGCTGAGCCACTACCTTCAAACCTGCTTGGGGAGTGAATTTTCTTTTTAATTTCAGTGGGTGGAGAAAGCGAATCCCACAGGGTGAAAATGCAATTTCTTCTATAGATTAATAAACCCAGGATTTTAGACTCAGCATTTCCCAGTAAGCTGGCAGTAGAAAGCTAGGATGTACAGGATGGATTTAAGGCATCTCACGGCTCCTTGGACTGCTCTGGGTGCCATGTGAAGATGCCAACCCTCTACACAGTGTACAGAGCCTTAACAGAGGCTTCTGATCTCCACTTTTTTTGTTGTATCTGCAATTAAAATGGGGTACTGGGTTTCTAAGTTCTTGGATCTGGCCTTGAGTGCTCTTGAGCAGCCCATTCATACCTCTTCTGGGTGAGAATCTTCCAGAGGGATAGCTGGCTGCGCAGCTGCCAAGCCATTTAACCTAAATCTGTGCGTTGCAGCTGCCTTCACCTTTAAATACATCAAACTGATTTCAGATGATAGCTCATCTGAAATTTGGTAAGGATTCTCTGAAACAGCTTCTGCATGTTGGGGATTCAACAGAAATGAGTTATGACCCCATAGAGATATCAATCCCACTAAAATGAATCAACACATTAATAAATGGCAGGAACCAGAGAAAATAGTCTCCTAAAAAAGCCCAAGGAAGGATAAAACTTTGGAGGCTTTCTTCTTGAATAATGATTTAACAGCAGAAAGAGAATAACCTATACGGGCTTAATTATTTCCATTCCTTGTCTTTATCTGTTGCCAGAAAAATTTAATTAAATCAGTATAAGACTTCCTCCTGATATGACAAATACATAACAGCTTACAATGTTACTTTTAATGGCTTTAAGATAGATGACATAACAGAGGCAAAACTTATTCAGCTGTACCTAGCAGTGTCCTAATGATGCCTGCTAATGGTGCTGTAGCTGGGATCCTTTGCCTCGTAGAAAGGACATATATTTTTCCTTTTAAAGCAATAACTCTGCATGACATGGGCAAATATAGTTTAGGCAGCATTTAATAAAATCTGGATTCAATCACTCAAAATTTGCAACAAACGAGGAAGACATTCTGGGGGGTTGGGCATCCCTTTTTCCAGGTTAGCACGCTTGATAATGTTGAAATAAAAATAATTTGGAAAAACAAAAATTCCTAATAAAAAATTAAGACAAATGGGTTTTGTATGTGATAAACGGTACTGCTGTAAACTTATGTCATTAGAAGTTTAGAAAACATATTTATTGTAAAAGTTCGAAGGCAAATTAGACTCATTTTTCTGTCTTTAAAAATTCACTCTCTCCTTGTTCTAGGAAGAGAGACTGGCAATATTTCAAAGACATTTTGATATGTATTCACTCACACTTAAGTGAATGATTTTTACTGTGTAATATATCTTTCCTTTATAATAATGTACTTTATATTTACCTTTATATGCCCTGCCTGCCGTAACACTTGAGTATGTAATAAATTCTAGCAAATTATTTTGCTGATAGCAGAACTGTTGAAAAAGACACCTATAAGCAGTGGAACAGGATGGCAGAGGAAAACTAATTTGAAGTTAGTCATTGCGTATTCGTACCCAAGTGTCATACCTGTGGCACATATCCAGGTGTTTCTTGGAAAACAGCAAGCAGACAAAACCCTAAAGATCCGTTCAAAACCAACAAGCAAATCAGAAAAGCATGAATGAATTTATGCATTATAAATTATTTCTTGGACTGTTATCAAGCAGATTTCAAGTATGGATTATCTTGTGAGGCTTTATGATCTTTTTGGTAGCTACAGTCTTCATTAAAAATCTTGAGAATATCTAAGTCCAAGACCGAGAGTTTCTTTACCTGTGTGTTCTTATTGGGAGTAGTTTTACTACTCTTGTGAGGTCCAAGATACCGTGAATGTTTTTTAAGCATGCTTTTAATTAGCAAGGAATAAGGGGGGAAAGAAGCCACTATCAATATTTAAATTATAAATCAAACCATCACCTTGTCAAATATTTTCAGAGCCACCTAAGAATCTCTAACTCTTTATAACAAATGCTGAGGAAAATTCAAATTCTGGCTACTCTGGTGTTTTCAGCTATCTTTACAATGCTTAAGGGGTGTAAGCTAATCTTATATAGCATATACTGTACAAGATGCACACATCAAAGTTTATTTCTTAGGAAGAATGTTTAGTGGCTAAAGCAGGCAATTGGAAGCAGGGAATGCTGGTTTAATTTTATTACTGGGTCTGCTGCTTGAAGAAAAATTTCCCCCCAAACATTTAAAGCCCTGCTTTTTCGCTTGTTCTATGCCTGAAGTCTGAGTCCTGCCATAGTTTTATTTTAGTAGTTTTGAACGCAAGCCACTTTTACCTTTGTTTTCTTTAATTACTTTATGTAAATAGGGGTAATTATAGATACTATTGTATAGATGCTCGATAATGTATTCAGTAATTATTGTTAGAAACTCAGATGCTACAGTTTTTATGTTGTGGACAACATAAAACCAAAGAAAGGCCACCTATCTCTCAGCAGTCAGAAGGCTAAAGATCTTTGTTAAGTTATGTAAAGTACCTCAATATTCCACTGTAAAGGAACATTTATTGCCTAAATGCAATTTTTTGTTAAAAGCTTTGAGTGGCCTAATAAACTGAGCAGGTGCACCTCTGATGAAGAAATTCCCTGCATTATTTTGGTTTACATAAAACTCTCAGATGTAGTTTTCTTTTTTAACTTGGTGTCTAAGTAGTATCACTGCGGTTTCCTGCATTATGACAGCACATGAAGTACCATGTTGACTTACTCTTAGCAACTTAAGGAGTCATGGCCAGAATAACGGACATGAGAATCGTTATCCTTACACACCAACACTCCTCCCTAGCTGTGTCTACCCTTGTCTCCGCTCCATCTTGAATTACATTAAACTGCCCTAAATAGACTTCATGTTCATTTGTCAGGAAAACTGAATTACAATTGTTCCTTGCATGAAGCCTCCATATTCGGCACAACTTGGTGTTTGAGTCACTGATACTAGACCATAAACAATGGTGCGAAACTGTAGCTTTCTGCAAATGATGAAATGTCTTTGAAGGCTGAGAGGTCTCTTTGAACTTAAGTGATTCATATGCTAATTTATGCTTCTCTGAATGGGATACTGAAAAATGTAAAACCATGATCGTACAACGTGCAAGCTTCCTCTGTGCAGACAACCTCTGCAAGGTCTAAGCACTGACTGAATTCTCATTGAAGCACTTTCAAAATGAGTTTTGAAGCAGAACATAAGCTTTGGGTGGGCTCTCTACAGCGAGACAAATCAGGGAGACTAATTTCAGCACGTCCGTTGTACAGCTCCAGTCTACAATGACAGGTTTAGCTTCGTAAGTGAAAGGACAGGCAATTCTCAGCTCCCTGCTGAAACTACCTAAGCTAACCACTGTTGTGGCCAGTTGTGATTCTGTTTTTTGTGCATCCACATTTTGTCTTCTGAGACAAATCCATTTTTGTCTTTCTTCTGAGATTGCTGTGACACAGGTGCAATGATATGACACGTGGTAGTAGAGCTGAGGTCTGAGCTGGAGGTAGTGTATGCTCCATGTCTGCAGACAACAAGGTGTTGGCTCAATGCCTCAATTTCTGGGAAGCCCTTCTTTCCCCATCATTTCCCCAAGGCAGCTGATATCCACCTATTGCTTCTTTCTAGCTCAGCTCACTTTTACTTACATCAGAAAGGGGGAATAAGGGACAAATCACTGATTCAGTGTGTAAGCAGAAAATAAGGAAACGTAGGCAAACACCTAAAAGGAAATTTGGGAAGAACAGAACTATTTAATTAGCAATATATGCTACAGTAAGTAAGAAGATTTACTACCAGCTGCATTGTACTAAACATTGAGAGATTAGTGCTATGTACTGAAACTCTATAGCATATGTAGAAATTATTCAACGAAATTAATCCTCAGTGTTTTCCTCCAGCTTCAATATTTATTGCTTCTAACACTACTCTTTCTACAACAAAAGCTACAATAAAAGCAAATGTTACAGCTTTTAGCATCAGGAAATTTTCAATGATTAAGCATGCTTGGAACTCTCATTCAAAAGTAATGCTAAGAGGAAGCTTAAAATAAAACAAAGATTGGAAGAATTTAAATATATCATCTAACCTCAAAGTGTCAGGTTCTGTTTCTTTGTGTGCTTTGATGGCAGGTGGAATAAATTAATAAATGAACTAAGGGGCTTGGCAATGAACCTGTGTCATTGCTCCAACATGCCAACATGCTCCAACATGGAATTGTTTCACCCTTTTGTGCTCTGTACCATTCTTTGCAGTGGTCAGCCTGTAATTTTCCTATTAGACATTGCCATTCATAGAACCATTCCAAACCCTTCCTGATGTGCTTTTAACAACTATTTCCTTACAGTGCCTATTCTGACGTTCCAGTTCCTCCAAACCACAGTTCAATGAATCTGAAATTAATTTAGAAAGAGATGTTTTTTCCTTTTGTCATGTAAGTAGACACACATGTCCTTGATAAGAAACAGAATGTAGCAGTTGTGTTTGTTACGCTACAGGCTTATGTAGTGGTTATAAGCCCTCTCAGTTCGAGCAGGAAATGTGGAGGTGAAGGGAGAGCAAATTAGCAGCAATGTAATTTTTGCTTAGGTAAAGTAAGTTTGTCATGTGAACTGCAGGTAATGCTAGTAAACGACAAGCTAGTGAAAAGAACGACATGATAATCTAAACACTGTAATGTGTGTGAAAGTCCAAGGAAATTAAGCAAAAGATGCTGGCATGGTGTAATTCAGGTCACTTGAATATCTTTCATTTAATTTTTCACATGGGCAGGGGAAAATGAGTTTTTTTCAGATTCTTTCTCTCAGGTTATCAAGTTATCAAATGTATCTTCAGAGATAAGAAATACCAGTAGTATTGACTCAGGGCATCGGGTTCAACTCTGAAATTTCAGGAAAGGTGACTAGTAGGAAGATTTACAAAAGAGTTGGCATGCAGGCAATTTTTGCCACATTAACTCTCCTTTTGGGAATCTCATATGTGTATTAAGAATGTGTATTTATAAGCATATGTGCATCAACTATGCCAGTTACAAGCAGTTTGGGGAAGGCTCAACTTTGTATCCTATTCAATGCTAGGCACATCGATAGCAGTTCAATAACTAAACCATGACTGTATTTCCCCATCCTGTTTGTCTTTTCACAGATAAATGATGTTCACAACACTCAGACTGTGACACTGAAGTGCTTTGTCTTTTTTTCATTCAAAAATAAAATTATTTAAAAAAAGCTAGAGAGAAGTATTACAAGTAGAAAGCCCCATGATACAGAGTAGTTAAATATTGTAAAACAATCAGAAACTCGGGATGAATGGGAGAAGGACTCGAGCTTACTATTTTGCTTTGGCTTCCCTCTGACAACAGTATTTCTGTAAAAGTGTGCATATTTACAGTTATTTAAATCCTTAGATTAAAAATGCTTTGTGTACTGTATCTCACAAATCTGAGATAAACTTTTCATTCTTTGGTGTTAGAAAATCAAAAAGTAATCTCTGATTTGCCTAGTGGTTTAATGTCTCAGATTGCCTTTCATCTGAGGTTTAATTACCTCAGACTGATTAACCACTGGACAATACCCTTAGAGCAACGGTTCTGAGCATTAATGATTTCAGAGATTTGTGTTCTGTGCAATTTGTGTTAAAGAATCTGTTCAAACCAGATGAACTTGAGAGATGGCAGGATAGAGACAAGTATAAGGTCCCACTGTAATTACCCTTGGTTTTTTAATGAAAAGTTTATGGATTTCTTATTGACCTCAAACAGTTCAGTCCTGCACAGTGACTCACAGGTTACAGTCTATGTCGTACTGGGGTGCTGATGTCTCAGAAAGGAAATTGTCTCTTGTAGAAGAATCACAGAGCTTCCATCACAACTGAACCATTCTTCATTTTGTAAAAATAAAATAAAATTAAAATATGTATTTTTTTTCTAAAACAACTACAAAAATTCATGGAGTACGCATAGATCTGAATAATTATATTTGATTTGCTGCATCAATTGAGACCTATTAACAAAACACTAGTTACAGTCACATCTGGGACCTGAGACTGTTGAACTAATCTTCAGTAAGATCTTAACCTTTTACTTATGTTACCAGTTATTGCTTTCACTAGATGGCACTTTGTCTCTCTGCATCACAATGCTAGACTTGTTAAAACTCCTTAATTCAGACAAATGCCCACTCTGTCTCATTCCCCTCACACGAACTTGGTCAGATCTTAGTATTTGTGTTTACAGTTATTCCATGAAGTAATAAAATCTGATGAATAAAGGTTTTTTTTCTAATGAAGATGCATGGAGTGGGAAAGCTTTGCAGTGCAGCCCACACATACCTTTTAAAGAATGGACGACCTATTTGAAGAGGATTACATATGAAAAATAATTGTGGGAAAGGCTTTTTTTTTTCCCCCTCTCTTCATCCCGAAGGATGAGAAAAGTTAATGTATTGTAACTAAAGGTATTTGGAGACTGACGGTATTTCTAACAAGGGTATAAGCCAAGTGTTAGTGTGCAGATAACTCTGTTTAACACCCGTGAAATTTCCCCATGTAAAGTCATCTACAGATTGTATTCTTCATTTCAACTTGCAATTAAAAAAAAAAAAAAAGCTGCTGCTATGAGACAGTCAATGTGTCTCTCATTCATGACTTAGTAAATACATAGTGCGTTAAAAAGTGCACCAGAAGTAGGAATATGTGAGTCCTTACCCTCTCCTTCTCTTCCTAAGGCTATTTCCTTGCCAGTTTTACCATTTTTCCCCATTTTACTGTTTCTCCCTGTTTTCCCTCCTCCTCCTTTGATAGTTACCCATTGAGAATGTGTGATAAGGTTCAGCATGAAGCTTTTGAGTGCAAGCTACACTTTTTTCTATTTAAGTTTAATGTTTGTCAGAAAAATAAAAGCGATTAAATAAATAAAAAAATTAATAATTAATGGATTTGAATTACAGAACCCTAGAGGAAGAAACAGTCAGTCATAGCTGTTCTTATTCTTGCTTATCTTCCAGATATTGGCAGTGATATGACTGTTTGATCCTTTATTGTTTTAGTTACGATGCTGTAAATAACTTTCACAGAGATTGTGTGAGTACTGGTATCATCATGGACAATTTTGTTAGCATTTGCAGTAAAACTAAGTGAAAAAATCTATGTGGGAAGAAAAAAAAAAATCATGTTTATAAAACAGCTGTTCCTCCACTTGAAGATATTTTCCAAGAAACATAAGAATTTCTTACTACAGATGGTATATGGTATATATTGCTTTCTCAAGAAAGAGAAATTCCTTGGGATTTCTTTTAGGTTGGCATGACAACCCAGACAAATATTTCATTCTATTTTACTTATTCATATGGTAAGACAGGTAGAAGTTTAGGTAAAACATGTTCTAACACACATTACTGTATAAAAGTATATATATGTGTGTGTGTATATACATCCTACAGAGCATTGCAGAATGTCACAGGTAAATGTTTTATTCCATTCTCTTCAGTTGTATTACGTTTCATAATAGTGATTTTAAAGATCTGTGTTCCATCAAGAGCTTCTTTAGCTAAAACAGCAAGGACCTGGAATTAGTATCTGTGTTTACTCTTTAAAAAATATACTTCCTCCTCTGGTCAAACAAATAATCATTATAACATAATCACCACGAGAACATTCGGGTTTCATATGAAATAAAATATTAAAATAATCAGTAGTCTATAGCAACTAACAATATACAGTAAAATCTAAAAGAATCCAATGTCTCTTCATTGCTTTTATCACATGGATTTCCTACCAGCTTCCATACAAAGAATAGTAACTCTGTTTCAAAATATCATGGTGTCCTATAACTGCTGTATGTTGGAATCTGTCAAGTCAATAAAGTCTTTACCTTCCTGAGTTTTAGTCATTACTGGCTGTATATGTTTACATATATTATTACAGAAAATTAGTACAGTTGTCCAAAATTTTCCTGCATGGAATGTTGCCGAGTTTTATATGCCAGGGATAAAATTTTCTACGGCAAAGATATATTTGTGTTGGAAAACCAGTTGTGGTTTGTTTTTTTTCCAGTCTTAAGTTTCAAAGTATGACTCAGATGAAGTTTAGCTTGGAGTCACCTTTGTGTCAGGGATATGTCTTTTGTTATTTCAAGACAGTTTGCTCATATGTTTATGTTTCGAAAGCCAGCCTTCAACTGAGGTTTCTTAATATTTAGAAGCTGAAATTGGTAGAAGTTCCATTCTTACTGAGCATATACATCCCTTCATAGCTGATTGCCCTGCAATTATAATTCCATATTAAATGTCCCTGAGGAGACAGTACTGACAATAGGAATGGGCACCAGTGCAACCCTTAGTTCAAGTCCCAGATGTCTGGCCAGGAAGAGCAGGAATTTGAAGATCACAATGCCAGTGACTTATCCTGAAAATAGCATATGATGGGATTTGTTGTCAATACATTATTTCTTTTTTAACTGTTTTATGTTTTTCAGGCCTAATGAACTGCATATTGTTATTGCAGTCTAGCAACAGAGGAAAAAACAATACGCAACCATGTAACCAAGACTTCATTATTATGCATATTTGGAGTGGGACCAGTGAAGATTGTGCAATGAGCGTTCATTCTGACAGCTTTTGAATCATTGACATTGCAATCTTAGTCTTTTGTAATATAATGCAAGTGTTTGTATGCATAATTGGTATAAAATGAATGAAAAATACATATAAGACTCTTTAATGGTCCCAGGTTGATATTTATGGACAAGTCAATTAAAATTCATGGTATTTTGGAGTGAAGGAACAGCAGACGAGGCTTTCTTAAGGGTTTTAGGCCCTGTTAGAGACTAAGATTTAAAGTTAGCCTGAAGAGACTGCTATTGTGCATTTGTTTTCTGCAAGAGAAACTTTTTAAAATTTATGCATGAAATTGATTTTTCAATGCAGTGAATACAGTCTTTGACAGATTTGTGACACAGAATGAACATTTCAGTGGAGAGTATCATCTCCATGGGGCTAAAATGAGCTTGAACACTTCTGAGGGTGAGATTTTGGTAGAATGTAATGTGGAAAACAGCAAAGGAACAGTTGAAGGGTCTATGATTTGACCAGTTTTGTGGGTTTTTTTAAACTCACATATTTTTTATGCAATATAGCATGTTACAGGACAGAGTTCTAATGTGTAGCTACACGGTAGATGACCAAAAAAATCTCCTTTTGTTGTTTTAAAAGAGATACCTGGTAATTTAATGAGGTGCCTGCCAGTTTTTGTGTTAAGGGAAACTGAATTCTCTATTCACCTTCTCCATGGTTCATGTCTTTCTTCCTGTCTTTTTTGTGAAACATCCTAATGCATGTGGCTTTCCCCAAATCAGTATCATTCTCTTCCTTTGGCTATCCTTGTTGCTTTTCTTTGTATTTTTCCTAGTTCTAATTAGTCCTTTTAAAATGGACTTTAGGAGGTGTTAAACTTGCAGAGTTTATGATTAGCAGAATATAAGGGATGTACATAGTGCCATTTCCTGTTTTGCTACCAACTTCATTCCTAGTAAGAAAATATACAATTTTTCTTTTGACTACAAATGAATATTGATTGACATTTTCAGAGAAAGATTCATGACTTCAAAATCCCTTTCCTGGATATCAATACGTTATTCAAAGCCATTACTGTATAGAATTCATTGGAGTTATTTTGTCTATATGCATTCAGTTCACACTGGATTTTGTCTGCCATTTAATCACTAAGTCATTCAGTGTTTTGAGATCTTCCTCCTTCTCTTCATGGTGAACTCCATGTTTTATACTTGAAAAGCAGAGGTCCCAGTGCAGATTTCTGTGGATAATCTAAATAGCTTTCCACAATTTGTTTCGGTCATTACTGTTGTAAGTTTTTCATCAGTGATCAATTAACGAGGAAAACCAGATTTGTTGCTCTCAAATTTTAAAAAATAACTCCTTGGAAGTCAAATATACGGTACCAACTCTATTTACAAACATTTTGACAGATTATGGAACACAGGGTCACCCAGTTAGAATGGAAACAAGGCTAAAATTGTGCATCGAAGCTTCTGGTGTCACCTACCAAAATCAGAAACACAAAGCACCCAATAGCTTTTTGGCAAACTGTTGCAAAAGTGGATTTCTAATAAGTTACTAATAAACAATCATTATTTAAGTGAAATATAGAAATAAGCAACACAAGATAAAATTTGGTAAATACCACTTCCAAACTGTGGACCAGTACAGTTTCTCATATTTCTGATGGTAGCCATACAAACACAGGCGTGAAGATCCTGAGGGAGGCAAGAAAACAAGAGAGTCAGAGCCTGTACATGACTTCCTATAACCTATTAATCAGAGCCTTTATATAAGAATAGCAAATTTATCTAAGACAGAGAAGATCTAAGATTGAATCAGACAGGCTGAGGATCTGTGTAAGTATTCTGTCTACTTTGATATCGAGGAGAGATATCTCAGTTTCCTTGGGGAAGGGCAGACTTTGGTCATGTATCAGCACCAAAAGAGGGCTAACAACAGAAAACTGGAGCAAAAGTAAGTGACTAACAATGAAGTTCATATCATTACACCCATACAATGAGATCTATGTCTCGAGCTGACTGATCTAGGTGTGAAACTGGAGACAGTAGTATCAGGAACACGCTGATCAGCACTGCAGAAAGCCCAGGGCCTGTCACCTTAGGGACAGTGTCAGACTAATACAGGTTTGTTGCTTTTGGATCCCAAGTATCTCCATTTGGACCCCTATGAGACGAAGCAAATGCACCAGCTCAGAGATATCCCTTCAGGGGTCCCAGAACATCCTTTCTTCACATGCCCTAGGCATCTCCTAAACTACCTCTGTGGCTCACAATACATGAAGACGCTTTTCATCTCTATGTCAATATAATAATTTGTATGAAACAAATTGCTCGAGATGTGAAACTTTGTCAGTGATTTTGGTTTAGCCATAGTCATGTGACAAATACTTCATGGATGCCAGTGCTTTCATCTTTCAAATTTGCTGCTAACTGCTTTGCTTCAGCGGTTCGATGCTGCGTTTGCCTTTGTACAACAACTCACATAGTAAGTGCTTTCCAGGAAAGAACATGTCTAATGAGGTGTTTGACCTCAAACATGCTAATAAAGCCACATTATTAACGTGATTGTCTTTAAAATAAATATAGGAAAATAGGAGTCTTTTTGAAGCCCAGAAAAGTAGTATTTCAACCAAGTAGTAATAAACAAAGGAGATAATGAATAGGAAAATAATGTTAAGAGATTTTGAGAAGAGGAATTATATTTAAACTAATTTTTAAAGAAATACATTGTTCAGTAATATTTCAATGCTTAAGACCCATATTCAGTCATGTTATTCTTGGGTTGGTTCTTCTCTTTGTTTTACAACTCTTGTTTGGGCAGTGCTTTATATTGGTTAACATGAACTTATCAATGAGACTATAGAAAAGAGGTCAATTCCTACTTTTTTCTCAGTTATACAAATTCAGTGTCAATTGATTGAGTTCAACAGAGCTATTTCTGGAACACTCTGACATACGAGAGATCTGCATGTGGTATCTGGAATTCTGGACATGTGTATGCGCTTATTTTCCACTCCGAGTGGCATGTATAGAGTACTCTATAGAGATGAATTAGTCTTAAAAAGTTATGAACAGTAGAGCACAAATCATAGTGTGAAACATGACGCTACTTGCAGGCGGACATGCAGACCAAATTCTGCCAGTAATTCCTGCTTATGTCACATGACACTACCACAGGAAGAGACAGAACCCAGCACATCATGGAGGCTTGCTGAAGCCTTTCATTTATAGAGATGTTACCGGAAAATCCCACTGAAGTTTAGGTGACTAATAGCGTGGATCTCTTTTCCCTTGCTACACCTGAGGAAATTAGTTCTTGGGAAGTTTGGGATGCTCCAAATTTCAAAGGCTGTTGTTTGATTCCATATTCCTCACACATGCCTGATCCTTTAGGCAACACAAATAGAATTGAACATAGGCATTAATACCTCAGCATCAGAGAAGTTACCTGCTGTAGACATCTGTGATCAGCTAGTTTCAGAATTTTCACTTGAAGAATCCAATAAGTACTTGAAAATAATTTATATAATCACAGAGGCCAAAAGGAGACAGTGAGGTCAAGATCCACCTGATGACCATTAATTACAACATGGGAATGAATCAGCAAGATGGACTTCTTCCACAGTTGCAAGCCATGACAGAGGTTCAAGTAAAATTTCCATGCATTATAAACTTAACATAAAGCACAGAGAAATTTGGGATAGGGAAAATAGGAATAGAGACAGGATAAGCAAAACTAACTAACTAACTAACTAGATCAGTTGCCTAATATTGCCAGGATGATTGCTAATTAGAATGGTCTCTCCTAAGTGATAAACTTAAAGAATAAAGTTGTTCAGCACTACTTCAAGTATTTAACTTTGCAGAACCAATACTCTAAGATGTATTTTTTAGAAAACATTTTCCCAATGTTCTTTTTTATTTATAATGAAGATACCTGTAAAATGAACTATACAAACATCTTATATCACAGAAATACAAGGGAATCCCTAGTTCCTAAAGGGAAACAAGATAATTAAATGCCTGAATAAGAAAAAGAAGCACTTTAAATGTTTTGTTATGGTTTCCAATCTGTACAGTCAGTCATCTGCTCTCCTTTTTTTCTGCTACCTCATCAGGATGTTGCAAATATGCAGCTGCCTGCTCAATGGAGCTAATGAATTCCAGCACAGGTGCTCTTGATTGTATTGCATAATGGAGACCCTTTTTCTTTTTCCTGTTCCTCTCTTTGCATCTTTACTGTGTTTTACATCTCTCTCTCTTTTTTTGTTTTTCCTCTGATGAGTCGATGGCTGAAGGAACAGAGAACTGGTATTTATGTTGCCAAATGAAAACAGCTCTCCGTAAAAGGGTAATTGGGTTAATGTAACAGAGCTGGCTTTGAAGCAGATTAAAGTTTAAACAAACAGATTCAGTGCAGAAACTCAGTTTTTCAGACATGTTATTGATGTTGTTTGCTACTTGAGATTTTCTAATGTGTCTGTATTTTTTGACAAGACTTTTGTGGGACTTTGAAGCATTTGGAAACCATGCTAAATACAGAAGGTAAACTGATGAAGACTGAAGGTTAAAACAATGACATCTATCATTAAAAATTAAATCCTGGCCCTACAGAAGTTGTGCCAAAATTCTCAGTAACTTCATTAGAGTCAGGAAATCAACATTTTTTTTCCAAGGTAGGTAGAAATTAATTTTATATTTAACTTTGAATGACTCAGAGTTGCCATTAAGTATATTCAGGATAAATGTCATCTTTTATTGTGTGAAAAAAGCAGATTCTGGTTCAGGTTCCTTTGTCAGAGATAAAGGATGATATTGTCAAGTTAGGCTCTGGTATTAGAAACCCTCTGAATTTCTAGGAGGTATGAACAGAAGAAAGGAAATCTCAATTGTATAGAAAGTCTCTACAAGCACAGTTAGGAAGCTTGATTTGCTCAAGCAGTTCATGGATGGCAAATGTCAAAATGTCAGCTGACAAAGACCTTGTCTTGGATATGGAGAATTCATTAGAACTGACTAAACCCTGTGCGTTTATTTGGCAGGATAAAAGAAAAACCCAACAAATTAGAGATCATTTTGGTTTACTGAAAAGGAATGCCCCTTATGTGAATGAGGACTCAAAGTGGAGAGAGTTATGCAGAGGCTCCACACTGTCAGTACATTAACAAACAAAATGCAGCAGGGAGAAAGCTGTTTAGCACCTTCCAGTTGACAAAAAAAAAAAAGTAAAAATAAACTCAAGTTTTGAAAAACAAACAGAAAAGCAGCAGTCAAGAAGACCAAAATACAACTTGTCTTGTTCTTTCCTCAGTCAGAAGCTGAAAAAAAAAGGAAAGCTATTGACCACTGAGAAAGAGATGTGAAATTTCAGAAATGCTACATTATGAGTTGTTCACAAATACTAAAATAATAAGAGATACCAAAAAGAGAGACTAGAACTAAGAATTGTTATTTAAGTGTTTGGTAAAAAAATGACAAAGGTATTGATTCATTCTAGCAGGTGATTCAACAGATCAAAAATGTTTGTCCCTTACAAATATAAAAAAAGAAGAAGAGCTAAGACAGCTTAGATAATATTTACTAATTCAGAAGGAAGTTCTTATCTTTCAGTCAATCAGGCTAAAGACACCCCAGAACACGCATTAATACAAAGAGTCTTATTCTTAGCATTAATGAGCAACTTATCTACGACAATTAGATTGGGATGGTAATTGTCCTTACACAGCTGATAAACAGATACTGAATCCTGATGTAAAGATGACAGTTCTTGTATGAACTCCAAAACCCGTATATGATATGTAATATAAGGCACACTTCCAAATACTCCTGAAAATCAAATCTGAAGTCTCTTGAGCAGTGAGAGTCCAGGCCCCACGGGCACTGGTGGCTCAGCTCAGTGTCCTCAGGTGGGTCCTGGCTGTCTCTGCCCCCTTTGCCTGCAGCTGACCTCAGTGCTCCTGGACGTAGAGGAGCTATATAGCACTGCTGCCAGTGTCAGAAAATACAGTTTAACATCACATGTTCTAGGGACTGCTAATAGTATCTTCCCATCGCAGGAGTTCTGGACTGCAACTCTGATGAAATTAGTATACGCAAGAGAGACAAGGTGAATAAATCCTGTCCTCAGCTAATAGCTGGATGAACAGAGCTCTCCAAGTTTCCATTTTCAGGTCATGCAATTAAGTCACTCGTGCTATCTCTCCAACATACCAGAAACACAAGAGTCAATCAACCTCAGGTGGGTGGCATGTAAAAAAAAATGCTTAAGCAATGGGGAAGATGGGTGAGATGGGAACTGATTTAACTCCTGTAATACGTTTCCAGCTTATTATTGGCGTGAGAGGAATCCAAGGGCTGAGTTAAACAAAATACTTGATACATTTTATATTCCAGGGGAAAGGCATACCGAATAAAGCAAGCTGAAAATTGAAGCAGTGGCACTGATGCATCTTGCCTTGTCAGTTAGCCTTGTACTGTTTCAGAGATACCATGATTCAGATCCTTAGTGTATAATTTCTTTTGTTGCTTCACAGCGTACTGTCTAATGAGTGCAATATGACAGTGCCTAACCTTTCAGATTTCCGTCTAGATATTGGCACACTCTCCTACTCAGTTAAAGAAAGCAAAAGATGTAGAAAAAATATGCTTCTGCTTAATCTATCATTATTCATAAAAGGAAGGTCTCATTTTTTCCCAAAGTCCAGGAAGAACCATACCTAGGGCACAGAGTTTATAGACAACTCCTCTGCTGAGAATCACCAAGTTCAGTTTACTTTTCTTATTTACTTAGTGCTTTATTTCCCATGAATGGATTCAGAAGAAAATTATATGCTTTCAGTTTGGTAAACAGTGGCAATCCCTCTCATGCCTGGTCCTTTCCACCACTTCCTTTTATCTTTTTAATAGAGATTATATCACACAGCCTTTTGTTTGCTTATTTGTTACTTTTTGTCTGCTCCTGTCCATTATGGTATCACGAGGCTTGCCAGAAGAGCCTGGGGTAATGTTATTGTTCTGTAAGTAATTGCAATGTCCTCCAGGATATGCAAAAGAAGATGAAAATGATCTTTCTGGCCCATGACTCATCATCATAAAGACTGTTAAGTAGTTATTTTCTCACAAGAGCTCCTGATGCCCTCATACTGCTACTTTTTCAGTAATTGAGACCTGTTCAAGAGCAGTGTTAAAATGTTTTATTGAACAGGATGGGTAAAACAGAGCTATTATCTAAGTCTTAAAATAAGGAGAGAACTGAAAAATAACTTAAACTCAGATTCTCTGAGCTGATGCTGCTGTTATGTTTTCCAGACATGATTTAGTTTTATACTTATTAATTAGATCAGCTGATCCCAGAGAAAATTTTAATACGTGGGGATGCAATTTGAGAGTGTGTTAGTTATCCAGTATGGATACTGGACTTTAAACTAGACTTGCTGGGGGAGGGGGATATTATCCAGCTTGCCTGTGACACGCCAAGGGATGACACTCCAAGGTCTGAGGGATGGGTCGCTCGTGCAGGCCCTCAATCTGTTGCTCTGAGGTGTGCTGGGTATGCTGAAGCATGCTCAAAGTCTTGTGGGGACAAGCCAGGGGCTCCTGAGGCAATAGGAATGAAGGAGTCATGGATAAAACACCTCAAAGAAGGCCACCTGAAGAGCAGTACAAAGGAAATACTACAGCCCATAAGTCACCTTCATCGAGGCCCAGCTGAAGTGCCTCTATGCAAATGCTCATCACCCAGGGAACAAACAAGAGGAGTTAGAGACCTGCACACACTTCCAGGGCTATGATCTCATTGACATCACAGAGATGTAGTGGGATGGCTCCTGGAGTGTTGGAATGGAGGGATATAGGCTCTTCAGGAAGAATAGGCAGGGGAGATGAGGAGGGGGTGGTGCCCTCTACATCAATAACCATCTGGAGTGCATGGAGCTCCACCTGGGGATGGATGAGGAGCCAATGGAGAGCTCCATACACATTGGAGAAATCCAATGGTCAGGATTAAAGGGAACGCAGGAGCAGGTGATGTCAGAGTGGGGGTCTGCCACAGGCCACCTGACCAGGACAATGAAGCAGAAGACGCCCTGTATAGACAGATAGGAGCACATTACTTTCACAGACCCTGGTCCTCATGGAGGACTTCAACCACCCTGATATCTGTCAGAGGGACAGCACAGCACAAGAAATCCAGCAGGTTCTTGGAATGTGTCGATAATAACTTTCTTCTCCAGATGGTAGAGGAGCCAATGAGAAGAGGAGGCATGCTAGACCTTGGCCTTACCAACAAGGAGGGGCTAGTGGGGAATGTCAAGCTCAAGGGTAGCCTTGGCTGCAGTGATCATGAAATTGTAGAGTTCAAGATCCTTAGAGCAGCGAGGAGAGTGTGCAGCAAACTCACTACCCTGAACTTCAGGAGAGAAGACTTTGGCCACTTGAGAGAGGGGTGCTTGGCAGAGTAACATGGGATGAAGTCTTGGAGGGAAGAGGAGCCAAGGAAGCTGGTTAGTATTCGAGGATCACCTCCTCCAAGCTCAGGAGAGGTACATCCCAACATAGAACAAGTCAGGCAAAAAATCCAGGAGACCTGCATGGATGAACAAGGACCTCCTGGATGAGTTCAAAAACAAAAAAGAGGCCTACAGAAAGTGGAAGCAAGGACACACTGGAGGGACACAGAGAAACTGTCTGAGTGGCCAGGAACAGGATTAGGCAAGCTAAAGCCCAGACAGAATTAAATCTGGCCAGGGACATTAAGGACAATAAGAAAAACTTCTGTAAGTATGTCAGAGACAAAGGGAAAACTAGGGAAGATGTGGACCCTCTCTGGAAGGAAACAGGAGACCTGTTCACCCAGGATATAGAGAAGGCTGAGGTACTGAATGACTTTTTGACCTCAATCTTCACTGGCAAGGGCTCTAACCACACTGCCCAAGTTGCAGAAGGCGAAGGCAGTGGCTACAAAAATGAACTGCCCACTGTAGGAGAAGATCAGGTTCGAGACCATCTGAGGAACCTGAACATGCACAAGTCTATGGGACCTGATGAAATCCATGTACGAGACCTGATGGAGCTGGCAGATGAAGGTGCTAAGCCACTTTCCATTATATTTGAAAAGTCGTGACAATCTGGTGAAGTTCCCACTGACTGGCAAAGGGGAAACATAACCCCCATTTTCAAAAAGGTAAAAAAAGAAGACCTGGGGAACTGCAGGCCAGTCAGTCTCACCTATGTGCCTGGTAAGATCATGGAGCAGATCCTCCTGGAAACTATGATGAGGCACGTGGAAAATAAGGAGGTGATTTGTGACAGCCAAGCTGGCTTCACCAAGGTCACCAAGGTGCCTGACAAGTTTGGTGGCCCCTTCTACGGTAAGGTTACAGAGTTGATGGATAAGGGGAGAGCAACCGACGTTATCTACCTGGACTTATGCAAAGCATTTGATATCAAAGCGTCCCACATGATATCCTGGTCTCTAAATTGGAGCGATAGAGATTTGATGGATGGACCACTCATTGGATAAGGAACTGGCTGGATGGCCACACTCAAAGGCTTGCAGCCAATGGCTCAATGTCCAAGTGGAAGCCAGTGATGAGTGGTGTTCCTTGGGGGTCGGTACTCGGACCAGTGCTGTTCAACATTTTTGTTGGAGATATGGACAGTGGGATTGAGTGCACCCTCAGCAAGTTTGCCGATGGTACCAACCTGTGTGGTGCAGTCGACACACTGGAGGGAAGGAATGCCATCCAGAGGGGCCTGGACAGGCTGGAGAGGTGGGCCCATGCAAACCTCATGAAGTTCAACCAGGCCAAGTACAAGGTCCTGTACCTGGGACATGGCAATCCCAAGCACATATATAGATTGGGCACAGAATGGCTGGAGAGTAGCCCTGAGGAGAAGGACTTGGGGGTGCTGGTAGATGAGAAGCTCAACATGAGCCAGCAATGTGCACTGACAGCCCAGAAAGCCAACCGCATCCTGGGCAGCATCAAAAGAAGTGTCGCCAGCAGGGCGAGGAGGGGGTGTGGATTCTGCCCCTCTGCTCCATTCTAGGGAGACCCTACCTGGAATACTGTGTCCAGCTTTGGAGTCCTGAGCACAGAAGGGACATGGATACCTGCTGGAGAGAATCCAGAGGAGGCCATGAAGATGCTCAGAGGGCTGGAGCCTTTCTGCTGTGAGGACAGGCTGAGAGAGTTGTGTATGTTCAGCCAGGAGAAGAGAAGGCCCCAGGGGGACCTTATAACGGTCTTCTAGCACCTAAAGGCGGCTCCGGGAGAGATGGAGAGGGACTCTTTATCAAAGTGAGTGGAGAGATAGGACAAGAGGTAATGGTTTCAAAGTGAAAGCAGGTAGATTTAGACTAGGTATGAAGAAATTCTTTGCTGTGAGGGTGGTAAGACACTGGGGCAGGATGCCCAGAGAAGCTGTGGCTGCCCCATCCCTGGAGGGGTTCAAGGCCAGGTTGGATGGGGCTTTGAGCAACCTGGTCTAGCGGGAGGGGTCCCTGCCCAGGGCAGGAGAGTTGGAACTTGATGATCTTTAAGTTCCCTTCCAACCTGAACCACTCTATGATTCTATGATTTTATGATTTTCAACTTGTTACTGTGAGGAACTACCTGCCAAATTTCACGTTTACATCCCTAACAAAAGGGATTTTGATCAAATCAAAGACAAGTACCTCAGGACTGAATGAAATGAGAACTCTAGATCCATAGTGTGATCTTTAAGCCAACAGTTAATCAAAACTGTGAACTTTTTAAAATAACACGGATGTATAAATTTTCATGTGCAGGAGCAGTTCAGCAACTAACATGCACCTAAGCTGACTGGGAATGAGAAAAATCTCGATGTCTGGAGGGAGTTGATAGTTTTAGAACAAGCCTCATATGCACCAGTTCTTTTGACTCCCTGTGAAATGCAGTGACAGATTTCTGCTTTGTTTTAAAAATGTGACTGGAAGTGGCACTACCGAGCAGTACCGATGAGTCACATTCGCGTTGCCAGGCAAATGCATATTTTGCACAAACTCTGAAGTCGGCTTTCAGGGGAAGCATTTTCTGATTTACAGTCCCGCTAGGGAAAGTGGGGAAGATGAACCAACTTGGAAGAAGAATTCCAAAATGGTAATGGGAAAACACTCTCCTGACTCCACTGATGCACTTCTTTCTTCCTTTTAGAAACTATTTCCATGCATTCCCCCAATATTAGGTAATTTCTTGTAACCATAACTAATATTCTTTTTCTCTCTGTAAAAGGATTTGTGTAGATACATAGAATGAATGAACTCAGTCATTGTCAATAAATTGACCCAGAAGTTTGGAGGGATCACATAGTGGACTGTTTCAGAGAAGCATTCATGTTTAGTAACGAAAGCTGCATTCAAAAACTGCTTTTTGCTTTATAGATATTTGTAAATATCATCACTAGAACACCTTTGGAGAGGAAAAGAACCCCAAAGCAGCCCACCAAAATGAAATACGAAGAAAGAGTGGTTACTTTTGTATGGCCATAACTGGGCTTTTTAACAGCTGCAAGAGAACTCATTTTTATTTAGTGCTTGCTTTTAAGTACTCTAATAATCTCATTAATAAAAATGTTCCATTGAAACATCCAACAAAACATCTGTAAAATTAATTTACTGGAAAGATCTTTTTACTACTGTAAACTACCATTTGTACTACCATTTATCCTTTTAATAGCACTGTTATGGTTATTGAGGTGCCTGAAAGTAGATATTAATGAGAATATGGTATTACACACATTAAAACCAACTTCTTGTGCCATGAAAAATCAGTCAGTTTTTTGTGGGTGTGAAGTGGTGATGGCAGGAAGGAAAAGGAAAGGAAAAGTGTGGTCTTTTTGAACCTTTTCTCATGCTAGTAATCACATACCATGGAAGGCTGTAAGATGTCATTCCATAACGTATTTCTCATCGAGGTTAAAGGAGATTGACTATGGCTGTCCCAGACACCAGAAGTTCTCTGTATACCAGGGGAGTATGAATAAGCACTATTTCATTCACAAAGTAACTTGCTTAAATCAGTCGTCTCTGGAATTTAGGGACTGTGAATCATATTTTCAAGATTTGAGGCCAAATGTGATTGTATGAATAGTCTTACCGGATAAATTTTCCCTTTTTGATGAAATCACAATGAAAGGAACTGCTATTGAGGGTGTGGATTATAAAGGTAATGAATAAGCCACTGTAATACAAATCACCCAATGCAAGGTTGGTTTTA
Organism: Arenaria interpres; assembly: GCA_013399435.1. Classification (NCBI taxonomy): domain Eukaryota; kingdom Metazoa; phylum Chordata; class Aves; order Charadriiformes; family Scolopacidae; genus Arenaria; species Arenaria interpres. Next base: position 96,681 of record VXAK01013528.1, read on the forward strand.
AATTTGACTTTTGAAATGTTTATGTTTTAATAGCACTGAAGAACTTACTTTTTTTAAAAAAAAAAAACCAACAGTGGGGGTCAATTTACCTTCTGACTCCATTGTTATCTCCAAGCCATCTATTTATTCTGTTTGTCAGACACAGAGCAGGCCCAAGAAACTACAGTTACTTCTTATTAACTGGAGCTACGACATTTGATGATTTCCTAAGTAACCTTACCTTTGTTTCCTAAAAATGACATGACTGAGATTCTGTTCTTGGCCTTCTCTTTTCAACACAATTTCATTTGCATGGTATTTTGGGTGGGGACAGCAAAAAAGATTGGGAAAGGAGTTTTTTTGTTTGTTTTGAGGAGATTTTCAATGTTATTTCTAATTATTTGCTTATAGAGAATCTGCACAGTTTATTTTCTTCTCTAAGTGAATAAATCCCGATCAATATATCAGCCTTCAACAAAATTAATATAGTTCAACAGACTGAATTTTCAGATGTTGACTACTCCCTTATTTCCTCGAGGTCATGGGCGAAGGTTTCCTGAAAAATAAATGTCACTAAAACTCTCTTGATGGAGAGAAATGGGGAATTGGAAGATGTGGCATTTTTTGTTTTACTCATTAATGAGATTTCACTGGTATGTATGAGAGAAAACCTTTGGCCTGAAGTGTTGCACTAGCTGTAGGAAAATATCTTTTGTTCCACATTTCAGTAAGATAGGTGAAGAAGCACCATTTGAAAATAGTAAATTCTAATTGCATTCAGAATCCACAACCCGTATTTATTATTGCCCTGAAAAGGAAGAGAAGTAATTACAAAGTGTAATGTCAAAAGATTGTAGTTATAGTAAGACAGCATCAAGGAGGAAATTAAGCAATTAGGGACACAGACTGATGACAGTCTAGAATTTCTGGGGTTTGGACAACTGTTTCAATAAAACACAAAGATAATTGTGGTTAGAGAAAAAAAAACAAAAAACAAAAAAAAAACCCAACAGAGAACAGAGAATTATTTATTTCAAAGCTACAACAAAAAAGTCCAGCCATGGATTCCTCATTGCTTTTAGCCATAGGAAGAGGGTGCGCAGCCAGGTATGTTGACCACTCTGATGCAAAGCACCAACAATGTTTAACACCCTCATGCTTCTATGCCTCAGGCATCTGTTTCACTATTAAGAAAGCTGGAAGTGGTGGCCTTTGAAAGACTGGCCACTTCCTGTTTTTTCTGTACAGCTGGATGGAATAACTCAAACTCAGATGTCTTAGAGATAAAACAGGCTGCCACCTGGTTAGAAAGGGGAGATACGTTTGCCAGACTAACATGGAAACCTGCGTGCTGTTGGGAGGCGTCTGAGAAAGGGGCTGTGAGTCCCCCACAGGGAACGGGAGAGGTGCAGCCCATCAACTTAATCCACCATACGATTTGTTTATTTATTTCTTTCCAGAGTAGGGACTTGTATTAACTTCCCTCTTCCCCTTGCATTTCTCAGGATTCCCTCAGTTTGTTACTCTTGTGCTGGAACAGAGCAGGAGAAGCTGTGCCCTCCCCGACATGGACATAGTGACCCCCAGATGTTATGCTCAAGCAGGGTCAGAAGCAGAGAAGCCAAACTGCCTCAGAGTAAGGGTTACTTGGCCTGAATGAAAGTAATAATAATGAAAATGTTACAATTTTTGGACTCTAAGTGGAAAACCACAAAATAATATCTTTTCACAAGATTTCAGGCTCTGGTGTGTGGCTGCAGAAGGCAACGCTGGATCCAGAAGTCCAGAACCTGAAGAGATGCTCCAACATTCTGAGGTTTGTTTGTTTGGGTTGGGGTTTTTTTCGGACTGGTATGTTTTTAACGAATAAATGTTTGTTTTGCGTATTTCTGGAAGGAAAGATTGATGCTTTACAAACAATATTCAGTTATAGTTTGGTCAACCTCCTATTTTCTCCATCTGGATATGAACATGGCAACTAAAGTACAACATGGCATCTTCAGTCCATTGATATCTCCGAATACAAGCAACTTCTGGGAGAATTCCCGTTGAGAATTCCTTACACTCAATAACAACTGATAGTCATCACGTAGTTGCTCATTGTTATACGTCAAATGCAGTTACCAAAATCCTGTATAAAAGAGGATGAAGCTTCTTACGTGTTTCTGTGGGAACAGGTTGCTTTTCCCAGTGCTTGGCAACCCAGACAGCTGGCCTGCAGCAAAGCTTTCACTGTGTGTATGCAGATAAATTGCATATGTGAAGAAGAGCCAGCACTGTTCCTCAGAAGTTAATCCGCACATGAATAGAATGGCTCACTATTGCAGACATGATGAGTTTGATGTGTCATAGCTGCTTTCTGTGGCTGTGCGTATGATTTATCTAGAACTGCCCCAGTGTTCAACATTTAAAAATTGTCAGCTGCAATGTCAGGATGAAAGAAAAATGGAAGAGGCTGCGCTACAATCAATTTGCTGCTGGCACAGCATATGTTAGTGACATTATGTGAGCATCGTATATTAAAATTGCCTTTCTACACATGACTTTAAGGCTTATTCATGTCAGTGACAGCAGAATCTGGAAGCTTCAAGCTGTTATTTCCCACCCTTTCCTATTGACTGCAGTGAGTGTCAGTGCAGAAGAAGTAGGAGTGCTACCACCTTGTGATCAGGAGTTGAAATTGCTCAATTCAGGTAAGAAGTGCTCCTTTAGAAAAGGGCCCGCTTCTTCTTAGTATATGGATTGGTGTATAAGTAGTCAAAAGAGGTCAGAGAATCCTGCTTGCAAATGAAAATACAAAGAAATTCTGTACACAAGAAATTATTTAGGAAGTGACATGGAAGTAGCTTGGTAAATGTCCTTGTTGAAATGACATTGTGAAGTCACAGATTTAAGAGATAAAATTCAAACACAGGATCTGTAGTTAAATAACTTATACTGTAGCACTTGACCTTTACATGCAATATCTTCATGTGAAAGGTAGTTAGGCTAAGTAAAACCAGGCTGGACATCCTCAATCAGTTAACACCTGATAAGAGCATCACCACATTAGAGTAATGAGAGGTATAAGGGGGAATCTAGTATAAGGTTTGAGAGTATATTCTGTAACAGGGAATGATGTACACAGAAATATGAACAACAACAAAAATATTACAATAAGACATTTTTTCTCTGCCCTCCCTTATTTGGCAAATAACTTCAGGAAGAATGGGCATGCTTTCAGATGGTGGCCAATTTAGCTCTTCAATGAACTACCATTTTCCCCAAATAAATCAGTGAGAGAAAGAAACTGAAGCACAAATTTAAATGAAGCACTTAATTTTAGCTTCCTATGTTTGTGCAGAGTCAGGGCTATATTAAAAACATAGTAAATTACTTTACTTACTGACAACAAATTCAGGAAGTTTGCACTCTAATCTGAAAGATGCCCAAAACAATTTCTGCACAACCTTGATTATTTTTTTTTAGTAAAATAGGAAGGGATTTTGTACCAGTGAGCTTTTTTGTTCCACTGTAAAGTAAGTTGAAGTAGTCAGGCACAAGAAAATATTTCACAGCTTGCAGTCACTGTGTTAATCACTGGGCAGAAGGATTATGTTGCAAGCCTCAAATTGGATAAACCAGTGTGCCTCGCCTGTGAGGACTTTCTAAGCTGTCATGGCATCTCGTTATTCTACCTAGCAACCTTCTACTTCTATGTAAATTTGCTGCAGAAGGGAAAAAATAGCCATTTCTCCACTATCTGCTGCAAGTCTAGTATTCTTTTGCTTAGAATAAGAGGGTCTGCTTTTTGCAGAAAAGAAGGACTTCTCTGCTTCATTGCCGAGGTTAAGCTTGGTGATTAAGTTATTCAAGATAAAAAAGAAATAGGACTACTATGTAGTGATTCCATGGAAACTCTATTTCTATATGTCCCCTCCCCTTTGCAGTTAATCCAACCCCTCCTCTACTCTCTAATTGATGTGCAGTATGAGTACGCCATAGGAAAGGGTCCTGTGTCCATGCACCGGTCAAATTAGGCCTTAAAATATAAGATAAAGGAAAAGCTGTGTCTTGTCATTCAGCCATTTTTGTGTGCATCTAATGCTTTCACTAGAATCTTGGTGATGCAGATGAAAAGACATGCCAAGATTGTATAGCAAATTAGTAGTAAAGCCAAAAATAGCATTTTGCATTTATCACTAACCCCTTCTTTTCCCTCTTGACAGCAGAAATATTGTCAAAATTCAGTTTATGTTCCCAAGAAAGAATGAATATGTTGTCATCCATGACACATGCATTTAAGCCTTGATTACTGCAATTGAGTAGAATCTATTTGATTTTTTTCCCATATTTTATATATAAATAAATTTGTATAAAGAATTGAGGCTTTATCTTAGTCAACAGTAGTCTAACAACTGTAGCCAATACAGTAAATTCATACAACAGTAAATTTTTTCACTGTTTTTTAAAAGATCCCACTACAATTATTCAGGCAGTCCGTTCCAAGGTTTCTCTTACCCTCATTTCTTTATGCCTATGTGCATCAACCTGTTTAAATTCTGATCATTTTAATTTTATCTGAAGAAATAGACAATTGGTTTGATTAAATGCTTTGAGAAAGATTTTCTTGGTTTATTTCAATGCTGTAATTTTCACCACAATTTAGATGAGAAATGTCTCTTTGCAGAGCCTTCTTGAACCTCAAGTTTGAAGCAATATGTGAGTGAACACTTTCAAGTGATATTTTTACTGCATTCTAAGGTATATTTTTGAAGCATAGGCCTGGGGATTCAGTAATTATTGCAGAACTAAATCTTGTAACTGCTAACTATTAAAAGCACAAAAAGCAAAATATAAAATCACAGTTAATGGTACTCTTCTTCATGGTTGCAAAGATGTAAAATTACAGAGTATTCATTTTTTTACATTTGGACAGGGAAAAAATATATTATCCAATATTTGAATTGTTTTAATATTGTTAAAGGAAGCTATTACTATGGTTCTAGGACTTTCACACAATAGTAGCATCAAAATATTTTCATTCATATTGCAACAAAGCTGGTGATTTAGAAGTACTTGTACTAGATTGTTTTGTTCTTTTAAGACTTCATTTATGTTCATTTTCTGTTTTGAACTAACCTCTTGTCCCACCTACCTCCTTAGCTAGGTAAAAAAATTACGCTCCTACCCTCTGAATTGTAACAAAGCTGAGCTTTTTCCTCATTAGCAAGTTCTATGGTTCAGAAGGACTAAATCTGTAGGCAGAAAAAAAATGTGCTAGAAACTTGACAACTACAATATTCTCATTTCAGGAGGTTTTGGCTCAAAGGAGTTCTAGTCTGGTCCTGTAGACTGAATGAGCATTAATAGTTGCAGTGCATTAGGTTAGGCACCATCCTCCTCTATTTTTTTTAACAGGAATCCTGTTTTCGTGTTCCAGGGCTGCTCTGTGGCATGAACCAAAGTGCACTAAACCCAAGGAATAGAGATTTCATTTAAAAGTACACTTCTAATCTGAACTGAAAATGCTAATGTGTCCCAAACAGCCAAATAGATGTTTCACCTCTCCCAGTGGCCTCATTGGTGTAGCTATTTAAAAACAGTGAGACAGCTCTAAAAGGCAAAACTGACAGAGGACTTGCACAGCACATCTAAAATAGTATTCCTGTGACATTTGCTAAAGTTTTACTTTAAGGCTGTTTTCCACATTCTGCGTAAAATCTCCTAACAACAGGGTAGTATTCACAATATTTATTTCCCAAAAAATGCCTACCTAAGTATGTTTCTGGATAGCTTAAACTCCTTTGCGGATCAGATGAGGTGCTTAAATTCCACCCTGGAATTCAGTATTTTATTCCTAAATCTATTCTCTTTTCTTTGCTTTTTATTTTAAGCGAATTTGGATAGCTATCTGCACAGCTGTCTGTCTCGCGACGGGTACTGCCATAAGTTCTGAGCTCTCCCATGACTTGTGATAAGTATCTAGGCTCCATTGCCCATGTGTTTGAATTTGATTAAGTATTTCCCCATATTATATTTATATTACGAGATTTCAGTAGGCTGTTTCATGCATTGCTGATATGTCACAACATCCTAATAGAATATGGGGGGAAACAGTAATATTTATGTATATTTTCTGAGCCTCCAAAGAGAGAACATTTCATAGAGTTTTCTAAATATTTCTTACACTTTTGAATTAATAAAAAAATAAAAAGCTTTAATATAATCAAAGTGATTCTGTCAATTAGGATTTTTGAGACTTTCTTAAGCCCTTTAGAAAACAACAGAAAACCAAAAGCAATTTTTGGTTTATGAATGGTAATATTTTCACCTTCTTTCCCACGACATTTTAAGGGAAAAGAAAACAAAATCAGATTCTCCCCATTGTTATTTCTAATGCCTGATTTTAGTGCATTATATACATATCCATCTGTGCTTTCTTGACTATTTCTTCTGCAATCAAATTGCAATTTTATTTTTTGTTAATTCACAGGCACCAAAAAGTGCAAGTGAGATCATGGTGCTTTGTACTGTTTGGCAACGTTGTTAATTGTCTTTAATTTTTTTAAACCAAGGAGACCTTCAGCTAGAATTCCTCTAATACTGCAATTGGAATATACAGGAAATCATTTTAGTTTACTTAACTTCTCCTTAGTTGTGAAAAATATTACTGGTTTGGTTTGTGTTAGTCTGTGTTATAATCCTCCTCCTGCTTTAGTGAAGGCTGGCAATTTTACTCCTTTCTGCAGATTGGTAAATCATGCAGCTAACATAACTATCAACACATCACTGTTTTGTGATATTTGAACATGCCTGCTCTGAAATCTAGCACAGTGGCAAACAATGCAAATATATCTGCTTCAAAAAAGAAAATAAAAGTAATAGTTGCTCTTGTTAATGTAAATAACGATATGAACTACTCTCAGAATAGCAAATAATGGGCTGCTGAAAACCTGAGCTCAAATTCAGACGTTTTTGGAAGAAAAACTGCCTAAGGCTTTTAAAGAAAAGATTTACCTTGGTTTTTCTGTTGTTAAGGGTTTTGCCACGTGATCAAGACTGATCAATTAATGTGGCTTAAGAAAGTTATTGCGCATCAGTTTAGCCACAATCTACAATTGTGCTCGTACTGTGAAGTTTCTCAGCTGTGGACTGTGATTTTGGCAGCTAAATTCTTCTGTTTCAGATAGGCTACGAAGGCATACTTGCTTTTAAAGTCTCTCTTTACAGTAAATTACAAAGAAAACCAAGGTCCCAAAATTTGTTGATACTCAACAACTGTGGGGAGTGAGGAATTGTGGAGACGCGCTGCTGAGCAAGAGTTCGGCAGGTGTTCTTACATTGATGGGAAGGAAGCCTTGAGAACAGTAAACAATGTCCTTATATGGTAATGTGAAGGCAATGCGAAATAGATATCAAGCTAACAAATAGATAACAATAGACCAAAAGAAATACTAATGACTAATTAGCCCAGGAGCATGAACACTTATATGTAGCCAATTGTATTGCTCATAATGGCGTGTGGACAGACCCCCACAACCTGTGTAGAGAGCACAGCGTGTGATCAAAAGAGAGAACTATATATGCTGTAAAAATGAAATGAAACATTAAACGTCTTCGCTTCACCACTTGGCGGAGTCTGTGCCCTTTGTTGCAACAAACAGCCCAGCCCAACTACTAGGCATTTGCTGCTTACAGAGTTGTGTCATCAAATGTAGTATGTGTAACTGTATTGTATTTTGACCTTTCGAAGCAGAAGCCTGGTTGTCTTTTGCTGTAGTTAACGTTAATCTGTTAATGGAAAGCATAAAAGAGAAAATATCTTTTTCCTCTTCCTAGTCTAGTCATAGTTGGAGGCGGGGTGGGGAGAAGCAGATCCACTTGCTCAGTTCTTTGAAGGAAAGAATATTAATATCTATCTCCGAGGAGGGAACCTGGCAAATTGAGCAGAAGTTAATCCTGTTTTCGTATGGAAAAATTTTGAAAAGGGGTAAGGAATTGAGACACACAGCATTCACTAGTTTAAGGTCAACAGCACCTTTATCTTGCATTTCCTTGACCAATATGCCTGATCATCCCTCAGCAGCAAGCGCTCCTCAATGACTGCATAGATTCCCAATGTGTCTATCACAGAAATCTGTGCATCTTAGAACTTAACTCTAAGTCCTTGTATCTATCCATGCTGGCTATATAATACACAAGATATACAAATATCTTAGTAATAGGCAATAAGAGATAATTGTAGACCTCTCTTGCAAACTCCAACCTCAAGCAGCGCTGATTCCTTTGCTCCTGATCTAATCTGAAAAGCCTAAAGCTATTCTTAACTAAACACATTGATTTTACTCTTCAAATTTCCCAGAGACTCTGGCTCAGGCTGAAATCAATGGACATTCTGAATCCAAAGTGTGAAAAAAATGAAATTTTGGCTAGGAAATTGTAGTGGGACAAGAGCTATATTAGGAGCTATATAAAAGGTGGTTTAAAAGGTTTACTGTAAATTATATTGCCAATTAAAGAGATAATCCCAAGTGAGTGTAATAGCACTTTAGAATCCTATATTTCAGGCACATTCCTCTCTTAATAAAAGAGGAAACAAACACCAAAAACCTTTTTATGATAGTGGTTTCCAGCCAAACAAAGAATTTTACAGTACCTATGTGGTAACTACATGTTTACTGAAAGTAGTAGTAATAACGCTGTCAGTAGCAACACCACTACAGTGTTATTTAATGATAACATGCTAAATACCCCATGACAATTCCAGTTAATTTCTTCTCAGTTTGGTAACACAATTGCATCATTTCCAATTAGCTCTAGAGAGACACAAGTTTTTTGAGAAAGAGAGATCTTATTTTTTAGCAGCTGGCTCTGAATGGCATGTAAAGAGTTATTTTGCCTCATTTTGAAGCATTCTGGTAAATTCTGGCAGGGTACATTTTCAGAAATTTACTTCAAGCCATATATTATTCATGGGTCTATTTGTCTGTGAAAAAAATAGGCTTTCTGATATTCACAGGGATTTACTTTTCCACTTTTTTGAAGGGCAAACAAGAGAGAAAACATAAAATGCAATTCAAGCACACCAAAGTGCTGTATTAACAGAAGAGAGGTTACATTCACTGGCTTTGCGCTTCTAAGCTTTTTGGAGCAGAATTCTCGGTAGGACAAAGAGTACCTAAAGTCCTCAGTGTTTAAATTGCATTCCTGCTGAGAACTACAGACAGGGTGGCAGCTTTCCCTAACCAGCTTGCTCAGCAGGGATTATACATTTAGGGACTATCTTCTGCAGAGAAAGTCTTTATACATATAAGTCCTATTGAAATAGTCAGTCTAGGATAAAAGTTCTGTTTATGAAATCCTTTGGTTTAAAAAAAAAAAATAATCAAAAAAGGTGTTTGGTCCTTCTCCAAATTCTTTATAAAGCTGAGTTTGCACTGTGCATCCTAGTGAAGCCAAAGAAAAATTTGGAGTTATTTGAGGAGACTGGGATTAGACCCTGTATATGCAGGACTTTTGGCTTACTTCGAACTCTCTCTGTACTCTGTTTTCCTGACCAATTGTAAAGACTCTTTCTTCACTTTGCACTTTCACTTTTTTGTGGTTAACCTGAGAGGCTCACTTGAAGCATTGTCTGAAATCAAGGGCCAAGGGAGCTAGCTCTGGAAAAAAAGTCATGCAGCTTAAAAGAGGTGAAGCCTTGCCTATCAAAACTGGCTTTGGGCGTGTAGTTCAGGGTTTCTGGGTAGCTGAAGCAAATTGAAAATAGCAAGTGGAGAAGGGTTTTCTGGTGTTATAAATCGGAATGGAGTAAAATGTCTACTTCAAACAATTTGTGAAAACTCACACCCTCTTCATAGTAGATTTCTTTGTTTCTTTGGTGCGGCAAGCAAGAGGTGTTTTCTGTAATATCTGACTAAGGCTGCCTCTTATTTTAAGAGTTAAATTTGTCCAGTTTCCCTTTCCTTACAGTGTTTTGTTTTATACCAGACAGATCAACTCTGCTAGATCCAGTAGACAAAAACGGAGCAGCATTCCAATAAGGATTACTTTTCAACACTAAGCACCACTAGCCAAAGTAATGACCTTGTTTATAGACAACTCTATTCACTTAATTTAGATCAGTATGACACAAATGAGTCCAGAAAACATTTTAAAAGCGTTGGTAATAGGATGGCTATAAAATTGATAGGTGCTGATACAGACACAAAAAGCTAAGTTAGGAGAAACAAACATCTTGTCACCTTTCTTGGAGACAGACTTTGCTACCTTCATTTGTGCTCTTGAAAAATTCTACACAACATTCATTTTTCCTTCCAGACATATCATGTTATACCAACAGGAAATGGTTAGCTTGAACAACACATGTAAATCATTCGAACATATGACTTCGAAGTTCAAAAGGACGGTTAAATACATTTAAACATCCTTTGTGTTGTTCCGTTCATGAATTGTAGGGCTGGAAATGGGAGCACAAGTGAGAAGAAAAGAAAAATTTATGAACTTCAACCGTAGCTGTGGCGGATATGAAGTTAAATTCAGTTTGTGAAGACATTTTGCACCAAGCATCGAGGTCCTCCCTGCAGCAGTCAGAAGAGTACCATGCTAGTCTGAGGGGCTGGATTCAAGGAATATAAATAGCCAGTACATCTGATCTGAATAGAAATGTACGAACTCCTAATTACATGCCAGTTAAGAAGCTAGCACTTGAGAAGCGACTAGTAAAATCAAATGGTTCTGCACTACATACTCCTTAGACTTGTTTCTTCTACTCTTTCTTTAAAAATTATGTGTCCACTTCTCAGTCATGTGCAGAAAAAAAACAATCCTGAACCACTCAACAGTGGATTCATTGGACTATGTCAATGGGAGTCCATATGTACAAAACAGGTTCATGCTATGTATTTCCTTCTGACAGCTTCCAAGTGAAGGAAGGGAGGCAAAAATAGGAAGGAGGCTCTTCCACCCTTTCTGATGGGGGCGGGAGGGGAGGAAGGAGGGAAAGAAGAAAGGAAGGAAGGATGGACAGACGGGGGAGATGGGGGAGAGAATTGTACGCATTGTCAAACAGAGACATACCTTCTGCACCTTCTCCTTTGTCCTCTATTCATTTCTTTGGAAGTGGCTTCCTTTAATTGACTCAATGTCTTGAAACATCTCAGAGTTTGTCCTTTTACTTTTATCCTTTCTTTACATAGAAATAAAGAGTATATAAAATGTCATGAAAATCATAACAGTTGTATTTCACACTATATTAGTGCATCACTAAACATGCAGAACTTACTGCAGAAGAAAACATTTTCAAAGCAGCTTTTTTTTTTATCTGAATGGCATTATAATGAGAGCAAATTGGTTGCAAGTTCAATACATGCTAAGGAAGAAAGAAAACAGTCAGCTAAATGGATTCTTATTTGACATGTGGTTCAACAAGTCAGAAAATGAAGAAGATAGTCTACTACAAGTCATGTAAACAATTTTTATAATGCTACCATTACTTTTTAACACAGAGGTTTCTGTTTCACTTTGTGTCTTCTAAAATTCCCCCATGAAAAAAGAACCCGGGCTTACTCTGCCAAAAAATGGGAGAGCAGTCTCTTGTAGCCAAATATTTGAAAGCTTTGCTTAAATGAATCGTTTGAAACTTTTGGTAAGAGATTACAGACGTATTAACAAATAAAATATTATTACAATAATATATGTATGAAGAAGTGAGAATGTTCGGAATTCTGCAACAAAAACTTCTTTTTCTCTAGACATTGCACAGTTCCTTAGGATTAAAGCTCCTTGTGAATCCTGTTGAGTTCACTGGATCATTTTAAGCCTGCTATAGCCTTTTTGACTAAACCTGATTCCAAAATAGCCAATACAGAAAATGTGCTGTATTTGCTTGTCTTCAAATATCTGTGTTTGAACTACTATTCTTGTGAGATCTTTTTTATGTACTGTTAATTAACATACCTCAGATTTAAAAAAATCTAACTTTTTACTTTTCTGTAACAGAAATTACCAAATAACCAAGTTCTTGTTTTGAGTGAGCCCCAAATATAAGTACATATAATATAAGTAAATCTAAGTTATTTAGAAGTCAGTAGATAGGATCATAATAAACTAAACCAAGCTTTTAATTTTATTTTCTTTTAATGTAATTTACAAAAAAAATGCAATTTTATTTTCCATTTCTATATTTTAGTTTTAATTCCTGTCAATTGTTTATTTGTGAAAAACTGGTGAGTTAGTTGAATAATTATGTTTGTAAACTTGAAACATTAGAAAAGTTAAGACATTTCAAAACTCAACAACAGTTTGTATCATAGTAATATTCTAGTTTTAAATAGTTTTGGTTTTTAGAGAGTGCTGCATTTGAAAGGGTGGAAAGGACAATAAATAACCTCTAAATAAGAGAAAGATTTCATGTTGTGTCAGAGAAAATATTTTTTTTTTTTAATGAAAACTTTCTAATGAAACTTTGTAGGTTAAGATAAAACTCTCCTTCCATTTTTCTGTTGCCAGACCTAGTGCTCCAGTGTTTATTGCTCCCCTATGTATAATACAGGCCTCAAAATATGTCATTTTTTCTGACTGCTGTGTGGTATAGAGGTACCAAAATAGATTTAAATTACCTTGCTCAAATAGCAGCAATATTCTAAATGGAACAGCACTACAAGTTGATTTGAACTAGATTTCAATATATTAATTTAAATAACAGTGAAGTCTAGGAAGAACAGCACCACAACCAGAATAGTGAAGTTTGACTCTGCCTCTGGAGTTTAAAGATCTCCTGGTAATTTCCACATTACTCTGTAGACTGTAAATGTATATTCAATAAAGTTTCACCAAATGATTTGGCACTAAGCCTAATAATTCTGGTTCTGTTGGACTCTCCAGAGCATACACACACTTAGAAGGAACTGACAGTAACTACCAAAACAAAACAAATGTTGACATTTGAATACAGAAAGATTTATGTTTACTTGTTTAAAGTATCCCCATTACTCATTCGTCTTCATGGTGCTTACTCCAAAGCCAGATACATCGTGTTAACACTGATAAAACTAAGTGTAATCTATACTTTTTAGAGACAATAGATAGTACACTGCAGAACTGTAAGGGCTGCTCGCCTCAAAGAAAAGAATCAGGGAGAGGAATCTGACAGACCATAATCCACCAGACAGAGTTTTTAGTTGCTTGTTTCCTTTCTTTCCTGTGCTATCTCCATTATTTTTTTTTTCTCAGTGTGTGTCCCAGAATAAATACTTGAAATAGTGGTTAACTACATGAATAAAGGAGAGTTTAACCTAACTAAATTGCAAGTGATCTACAAAAATGCATTTCCCAATCTTCTTTACAGTGGAAGAGAATTGCTGTTTTAACATTTAAGCACATGGCATTTAGGAGTACATTAAACACAACTACAATCCTCTATTTCAGCTAGGAAAATGGGAATAATTAACATGACCATACAATGATCTATATTAACTCTCGTGGGGCACTTAAGTATGCAGTAATCTTTTTATTATTTTTTTTTCTTTTAGCAAGAAAAAAAAAAAGAGAAAAAAATTGTTCAAGAAAGTAAGTAAAATTCTTCTTTAAGGATGTCTTTGGGTAATAAGAAACAAGTTAGTTACAGAGCCACAGAGGATGAATGGCAGATGTTTTGTGTTATCCAATTTACACACTTATGAAAGGAAAGATTCAGTGGAAAAGCAGCATGTGGTTCCATTACTGGAGACTGTATCCTAACGTATATGAGAAAAGGGACAGAGTTAAGGATGATATCTTAATTTTGTCATTTTCTGACTTGTAATAATTTTATTTCACAGTCATTGCTCTTTTACAGACATTATTTTATGTGAATGGTAAATATCTTACCCATTTCTTTTAATTTATTGCAAAGATAACACTTCTAATTAAACCCTATACCAGAAATCTCTTTTCCAGACACACCAAGTGCTATTCTAATCCATGCCTTAATGAGGATTGTCCTTAATTTAGACAACCTAGATTGATTGATTTTTTTTTTTTTAACTGGAAATCTGAAAGCAGGCATAAATTCACTTATCTGCTCAATACCATACCAATAAAACTGAGATTACCACTCAGGAGTTCATGGCTCCCACTCAGAAATTTAAGCTGACTAAAAGACTGAACTTCTTTTCTTCCCTGCATAAAGCGTGCCTTTACTTCGGTTCTTCACAGTGATTTTGTGTATACAAATTTGGACTGTTTACCCTTTCCTTTTTTTTTTTTTTACCGGAAACAAAGTTGTTGTTTAACACCAACTACACTGTGAATTTGTGGAATGAAAATTTCCCATTTTAAGACACATTTGCATAAGAATTCATTCCCATGATCTGTGGTATACAGTCAGTAAAATAACATTTGTGATTTGCAGCTACAGTTGGTAGTCATCGCAAACATGATCCCGTGGAAATCACTGTTTATCACTGTGATTCAAAAGACAATTTATTTTTACCTGATGGCCATGTGTCTTGTGTTGGTGATAGAGCATTTCAGTGTAACTGTGTTGTTCCATGCAGAGATTCACCAAATCATCATCTGAAGCTGTAGGAAAAAATATGCACCTCATGTTCTTGTTAACTACGAGTATGAACCACATGCATTTATTTTAATGAATCTTTACCATTAATGTACCCCAGTTTATGGCTTGTTTGGGTAAACATTTTGTGGCTTTCAGATATTACTTCTTGGCTAGTATGTTACAGTGACATAATATGGGTGCAGGTATAACAGATTACTCTATATATGTAACGAGGGTAGAAAGGCAGTGTCTCAATATGATATATATTCTTATCAAAACTAGTTGCAATAAGCTAAAACAGGTTTGGTTTTGCTTTACTTAATTTGGGCTTTCTGAAATGTCACAATTCTGTTTATTTTCAGCTTTTCGTATATTTAACCAGTGTTCCATTCCTACTAATGGAACTAACCTCTTCTTACTAATCCCTTTCTAAAATAATCTCTGTCAGGAGAAATCTCTGGAAAATAGAGACAGATATTCTGTGAATTGTAGTATATTCAGTGTAATTTTCTACTTTTATTATCAGTAATTCTTTATGGATAAAGCTTACTCAAACTCTTTACTTAGACTGTATTTAATATTTTAGCATTAACTCTAGGTCTATTCTGTGTAAGTCATTTAACATACCAATACCAAAATTTAATGTTTTGCCAGGGAGGAAAATTAAAGAGTTGAATTGAGTTAATTTGACATAATTTATAAATGGCTTCAAGTGTCTTTGAAGAATGGTGACCCATAAAAAAAAAATAATAACTTTTTTAATTCCATAACATTTGGTGAAATCTATGAATTTTAGATTCAAGAAATATAAATAATTTGTATAAAAATAAATAAATAGATAAAGAAGCAAATAAATACATAGATGACCAGTAGCTAACATGATTTGGAACAGTATTTGCACATAAAATAGTATTGCGATGCTGAATGAAAGCTAAAAAAATAGAGGAAGAAACAAAGGGCTATATTGCATTTTCTCTTTTTTTTTTTTTTAAACTCCTGAAGATTGCATTTGTTTTAAAATCTACAGGGGCAGAGAGAAACTTAAATCCTTTAATTTCCAAACCTGCAGAAGAAGTTGTTTCAGCTGGCAACTGGGAGTATTAAAAATCTTCAAAACTGCAAATATTTATTGCTACCCACAAGCTTTACAAAAACAATAACGGATTTTCTGGAATAAAAGATATTTTAGCATCTGCAGCTAGAAAATACTAATTTCAGCAGAACATGCCATTTCTCTTTTGAATAATGAAAATGAAGAATTAAACATTCTTTTTCAAAAAAATAAACACCCCAGTTCGTCTTCCTGTATGCATAAATTTGAAGCATGGCTAAATTGTGTCTGAAAATTTCTGCATTAAACCCTGCACTTAGGGAAGATATTTACCTGGTTTCATCCGTTCAGTTTTACAATAAGGGGAATATTTTTAATAGATCTGTATATATGTGTGGCTGTAATGGACAGTGCTTGTTTCATTTACTTCTGTTTCTATGTTGTGTTCCTTTTAAAAAAGATGGATTGAGTTAGGGAAAGATTGTTTCTTCCCTCAGAGATAAATGAGCTCAGCTGGAAGAAAAAAGTTTCAGACTCATGAGTGGGGCAAACAGGGAAAAAGAGCTTCTGAACAAGGGGTTGTAGTTCATGCATTTTCTAAGGGAGAGAAAGGAGTGGAAAGTCATGTGGAGTCGCGTGAGACCCTTCCTGAGGATCTGATGCAGAGTTTTCTGCAGCATGTAAAGCCACTGTAATCACTTGAAAGAGGATTTCTCTCTTAAGAGGGAAGGCTGAGAGAGTTGGGGTTGTTTAGCCTGGAGAAGAGAAGGCTCCGGGGAGACCTTAGAGCCCCATCTAGTCCCTAAAGGGACTACAGGAGAGATGGGGAGGGAATCTTGATCAAGGAGGGGAGCCATAGAACAAGGGGCAATGGTTTTAAACTGAAAGAGGGGAGATTGAGATGAGATCTCAGAAAGAAATTCTTTGCTGTGAGGGTGGTGAGACACTGGAACAGGATGCCCAGAGAAGCTGTGGCTGCCCCATCCCTGGAGGGGTTCAAGGCCAGGTTGGATGGGGCTTTGAGCAGCCTGGTCTGGTGGCAGGTGTCCCTGCCCTGGGCAGGGGGGGGGAACTCGATGATTTTTAAGGTCCTTTCCAACCTGAACCATTCTATGATTCTGTGATTCTATGACAGAGTGTGTCTGTGTCAAGTTTGTTAATAAGCGCATTTTATTTTTCTTCTGCCTTACCACTATGTCTGTTCTGCCTTAATTTCTTGGAGTTTTCTTTATTTAAAAAAATCTACTTTAGTTTATGTTTCTAAGAAAAGTTGACCTTTGAGTATGAAAATATTAGTCTTTTAGCTTCAAGGATAATGGTTAGGAAGAAGTAATTCAGAACTCACAATCATCTCAGCAGAGTGCAGGGTGTTGCCTTGTGAAGGTTCTTTATCAATGCTGTCACAGGTCTCCAAGTGACAGAATCAACAATGAGGTTTTTAGCTTCTGAAAAGAAACAGGTTCCCATCTAAATTTTTCAACATGCAGTGATTATGAAAAGACATTTTTATTTGCCATTAATTCTTGGAAAACCTACCTTGACGACGTATAAAAACTCATTTGTTGTGTGCTTTGGTGTTTTTTTGGTATATAAAACATATCTATAATATATTACAGACATTACTTCCTGTCTTATGCTCCCCTAAAATGTGACGTTCCGGACAGTTAAATCTGGTCCTCTCCTATTAGGCTCCTCAATCTCATGCAAAACTTTATCAAAGCTGTAAAAAAACGTGGTTTTTTCCTCTATTATTATTTGGAGTGTTCTAAAACCAGGTGGCTTCTAAAACTGCAGTCTCTTGCTTCACCATTTACAACTGTATTATACCCATTGGGTATGTCCCTCAAATAAAATCTGCTTATTCTCCATTTTTTAAACTTTTTCCTTTCTCCCCCTCTACCCTAGACTGGAATTGTATTTCTTTTCAAGCTTTCCATTTCTCAGCTACTCTATTAGCACTTATCATATCTGTTCCGGGTTGAGTTCATCGGTTTTGATTACAGTAATTACAACAGTACACAGCTTTCCACATAAGGTCTTGCTGATGCTGTTGTACAACATCACTTGTATTTTCCTATCTGCACTTTGCCTCAAGCATCCCAGGAGTATATTGACCTTTTTCTCAGCCATATCACATATATAACTCATAATCATCTCCTGATAAGTTAATACACTTATTTCTTTCTTCCCCTCTGTTTTCCAAAAAAAAAGATTTCAGTTTATAATAGATTTTTTTCTATTAACCTATAATTTTATATATTTAATTACTCAGGTTTTGTTATTCCAGTATTCTTTACCATTCATTTCTTGTGTAATGTTACAGCACTCCTGTATCTCAGGACCATATATCTTAGGAATCTTTCCCCATCCTTACAAAAGTCACAAAGTAGTAGCAAGAACTTGTAGGTTCATATGCTATTATTAGAAATTTTTTTTGTTAAAGGAAATTGTATTTGAGGTTATGGATAAGATGAAGCTAGGCTGTACATGGAAGTGCATAGTGTAAGGATGAGAGTTAGTCTGCATAAATCTAAATGAGAGGTTCAGACAGTATAAGGAGAAACATTCACTCTGTGAACTGTAAGAACAGTGAAATGAGTTGTCCAGAGAGGTTGTGGAACTCTCATCCTTGGGGGATTTCAAGTCTTGACTGGATAAAACCCTGAGAGATCTGGCCTGACCTCATAGCTGACCCTGCTTTGAGCTGGAAATTTAACTAGATGACCTACTGGGGTCTCTTCCAGCCTGAATTATCCTGTGATCTTATGGTTTTCATCATAAAAATATGCCTTCCTTTTAAAATTCCGGTCCTGATCTGCTGATTTTATTCTAGTTCTTTAAATACAAATGTATAAACTATAAAGTACCCTATGAAGCCAAGCTTTAACAATCCATTTTTGGTCTATTGCAATCTTCTTGGGAAACGTCCTGAAAAAAATGCAGGTTTTATACTACAGGCAGATGTATAGAGAAGCAAAAAAGAAGGAAACAAAATGCCTTGAGGAATGTGTCTAGTCCAGTTCTCACTGTGGTAGCTGCATGCAGGCAGAATGGTCTTGAACTCATGACATTTTGGTATGGAGTTATATTTGAGTTAGAGGCAGGATTGGATGGAGAAGTCCTGCATAGAACTTTTTAAAAAATTTTTGTACTGGCAAAACTTGATTTTAGTCATTCCCATAGATTAAACCTATTTGTTCAATAACTATTGTTTGTTTAATAGTTTTCTAATTCCCAGGCCATTTATTCAAATCTAGGGTGCCACCTGATGCTAAATAAATATCTTCATGTCAAATATTCTTTTTCTTCATACCCTCCTGCTTTGCTTTGCTTATTACATTACATAGTAAGGTGCGTTCATTAATTAGATTAACAACCATGAAAGCTTAAAACACTAGTTTTAAATATAATTAATTATTTTTAGTGCCCCAAATTAAACATTTTCAAACAGCTTAATGTTGAGGTAGTTATTGCCTGAATGAAAATGTTGTAATCTTAACCATTCTTGCTTCAAATACTTATGGCTGGGAAATACACTTTTTTGAAGTCTAGTATTATGTTTGGGTTCATTTTAGTTCCATATAAATATTTTTTATATTAGAATATACTTTTTTACTACTCTGTGAATTAAATACTTGTTAAAAGCATTTCATACTCTGTGATTATAAACAGTATATATCATTTGCACTTACACCAAGGTCAATATGTTCTAACTTGAGAGAGAGACACAGAGAAAGGGGTTGATTTACTCTCAATTCTTTTTGTTCTAATGAGTTCATTTTTAATTCATTTGGTATCATTTCTCAAAAGCAATTTTAAAATTTAAACAGATACAGGAAGGCCTTCTTTATAAATTTGTATTGGCTTAAGGACACAGATGGCCACCTTGTGCTTGAAAAAGAGCATCAGCCATTTGAGTAACTTGATTTTATTTCCTGAGTACCAAACAGCTTCCTTGATTCACACAGCTCACCAAATGGATGTTCCCCAGAGGAAAAGAAATAAGGAAAATAATCCAGGCTTTCTGCTGTAAATATGAACCAAGCATTTCTTAAGCCAAGAAAATGAAGGACTTACTATTTATACATGTGTTTCACTGCATCTGGTGTACCATGCAATGAAGTACCGTGCAACTCCCATTAGGAAAATTCAGGCATTTTATGAGGAATTTGCTAGATAGATGAGAAGCCTGAAATGATTCTCTTCTGCAGTATCACAGAAATCCAACAAATCCAGTCAGTGCTGACCTCCAAGAAGCTACGAACAATCCAAATATCTAAGGCTTTTATGGTTTCCAGGAGAAGGAAAGCATAAGAACAGCAGTTAAAAGTAGAAACAGAGAAAGGAAGTTTGGATTCCCAGCTGTGATCAGCATCATTAATTTAGTGTGATTCCATGAATTTAAGTTCAGGTTGACAGACATTTCAAGAACTAAACTCCTTAAAAATGATTTGAGATTCTGTGCAAAGTATTTAATGCAGGCCTTAGCAAGAAATTTAGCTAAAAAGCTGATTTGCTGGATGCTTACCCAATCTCCAAAGCTGTAATGCTATTTTTTATGTTTGATTTCTTTCCTTCTCCACACATTTTTCTTCTGTATTTACTGTAGATAGCTTTATAATAATTCTAGCTTTACGAGCATGTGTTGCAAAGCATAAAGCAGTGATGTATGCATGTTTACAGTCAGCAATTTTCAGCTTTATCTATTTTTTGTAATAATCCTCTCATTTGTAGCTGGTGGTTTTTTGCTTACCAATTTGATGGAGCCAGTGAACTCAACTGAAGGATGATTAGGAGCCCAAATGGAGCCCAAAAACACTAATATATTAGCAGTTTTCCCTCCATCACCTCATGCATGCTGTTTCTCAGCTCTTTCCCCCATCTGCAGCTTTTCACTCTTGAGTCCTTGATCTTCCTTCCAAACAAAGCGTCTCAGCCAGTCAGAGCAAGCTGCCAGCCAACTACAATTACACGAACAGAGCACCATTTTTGCCTTGGATTGACACCAGACCCTGGCCATTTTTAGAGTAGAGACCTCTATATCAACTATAATTATTAATCAAACCTTGATTCTTTTTTAAATGATTTGTTTATCTGTTGTTTTTTTAACAGAAAGAAATAGAAGAGACCCTTAAAAATGTGTCTATGTATTTATCCATCTCCAGCCTCAGTAAGTTAAAACTGAATGCCTCTCTTTTGGTGAGGAACTAAAAAAATTCTTTTTGGACAGTAAAATGGATAATAAAAATGACTAAGAGAAAAAAAATAATTACGGAGGGGATTCCAATTTGGCACAAGAAAAACAACAGATCCAGGGGACTGTGCCAGTGGGCAATGAATGCATTGGTGCCGATGAATCTTGCAGTGTTGTCATTAAGCCTGCTTATTACTGTTTATCTTCTGGTTAATCATCATCATTTGTCACCATCCAATGCCTAGCAAAGCATTGCATTGTACTCCCAAGTTTATTTCCCATTTCAGCATTGGGATTGCTGAATGCCTGCCTGCTTACTGCTGGATGGAGGTGGAAAGTCTGGCTGATATGTGCAGCTTCAAGTAATTGCCAAATTACGTAATTATTTCCAGTTTGGTCCTTACAGGGATTTTTGAGATTTTTTTAGTTTTTCAATTTGCTTGCCCTCAGGATTCTCTTTCTAGACACCACTATTTCTTTCTATTTATTTACAATGAAGCTGTGGCTTAAGTCAAAAGACAGACTTGTGCTGGGGAACCATTCAACGGTGATTGCGTCTGTGTGACACTCTGTTTGTCCAGTGAGTTAATGTTGCTTCTTTGCATCTATGTCCATTTTTAAATATGACTTATGTTTTCAGGTGAAAAAAAATTCCAGCAATCTCAGGAAGGCTCATTGCTGTAAAGGAACAGTGGACTTCTTAACAATTTTTAGAGAAGGACAGTGAGTGACCCTTTAAAATACATTGCCTGAAACACCAAAACCTCCATTAGCATTCAACCCTCACAGATGGAAGTTATACTTGTGAGTCTCTTGAGAACTGAAAGAGAAAAGAAGGCCCCTTTCCTCAGGTAGTCCCTGGCAGTAAAATCTTCCATGGCTGCTGCCTTAGTCTCAGATGTAGAGTCACTCTGGAAATGGAATGGCAATGCATAAACACACACACAAACACACACATATATATAAAAAGTAATAAATGTGCTGTCATCTGTGCTTCCCGAGTCCTCTTTGCACTGTAGTTTGGAAAAAGACAGGAATATTTTCCACTGCTCCACAGATGCTCAATTTCTTTTTTTTTAGTATATATTTAAGTAAAGAGGATGTCTGGGGGATTTCATCCATCCTTATACCAGTCAAAATCTGTGTTGTAGTATAGAAATTAGAAAGGTTTCAGCAGAACTCCAGGAAAAAAAGATGATTTGAGAACCACTCTGCATAACAAGTAATATTGCACCATCTTTTTACAGGGATTGCGAAGAATAAATCAATGACTTTTCCCCTAATAGATCAGCGGCATAGAGAGGAGAATTATAGAAAGTAGAAGTTAATACACATAAGAAAAGTCCAGGGTACACAGTCAGTCAAATGGCATGAGGAGCACTAGCACTATTCCAGAACGATGGGAGAATTTTTTGGAGCAAGACACAAGCTTGCAAAGGGAGAAGGAAATGGTATTAACTAAGGAAAAATGAAGTTCATCTAGAAACCAAAAATAGAAATGATAAAATAAGTCAAATATTTGCCCATTACTGATCATAACAAATACAGTGTATTCCACAGAGTACATTAATTTTGGTTAATTCTTCATTGAAAAATTATTGTAATTTCTCATTTGGAAAAGGTTGATTTATTTTAGTGACTTGCTTTGCTGTACTATAGAATCATTTCAGTTGGAAAAGACCTTTATGATCATTGAGTCCAACCATAAGTCATCTTGCAAAATTCTTTGAAGTTAGAGTAAAATTCTTCATTTCATCAAAACCCTACAATCCATAGATATGGCAAATAAAAATTTGAAATTCTCAACAGTGGAAATTTGTAAATAGCTTTTATGTAAAAGGTTACGCAAAAAAGCTAATTTCCCATATATTTGCTGTCATGGTACACTAACAGTGATTTTATTTCAGTAAATAACAGGCTCCTAATGTGATATATAATATGAATGATAATTTAGAGGCATTTTAGATGCATCAGTAGACTTTTGTGCATATGCTACATCTACAGACAAAAATGTTCAAACAGGGAACAGGGAAGTACGCAGCTGAATCTGCTGTGGATGGATCTAGCTTTGTTGAAGAAAAATTTGTCATTTTAGATGGTATTCTCAAGGATTATTCCGCTTAAACCTAAATTTTAATTTAAGTTAGAGTCAAAACAAGCCGTAAGTATGGGCCCTCCTTTCATAGAGAAAGTCCGTGAATGCTCCATGAAGTCTCTTGGGCAGAATTACATCCAACAAGGCTGTTGGACAAGGTTCTTAATATAACAAACTATAGAACCATAAGATGTTAAGAATGTATATACATATATTTTCCAGGAGAGACTTGCAATCCTCTTACATCAGCTCCGTTTGCAACTTCATTGCCCTTTCTCTGGAGAACACTCAGCTTCTTCTCATCTTTACCAGCAAGTCAGTGGCCCCAAAGTGCCTTCTGCCTCATTGTAGAAGGATATAGAGAAAGCAACACCAGTTTCGCATGTAAAATAAGAAATGCATATACAGAAGGTCATCTCTTTATGTGGAGAGATGTGTTAGGTGGAAACTGAGAAAAAGAATAAAGAGGACAATGTCTTTTTTGAGATTTAATTAGCTCAGAAAGCCTGCTAAGTTCCTATAATCAATATGTATATGTGTGTAGAAATAATTTTTAAAGCATAAAAACTTTATTTCTTGTCCCATTGTCTAGGTAATATACTCATTGTAGATCTTAATATTGCTATAGCAGTAGCTGTAACCAGCTTCAGTGGGAACCACTAAAAATTAGGAAGACAATGAGAGACAT
Source organism: Arenaria interpres (assembly GCA_013399435.1). Lineage (NCBI taxonomy): Eukaryota > Metazoa > Chordata > Aves > Charadriiformes > Scolopacidae > Arenaria > Arenaria interpres. The sequence goes on from VXAK01013528.1 coordinate 120,209, forward strand.
TGTTCTTGTCATATATTCAGTAGGAAAGGACTTCTGGGAGTTTTCTTTCTCAGGACAAAAGAACAAGTTCATTCTAGGTTTTATTTAGAGAGACTTAAGAAGTCCAAATGGTTCAAATAAGCTGCTTCAAATCCAGCAGAACTTCCAAACTGATACTCCTTTTGAAGATTTAATCATCAATAAATTACCATCCTTTTATGCTCACTGAAGAACAATAATATAAGGATCAATTTATCATGGTTTTTGTCTGTGTATTTAAAGAACAGGAAAAAGGGGAGCTTATAAAACAGAATGAAAAATCCTGTCTTTACCAAGTTTCTGGAGGTTTGGAGTTTTATTGTTCAGAGAACAACAACAAAAAATCCTTAAATCAAAACTATTATGTTTTGAGCATCATACTGAGTCTAGATTCTCCTAGATGTATTGGACATTTGTAGCATATTACATCGTATTTAAATGCACCATTTTATTGGACTAGACAAAGAATATGTGGCTGTTATAATAAATATGATGCATTTAGTTCTTCTCCTGTACATTAAAACTTGGGAACAAAGTAACACTATATACTGCTTCTCCCTCCCTTTGACTTACAAGTTCCCTTCTATTTACCAGTAGTTTTCTGGCATTTATTATCTCAAGCA
>VXAK01013530.1:2114-33104 GCA_013399435.1 Arenaria interpres
TTCCAACAGGTCCATGTCCTTCCTGTGCTGAGGACTCCAGAGCTGGACACAGAGCTCCAGGTGGGGTCTCACGAGCGCAGAGCAGAGGGGTAGAATCACCTCCCGAGACCTGCTGGCTACACTTCTCTTGATGCAGCCCAGGATGGGGTTAGCTTTCTGGGCTGCCAGTGAACGTTGCCAGCTCGTGTTGAGTTTCTCATCCACCAACACCCCCAAGTCCTTCTCCTCAGGGCTGCTCTCCAGCCATTTTCCGCCCAACCTGTATTTGTGCCTAGGATTGCCACGTCCCAGGTGCAGGACCCTGCACTTGGCTTGGTTAAACTTCATGTGATTTGCACGACCCCACCTCTCCAGCCTGTCCAGGTCCCTCTGGATGGCATCTCTTCCTTCCAAATAAAATATATTTTATCTAGAGATAGAGAAAAAAAATCTATTATGCATACATGCACTCATGCTGCTTCGCCCTTCAGTGCCTAGATTCATAGGTGTTTTTAGCTGGTTTAGTAACTCCTCAGGTCCTAAACAATGGTATGACTTATGAAAAATTTCATTTACGTGTCACATGCACCGCGTTAGGCAGGCTGTTTCCTCAGAAATGAAACTAAATTGCCCAGCATTCTTCTTCCAGCAAAACTAGCTGTTGATCAAAAAAGATTTGGTTCAGACTGACGGTGCTCCTGAGGGCACTGCTGGGTGTGTCGTCCTCCCACTGATGCTCCTCTAACATAGCTGGAAAAGTAGTGCTGGCCTCATTCACTTTGCGTAAGTGCAGTTACCTGCCTAATATGGTAAATTAAAGAGTTGTTATGCTCAGTGCTACTCAATATTCTCTGTCTGTTTTGACTAACATCCCAGTCACCGCAAACTTCAAAATGAATTTCTTCAGTTATGCAAAACGGATGCCTGCCTTAATGAATGGTTTAAAATAAGAACAACTGGTTTAACTCCCTAAGATCACACCCCAATGTGGTGTTATGTTTTTTTTCCCCGCTTTCCTGTGTTAGTGATGCTAGATATTGTCTTTCTAACTAGTTTTTTTTTTTATCTTTGTTCTTCCATTCTACTAGATGTATTGGACCCAGAGAGATTAATACAATGCCCATATAATAAGCACCATCGAATCAGAGCCGGGCGGTTTCCCTATCACCTTGTAAAGTGTAGGAAGGTAAGCCAGGCTGCCAAACAGGCCACTGGATGCAAGTAATTCTCTATGTGTAAGGATAATGCATGTGTTCTCATTCTTGTTGCATTTTCTGGCTGGCTGGAGTAAGTTCCTGACAAATAGCCTTGTTTAGCCTCTATTTCATATAATTTTATTTGTTTAGTAATAGCTTCAAGCACATGTTAATTACCCAAGCCCAGTGTGGCTCTGGTGAACAGAGATACAGATTCTTCATGGTTAGGTCAGGGAGGAGATTGTGGTCTCTTCCAGCAGCTCACGTGGACGTCAGGTCCATTTTTCCACTTCCAGTTGGAGAACTCAGTCTGAGTTACGTGCACCCCTTCTGGCAAGTCAGGGTTGAAATGTCATGATGTTGCAACTCGCTGGAAATGCAGCTGCATAGCAGGGTTGGAGTTGTTTTTGTTTTGTTTTGCTAATAACTATTTAATGTGCATCTGGCAGAAACTGCACGTGGACTCAGCACATATAGGAGAGGGATTTTTCCCTTCTCACATTTTTTATCCAGAATTCGAATACAAATAATTTAATAGGAAGCATTCCTTCCTCTCTTCATTCCAGCATTCAAGAGGACTGAAATTTTCCTTATTGACCCCCTGCAAATTTTGACTGTAATGTGCATGAGAGCCAGGTGAATAATGTTGGCAAGTAAACCTTTAACCATATTGTTTTTGTCCATAACTGCTGAGCAGACAGCTTTGGCAAGCTTAATTAATTAGGCAGATGAGGTGAGATAATGATCACCACTGTCACTAGTCAGACTACCAGGTGCAGTTTGCATCTGTAAATAATTAACAGAAGAAGGGCTCGGGGATTATTATCTGATCCATCTGAAGATGCCACTGTGTGATTACTTGCAGGGCAAGCGTCTGGGCAGAGATTGTCCTTCTTGCTTATAGAATCATAGCATGGTTAGAGTTGGAAGGCGCCTTAAAGATCATTGAGTTCCAACCCCCCTTGCCCTGGGCAGGGACACCTCCCATCAGATGAGGTTGCTCAAAGCCCCATCCAACCACGTCTCGAACACTGCTTGTTGGTTTGTTGAATTCCCTTTGCATTCCCTATGCATAAAATCCAATTAAATGTTTTCCCATGCCTCAGTTTCCCATCGCTTTGTGCAAAATGCAGCCCTGCCACACAAACGGGGACCCTGACAGCACAGAAAGTTGCATCCTGTTAGTGTTGAGAAGCTTCTCCTGTGCGGCCAGAACAGCTTGCTTGAGCAAATGATGGACACATAAGGACACAGCAGCCCTGGCTGTATGGACCTCGTAATGGCAATGGCCGTGAGTGTGCTGCAGCCTGTGCCGCAGTCACATAGCAGCAGTAGTGGAGGAGACTCTGCCTCAAGCAGCATCTGTACAAGGTGCTTCTGCATCTGCCTGAGGTGCAAGTCTGACCCCTGAGCAGCAGAACTGCATCCGTTGGAACTGGGCAGGCACTGGGACAGTGGCAAAGTTGTGTTTTTCCTAATAAAGGCTGTATCAATTGCAGGGGGGGAGCTAATTTCCCACAGTGAGAGCTGAGCGCTGTGTCTGTGATAAAAAGGTTTTACTTGAATGGTAACCCTGTAGCACCAGTGTCTGCAGGTGGGATGCTGCCAGCTCCTGCGATGCTTTGAAAGGCTTAAGGAATTTCTCTGCCTTTGTGCTTGTGTATTTAAAAAAAAAAATCTGAATGGTTTAGATTTGCCTAACATCTCTCCTGTATCGTTTCTAAAATAGTTTCATCTGTGCTTTAAGCCATGTGACCAGATTGCCAGTGTTGCAGTGAATTGTAGGGAGTTTGGCTGAGAGTGTGTTTCATTTCAGTCAATTCAAGGACGGCTCAGTTTCTCAGTGAATTGTGTTTTAGAGAACAGTCCTGTTACTTTTCCCTTGCATTTTTAGTAAGTGTCTGAACAATATATTGCCATTCCTTGTTTATTTGTCTTTTTCAAGCTGCATCACAAATATCCGTGTTGTTTTTTCCTATGGATTAGAAAGAGATAAATGAACTGGAGAGCGATGGCACGTGACTTTCGTTTTCCCTTGTCTAGAGCTACCCTGAAGTTGCAAAGGAATTGGCCACGTGCCCCTTCAACGCCCGCCATCTAGTTCCTCGAGCTGACCTCAGCGATCACATAATGAAGTGCAGTGACAAAGGGATCCTTGAGCAAGACGTAGGTAAGAGAACCATCCGTGCTGTGAGATGTGTGTTCACCCTGGGGACTGAGGTCTCCTGTTTGTTGGGATAGCTCATAGAATAACTGAAAAGCAGAAGTCAAATTATTGTCTGTAGTTTTGTGTGGGACAGCAGCTTTGGGGAAACTTGAGTCTTATTTACTTTGATTAATTGGGTAGGTTCAAGAGAATATTGCAGATGCTCCCGGTAGGACTTGCATGTGTTTTGTTCCCAGGCTTGTTGAATAAAAAGGTTATACCCTACACTTTGAACGTTGAAGTACCTCCAGCAGGAGCTGGGATGCTTTAACGATCAGAAGGATGAGCCCTTCCTTTTGTAGAGCTACTCTCCCTTTGTTGAGGCCTCACCACTGGTGCCAGTGATGAAGAAATCAACCTAGAAAGTTGATTTCTCCCGAATAGGTGTCTAAGCTGTGGAAGCCCCTGCATCTGTTCTCCAGGGCAACCTGAATAGTTCACTCCCACCAAGAGATGGGACAAGTCCTCTTCTAGGCTCCTCTGCTGCCGCTCTTGCTTCCTCTGCCATACAGTTAAGATTTCAGTCTCCTCCCCAGTGAGACAAGGTAGAAGGGGGCTCTCCAAAATGCCCAAAATATTTAGCAAGGCATCCTGTGCTATGCTGTATCCATCCCCTGCAGTGGCTCTTTAAACTCTTGCGACGCTGCTTGTAAGCAGGTAGATGGGTGTCTGTCCCCTGCAGAGTTGCACTGAGGCCAGCAGTGATGCCTGGGTTCATGTAAGCAAGTTTCCTCTTCACTTGAGCGTTCCTGCTGCAGAGTTCCAGGGGCCAGAGTCTTTTCCTGTTCATTGAAAAAGGCAAATTTGAAGTTGCTTGATTTCAGACCAGTACCCAGCTCCTGGGTGTGTCTGACCTGCGTTGTGCAGGGGTTTTTCTAAAGTCAAGAGCTGTTTTACAGCTTGATCCAAAGCAGCTAATGCTTCTGAAGCAGGGTCAACTGCTACTCACTGAGTTTTCTCTCTTCCTGAAGTGAATCAGTCCTCTGGCTTCCAGAGAGAGCAGATGAATGCTGTGAGCACGTGGCAGGCACCTCCATGTGAGGAAGACTGGGAAACAGGTGAGGAAGACTGGGAAACTGGTGAGGAACTTCCCCGTCTGCCAACTGCTGCCTTCGCCCCGGTCCTGTCCTCCAGCTCCACTTGGGACAGTGCAAGTCCAGGGTGTTTGCCCAGTCCCACCTGTAGGGCCCCCTGCTTATGGCCATTCCTGAAACCATGCATCTCTCCACCCAGCAGGCCTTTCTTGGTACTGAGAACTGTTCCTCATAGAATCACAGAATGGTTAGAGTTGAAACGGACCTTAAAGATCGAGTTCCAACCCCCCTGCCCTGGGCAGGGACACCTCCCACCAGACCAGGTTGCTCAAAGCCCCATCCAGCCTGGCCTTGAACACTTCCAGGGATGGGGCAGCCACAGCTTTTCTGGGCAACCTGTTCCAGTGTCTCACCACCCTCATAGTAAAGAATTCCTTCCTAATATCTAATCTACGTCTCCCCTCTTTAAATTTAAAACCATTTTCCCTCGTCCTATCGCTACATTCCCTGATAAAGAATCCCTCATCTCTCCTGTAGCCCCCTTCAGGTACTGGAAGGCTGTTATAAGGTCTCCCTGGAGCCTTCTCTTCTCCAGGTGAACAACCCCAACTCTCTCAGCCTGTCCTCACAGCAGAGGGGCTCCAGTCCTGTGATCATTTTTGTGGACCTCTGCGGGACCCATTCCAACAGGTCTATGTCCTTCCTGTGCTGAGGGCTCCAGAGCTGGACACAGTGCTCCAGGTGGGGTCTCGCAAGAGCAGAGAGGTAGAATCACCTCCCTCGACCTGCTGGCCACACTTCATGCCTGCCCTATCTCACGTGAAGATATATTTCCAAGTGTCTGCCCCTTCCCATATAAGCTTTTGTACTTTTTGTACAATGATGAGAATGGAAACGCGATAACTTTTATGTTGCTTGGTTAAATGGCAATGAAGCAGACATATCCATCATTAGATCAACTTTTACTGTACCTTGAAGATGTAGAAATACAACAGAGAGATTCCTGATCTGATGGTGGTTGCTGGAGTTTCTTAGTTCTGAGCCACAACATCTGTTTCCTTTTGCAGAGTCATTGGAGCGGTCAGATTCTCCTTTTATTTGGGGCATGACCAATTCTGGCATAAACAGGTAACAAATGCGAGATTGATTCCTTACAGCCATGTTTTCTATCAAAGCATATTGCAGCCTGCTCCTGACTCGCCCTCGACGGCTGGATCCGGACTGGCTTTGCCGCAGTACAAACCCTGGGAGGAGGGATGCTCGTTAACAGTGAACATTCTTAGAGCACTGGTTCGGTGTCACTGGTTTCCTCATAAAAGAGAAGGAAGCCCTTAGGAACACAGATGCTCTGTGCTCTTGTGTGCTCATGGCAGGGTGCTGTCACTGCCCGTGGCGTGTGTTCGGGTCCTGCTGGATGGCTGGTCAATGCTAGCAGTCCCTTCTCACCACCTGTCGCCTTAGACCTGGCAGATGCACTGCCATGAGGGCCCTACGTTAGCAGAAATCTCCCCACCTTGCCCTTTGCAAGGCGTAATCACAGTTTGGGTTGGGGGGAGTGAGGAGCTTAATGGCCAGCTGCGAACTGGATGGGGCTGCCTTGGTGTGTTTCATTGATCCGACAGCAGATCGTGACCGTGGGCCGTGTGTGAGGTGTGACGGTGCCACTAGAGCTGCCAGAGCGTGTTTTAAGGTTTCATCTAAGCCCATACGCAGCGACAGTCCTGCACCTGAGAGCTCTGTAGTTCTGTTTGAGCTCAGCCATGATACACCTCTACTTCCATAACAACAGTGACATCTGGGTTCATTTGTTAAGCTTTTTGGAAAACTTTGTAGCGTTTAGAGCAGATACAGCTCTTCTAAGCACCACCACCTATGAGTGGCAAAGTACTGTCCCTTTGTGTCCCTGCTCTCCTCTGTGCAAGAGCAAAATGCGTAAATTTGAGCAAGTGCATTTGTCAGGAGAAGTAACTGAAGTCTCTCGGTTCCAGCACCACCTTTGAACAGAAGAATTGCTTGCCTTCGAGAGTTCGTGCCCCTGAGTCCTTCCCGTACGCCATGTCGTGGAAAGACTGTAAGTACTGTGTGTGTGGCTTTGGCTCTGTGACTTCTGCAGCTGGTGGCAGCTGCTGAAACCTCTGGCCACTGCTGCAGGGACAGAGAGACAGTTTATAACACCTGCCTCCTTCACAGCACCTTCTGAGGGACTCTGATGCTTGGATCGTCCTCTGCATCCTTGCTTTGAAGCATCCTCTATATTCTTTATTTCATATTCTTTGCAGGTCCTTCTTCACAGTGGTCTAACTTAAGCAGCCTGGTCCCCAGTCACTTGGGCTCTGTCTCTCTAAACAAGTCCTTCTACACCATCCTCAACAACCTCTTTCACCACCACCACCTTAAACCAAGTGATTTCCTTGCTTTGTGCATCTCTGCTCACTGCCAGATGCAGCTAAATCAGAGCAGGGGTAAAACTGTGGCTGCTGAAACCAGCACTTCTGGGGAAAAACCTATCAAACTACATCTGGAGGTGGGAGGGAGCTTCCCCTGTTGAAGCATCTGATGCTGAAACCAGACCATTATTTGCCAGCAGCAGCAAAGCAGAAGCTTAAAGGTGGTTTGAGGAATGACCATCTTGTTTCCCGCTCAGAGCAGCTAAACCCGGTCCTCCAGGGCTTTGCGGGAATGAATTCTGCACACTCCAGTGATGCTTCAGTTGCCACAGGGTTGGGCTGAATCTGCCAAACCAAATGAAAATGTCACCGGTAAATAAGCATCATTGCCAAGGTGACAAGCACTGCTTCAGCCACTCTCACTTGGGAGAGCGGAGGAAATTCTTGTCTTTTTCTCCATCTCATGCTAAAAACGTGTCTCACTCTTGTCAGAGTTTGTGGTATTAGTGTCTCTTCCCCCTGGAAGTTCGTTACCTTTTTAGGACCCAAGAGCTCCTGTGGATGGTAGATGTTCCCTGAACCTGATGATGGGACTCTGTAGACTTGGCTCTTCCTCCATGACGTGTTTTTGCAACACTTTAATTTTTAAAACTATCCTTGGTTGTCAAATCTTTTCCCCAAGCATATGTTTCATAAATGTTATGGTTTGAAGAACCCACAACAATTTATTGTCATTTAGACAATTATTCTGGTGACCCCACCTGGGAAGGGGAATCGGGGAATAAGGAAGGAAACCCACAGGCTGAAATATAAACAGATTTAATAGAATAATACTTAATAATTAACATTAGTCGCATTAAAGAACCTATATTGATCCTGATATGATTCTAAAATATGCAAGGATTATCCTTAGCCCATTCCCCCAGCAGAAGCCGTGCACTCCCCGCAGGGACAGCCCATGTCCTATGGCTCTGGGAGGAAGGGAAGGGCTCAGGGCTCCGGGGCAAGGAGTTCCCAGGATGGCAGCCATTAAGGGAGAAGGGGAGAGAGAGAGAACTCCTCAGCAAACTTCCTAATTTCTACTGAACGTGACGTTCATGGTATAAAATAACCCTGTTGGCAGCTCGGGTCAAGTGCCCGGGGCTCGCTCCTCCTCATCCCTGCACCTGGGGAGCTGGAAAACACCGAGACCTTGAAACCCGCCCCCCAGAGCTGGCTGTAAAGGAAATATTTTCACAAATTCAGGCACTAGAGTCTTCTAAAAATGCAGTTTTCCCAGGCATTAGAAGAGACCTTAGTGTAAAATAAAATTACTGAAAGAAATGAATCCTGTGTCGCTCGCACCAGGGCAGTGTTCATCTCATCTTCATTTGGTGATCTTTGTTACTGTTACTGAGTGAATGGGCTGATAAATTCACACAGCACCAACTTGGAAATCCTCCTTCCTTAGACAGCGGTGAGTAATTCACAGGAAAAAGGCAGAAATTGGCGAGTCTCTGTGGTTCAGCTGTCAGTGGCAGCACTGATGGTCTGTGAGGTTCTATGTGCCTCAGAGCTTTGGAAACAGCAGGAGACCTCGTGAAGCACTGACGGGTTTTAAGTGGTGGGGAGGGGAAGGGGATGATTTTGCTACCTGTAAACGAAGTTATGCTTGGGGGTGGGGAGGGGAAATGCCCTGCAAAACTGGCAGATTTGTGTGAATATTGTGGTCCCATTTCAGTTGAAGTCTGGAACCACACAACAGAGTAATTTCCAGGAATTCCTACTCCGCACCATGAGCGCGTGTCTCGCAAAGCACCGCTACCAATCAGAGTGTGCAGGATTTCTGGTGTCTGGAGTGATTTCTGTGGAGCTTGTACTAGGCCGTTTGTGAGAAGGTTTGACCGTTTGCCAGGGAGGCACGGAGAACTCTGCAATAAGCTGTGCTCATGCCACCTGCAGCTGCTGAAGTGGTATTTGAGGGTCTGTTACAGCCCGGAGAGCGGGAAGTCAGTGCTGAGAGTTCCTCCAGCCGTAAAGGGGCTGAAACTTCCCGCTGCGTAATGTGTCATTAAAATCGCCAGGATCAGCCAAAACTAGAAGTATTTTTATGTGTGTGTGCTTTCTGCTTTTCATCTTGTCGGCATCTGAGTTTGCCCACATGGGGCACGGGAAGTGGAGGGTTTGGGTTTGCGACCACATTGTCATTTACGGAATTCTGTCTTTTCCCTAGAAAGATCCTGATCGTGCCTTTGCAGCCTCAACCTTTAAGCCTTAACTCTGTCACCTGGGTGCGAGGTGCCTCGAGTCCCACGATAACGGAGAATCCTCTGCCAATTCCTTACAATGTGCATAATTCCAAACAGCTGAAGTTCAGAGTATGCTTACGTCCTTGTTTTGTTTCCAGTAGGGTTTTGTCATTTTCTAACATTTAAGACACATTTGAAAGCTCTAATGTAGCTGTTCTGTGTTGGGGGAGAGGGCAGTGGAGCGTAGGGATGCAGGAAGGGTTTAAATCACTAAAAACGCACATTTAGGACTGTGTAAATGTTTGGATTAAGAAGTATATTTTTACAAACTGGGTGCAAAGTGCAAAATGGGATCTAAATATAGGAACGCAAAGAGCTAAGAAACCAGCCATGGTATTTTTCTGGGAAGAAGTTAATGCCTTTTGAAAAGAATGTTCCTCAATAGACTGGATTTTCACAATTTGTATTACTACCAGTGTAAAATAATACGTGTTGAGTAGAATGTGCAAAATTAGGATTATTTAAAAGTTCGGTTCTGTCAAGGTTCTTGTTGGCAATGTAGAATAAAAAGGTTATGAATCTTCTTGGAGCCATTTTATATTTCTAAAAGATATCTGCAGTGATTTGTTACACTCTTGTTCTATTGAATGCTCACACAGTGAGCCCTCCACGCAACCTTCCTTGGATTATTATTTTCTTTTCTCACTTTGAATGAAAGTGGTGACAAGTGTCAGCTGTGTGATTGTTTCTGGTTTAGCTGCAGGAGCTTATTTGCAGGATTTGTGGGCCAGAGCGTTATAATTTTACAGATAGATGCCATAATTGGGGCCCCATTAGCCTAAGCTCGTTTAATTGCCGGTTGGTGAAAGGCTGGCAGTACTTAGTGCAGTAACTGCCACATCTCAGCACTTGTCTGCGCTGCGATGGAGCTGACCTTTGGGTGCTCCCACTGCCAGGAGGGATGTTGTCCTGGTCCCCACCCTGGGGAGAGCACTGCTCTCCAACAGGCTTGGAATTCCAAACATCCCTTGGCCACAATAATGGGGGCTTTGGGACCATGAGAAGTGGGTTTGTCTCGTGCGGTCGGTGCAGCCAATGCAGGACAGAGCTCTGAGATGTGAGATCCTTCTGGGCAGCTTCCTCGAGCACGTCCTGCACACACGCTGCCTGCAAAGGGCAGGAAACCCATCATTTCACTGGTTTCCATAGTTTCCTTGCAGTGATTTGGGAATGTAAGACTGACAGGCTGTAAGGGAGTAAAAAACAAAGATGACCTTCCCTCCAGCCTTGTGACTATTTAACATCCCAGGGTCGTCTGTCATCAGGCTGTTGGGATGAAGTGCCCTTTGATTGTTTTGCATTTACCACCAGACAAGGAATGTTTTAAAATGCCCAAGGTGGCAGAGCGAGGACTTCCATGTGACTGTCACTGCAGTCACAAACATGTATTCCTGTGTTAAATCCTCTTTTGATCTTGTGCTGGGCCATGCTGGAGCCTTCCCCACCTTCCCTCGAGGCTGGACGTGTCCCTTGGTGGGACCTGAGGAAACACCAGCCCCTTTTGGCTGCCAGGGGGGTTTCTGGGCACACACCTGGGTGACTCTTCCCCCAGCCTGAGTTTGTTGGTGGCTCAGCGGTGCCTGTGCTGACTCTGTGGGTGCACCCAGTCTGCCGGGACGTTTCTGAGCTATAGGACCAGTCTGACTAGAAATGCCTATGGAAATTTGGGCTGGAAATGGTTGTGTTGGCAGTTGGCGCTGGTGACTCAGGAGGGAGGAGAGGAGGCAGCGTTTCCCTTTAGGCACAGGTTCCTCTCTGTTGGACAGCCTGGACACGCTCAACTTCTTTGTTGTTCCTCCTGGTGCCCACAGCCCTGGGTGGTGTCTGATGGGTCTCCCCACCACAGAGGTGCAGCAGCTCCACTCAGTGGTGGGGACCAGGCTGTCCAGGGGCTCTCTCCAGAAACCATTCTAGGTGTTCCCCAGCTCTGCAGTAGCAGTTCAGCCTGAGCTACGCTCCCCAGTTGTGTGTGGCCTTTAACTCCCCGGGGAACTACCTCCTGCTTCTGAACTTCAGGTTCCAGCAGGCGAGACTGCCTGGGGTTACGGAGGGCGGCACAATGTCTCCTTTTCCTGGCAGATCAGGCTCTGGCCCCAGATCTCCACTTTAGAACCAAGCCACATTTAAGAATTCATTTCCACCCAAAAGCCTGGTTTCAGCTTGGAGATGGTTTACAAGTGCTGGCTCGGCAAGAGAATGGAAATCAAAGCGGCGGCTGATGGGCTGCTCGTGTTGCTGCCAAGCTGAGCGTGTTTCTTTGGAGCCTGAGCCAAAGGGTCTCCGTGCGGTTCTGATGCACATTCCAGAGTAGGGAGATGATGGAACCATCCCGTTTGCCTCCCATCCGGTGTCCGGGAAGGCTGGAGAGTTGGGCAGAGAGGAACCTAATGAATTTTACCAAGGGCAAATGTAGGGTGCTGCACCTGGGGAGGAATAACCCCCTGCACCAGGACAAGTCATCCTCCCTCTCTGCTCTGCCCTGGGGAGGCCCCATCTGGAGCACTGGGTCCAGTTCTGGGCCCCCCAGTTCAGGAAGGAGAGGGAACTGCTGGAGAGGGTACAGCGGAGGCTACAAAGAAAATCAAGGGACTGGAGTGTCTCTCTGCTGAGGAGAGGCTGAGGGACTTGGGCTTTTTAGTCTGGAGAAGAGCAGACTGAGGGGGGATCTGATCAACGCTTATAAATAGTTAAGGATCCAGTCTTTTTTCAGTGGTGCCCAGTGACCGGACAAGAGGGAACAGGCAGAACCTGGGACACATGAAATTCCGTCTCAACATGAGGAGGAACTTCTTTCCTGTGAGGGTGGCAGAGCCCTGGAAGAGGCTGCCCAGAGAGGTGGTGGAGTCTCCTTCTCTGGAGACATTCAAACCCCACCTGGACGCGTTCCTGTGGGACCTGCTCTGGCAGGGGGTTGGACTGGATGGTCTCCGGGGGTCCCTTCCAGCCCTGGCCAGCCTGGGTTTCTGTGTGATCCCAGAGATCCCCCGATGGCCACGGGCAGCAGTATGCGGCACAGCGGGTGTCTCGGACAATAAACCTGCCCTGTATGTGGGGAGTCCGGTGTCACCCCAGTCCCAGCTGGGATGTCATTTCTGCAGCCCGTTTCCAGGCCCTTGCTGTCGCTTTCCGTTCTTCCCCGGTCCCCAGTTGCTGTTTCGTTTCCCCCCTTTTTGCTCTAAGCTTTTCCCCTCCCTAAATCGAGGTGCGGACACCCAAGAGCTGCAGGACAAGAGCCAAGCAGTTGCCTGGGGAGGGAGAGGACAGGTCGCTGCCAGAAACCCACCCGGGGCTGGGGGGGGAGCTGAGGGAGGGGTGGGGGTGTCTGCAGAGCCCTTGGGAGGGACACAACAGAGCGAGGCAGGAGCACCCTCTGCAGAGGAACAACTGAAATGGGTGTATTTACGCCGTGTTACTGTGAAAACGGGACCCCATCTCCTGTGGGCGGTGTTAGAGCAGAGAGAGACACTGAGGCGGTGGCTGGGGATGCTGTGGGGATGGGGGGACAGGGGGGTCACCACTGGGTTTGCGTTGCTCTGGAGGAGGTGTCGATGCTTAATACGGGTTGTAATCCTGCGTTATAGGGTTAACATCTAGAAAATGTACATAATGTAGGCACCTGCATTAAGCTCTGGTTACCCGACAAGTATCAACACCCCCCAGTCCTTATCTGCACCATTTTCCTTCTGACTGAATTCTGCCCCACCCCACCAGAAGGTCGTTATCTCCCCTTCCAATCTTCCTTACCCACACTGAGCTCTGCTTTGAGCTGGTAAAGCAGGGACTGCGCTTCCTCTCTTTGTTTCAAAACCTCTGGTTTTTACAGATTTCTTCCTCCAGTCACACCCAAACGAACTCATGGGGCTGAATCAGCCACTCGCTCTCCAGGCAGGAGCTGCTGCTGCTCAGCGCATTGAGGTCCTTCAGGGACCACCGAGAAGATGAACCGTGAAGCCCCGGCTCAGCCGTGCCAGAGGCCAAGCTGATCTATCGGCTACTTCATACCTACAGCACGGGATGAAATTTTAACTTTTCTTTGCACTCTTTGCTGGGTATTTTCTGCTTTAGGAAGTGGTTTGTAGCTGTGGGGAACTTTTCTTAATTGCAAGAAGAAGGTAAGCCAACCCCTCACCCAATTCCCCAAACAATCTTATCTCACATTTTACATACATGACTTCTTTTATCAACAGCCACATTTTGCCCTCCAAGTTTTCCACAGAATCACAGAATGGTTTGGGTGGGACAGGACCTTAAAGATCATCTTATTCCAACCCCCTGCCCTGGGCAGGGACACCTCCCACCACACCAGGTTGCTCCAAGCCCCCTCCAACCTGGCCTTGAACCCCTCCAGGGATGGGGCAGCCACAGCTTCTCTGGGCAACCTGGGCCAGGCTCTCACCACCCTCACAGCAAAGAAGTTCTTCCCCACATCTCAGCTCCATCTCCCCTCTTTCAGTGTCAAACCCTTCCCCCTCCTCCTAGGGCTCCCCTCCCTGATCCAGAGTCCCTCCCCATCTCTCCTGGAGTCCCTTGAGGGACTGGAAGNTGAAGGTTCCAGAGCTGGACACAGTGCTCCAGGTGAGGTCTCACCAGAGCAGAGCAGAAGGGCAGAATCCCATGACCTGGTGGCCACACTTTCCTTTGCTGTCCTTCATTAGAACCTGGAGGGAAGGTTGGGCAGGACACAGGGACTCCAGCCCCCACCAGGAGGGGAAGCTGTGCCCCCCCCTCCTGGGAGCAGCCAGATCACACCGAGGTCCTGGGCATCTGCCCCACAGCAGAGCTCTGTGGCCCCCACCTCAGTTGCCCCCACCCGCCTGTTCCACCACCATTCCTACCACCCTTCTGAGCCCCCACCACCTCTAGGGCCGTACGAGCCTGTCACCACCAATCTCACCAGTGCCAGCATCACTGGGGGCACACACCTTCCCACCCCACGTCCCACAGCAGGGTGCAGACAGAGCTGCTCCACAGCATCCCTGTGCCCCCCTCCCTGCTGCTGCCCCCTCCTCTGCAGAGCCCTCCCCCTCTCTCCACCCAGTCTCATGAACTGGGAAGGAAATTCCACACACACACCCCCCCCAAACACCCCCCTGTGGTTCTGCTTGGGCCTTCTCCCGTGGTTCTGCTTGGGCCTTCTCCCTCGTGTGCAGGACTCTCGCAGCTTCTGCCCCCTTCCTGTGTTTCCATCAGTCTCCATGCTCCCCGGCCACACGGAAGCCACCGCTCCCCTGGGGTGGGACATCTGCCACCACCCACCTTCCTGCTGTCACCCACCTGCCTCCTGTAGCGTCACCGTCCCTTTGGCTGGTGGCTTTGGTCCCTTTTGACACCACTGCATTTTTACAGGCCCTTCTTATCCCTCCTCACTGGTCTCGGCATCAGCTGAGCTTTGCCTTTCACCCCTGAGTAACATCTGGCCACTCCAAGGCCAATGGTCTCCTGGGGGACGTTAACAAGAGCATGACCAGCAGGTGGAGGGAGGTCATCCTCCCCCTCTGCTCTGCCCCGGGGAGGCCACAGCTGGGGCACTGGGACCAGTTCTGGGCCCCCCAGTACAAGGACAGGGAACTGCTGGAGAGAGTCCAGCGGAGGCTGCGAGGATGATGAAGGACTGGAGCATCTCTGCTGGGGAAAGGCTGAGGGACCTGGGGCTCTTCAGCTGGAGAAGAGCAGACTGAGAGGGGATCTCATCAATGCTGAGCAATAGCTAAAGGGCGGGTGGCAAGAGGATGGGGCCAGACTCTTCCCAGTGATGCCCAGTGACAGGACAAGAGGTAACGGGCACAAGCTGGGACACAGGAAATTCCATCTCGACACGAGGAGGAACTTCTTTCCTGTGAGGGAGCCCTAGCCCTGGAAGAGGCACGTTCCTGTGCGACCTGCCCTGGCCAGTCCGTGACGCCTCCTGGTAGCCCAGCCCTGCTTCCACTTTCGGTGAGCATCTTTTTCACAGCTGAGCTCAGGCAGGGGCTCCCCCTTCGGCCACAGCAGCCTCCTGCCTCGGCTGCACCCAGATTTAGAATTCTGGCATTTGTCCAGCACCTCACATGATAGTCAAGGTAACAAAAAAAAAACAAAAAAAACCAAAACACTTCATTTTGGTTGGAAAAAAATCTGTATTCCCATCCCATGAATCACATCATGTCCCACCCCCGCCCTTTTATGTATAAAATACTGGTAAAAAGGTTTTTTTTTCCCAGAGGCAAGTTCATTTCCACAGAGTCTTCCTCCACCGGCTGGAACCCCTGCTGCGCCCCAGACGTTGGGAAGCAGAACGGCTCTGCTGAGGGAAACGTCGTCTTTTCGTAGGAAAAGGAACTTCCCAGGGAGCTGCATGTGGAGCCACCGGGTTCCGGCTCTGTCCCATTCCATGTCAGAGGGACCTCCACCCCGTGCTGTGACCATGGCACACAGGAACAAGGGTTTTACACCGACTGAGAGAGCACAGAAGCTCCCGTGAATGATTTTAGAGTCCACACGTAGCACAAATGTGAAGTTGCACATCATCAAATCCAGTTACATGAGTGACTCCTTCAGGCCCCACACCCCACCTTCAGACACGGTGAGCAGCCAGGATACTTTGCATCCAAAAAGGACATTGGCTACGCGAGGACAAGGAGACTCAATAAATGAACAGAGAAACGCATTTAAATGCCAAGCTGGTCTCAAAACCAGAAAAAAAAAATCCAGTTCCAATTATTTTATGGCTCCACAAGCCAAAATAGGAAAACAAATTGGCCAGGGTCCCACCTTGGTGTAAGAGAAATCCTGCTACGCCAGGTCACAACTCTATGAACTTCAGACACCATCAAGTGCCATCCTCTAAGCACTAAACCATAGTTATAAAATCAAGGTGGAATTGGACCAGTTTATCAGAACAGAAAGAGATTTGCCAGGGATCCCTCGCAAGGTGCCCACCTGACCTCAGGGAAGATGGTCTCCCACCTGAGTCTGCTCAACCTACCAGATTTCATATTTAAAATAAATTTAAGGTAAATTTAGGTTAAAGATCCAGTAAGACAGATGATCTCCCACAGAGACTTCCTCGTTTCCTTTTGAGTCCCCAGTCCCTCAGGCTCACATGAAACCTCTTCTGGGGTTGGTCTCCTGCCGGGTTTCCTTGGTGAGGAACACGAGGAGCCCAAACCGCTTGAGAAGTATCAAACACCCCGAGAAGCACCAAACGAGGCAGCCAGGAGGTGTGTGGGACACGGGACATTCGACGGGCACCAAGGCTTCTCCTGCTGAACCATTGACGGGATTCTCTGGGCATTGGTGGCCTTGGCCTCCTCTCCTGCAGCCACTGGTGCTACCTGCTGGCCCACTTCTTGCCCCGGGCTCCCAGCAGGAAGCCAACTGGGCACTCTCATCTGGGCACATCGCAGCACAGGGGCCAGTCCATGCCACTGTAAACCAGCACGGTTCACTTGCCCGCATTAACTGAAATCCATTTTTTACTGTTATTAACAAGATGATCGCAGCCATGAGGACACAGAATTTGTGATCTGTCACTAAAGACCCACCACCATTCCAGACAGGAAAAAAAATAAAAGGATTTCTAGCACGATGCCCCATCATCTGAATATGGCACTGTCCCACACCTGGAGAAGCTCCACACGGATCGGGATGGGGATGTTCCTGGGGCTGACTGAAATGGATGGTGCCCAAAACCCCGGGACGGCCACTCTGGGGGAGCCCCCGCAGCCTGCGGGGAGGGAGCACCGTATTTAAACGATGCCGCATTTCACAACCGTTGATGTCCAACCGTGGACAGGTCTCTGCAGCCAAGGAGGTGGGTCTGAGCTGCTGTGGTCTCTGCGGGGTGGTCTCTGTGAGAGCGTCCTTCAGAGTCATTTTGCAGGTACAAAGGATAACACAAAGAACACCCTTCCCAGGGATGAGGGATGTCTCCATCCCAAGGCACGTCACTTCAGGAAACTCTTCTGACGACACTGATTTTAGGTGAAATGTCTGTTGCGCTGATCCCAGTTACTCTGAACACAAAGAGTGGCCAAGACCCCGTTCCACTCCCATGAACAAAAACCCCACGAGTCTGAGTTGGAGCGCAGCGAGGGCTTGCCCACTTCATCAATTAAAAAAAACACCAGCTACAGAGCACAAACCCCAACCAACCACCTCAGAAAGTGAATACAATGCACCAAAGCACTGAAAATGTCAGAGTCTTACAGTTTTTGGAGGCTGGGTTTGGGATGAGGCAGAGGGAGAGGACACAGCCCGATGCTCAGGCAGGAGCACAAGGTTCAGCTTCCACTGAGAAGCAGCGGGGCATAAAAAGGTAAGAAAACATACCTTAGAGAGAGGTGTTTCAGCCTAAACCAGGAAGATCTGTGCTGGTTAATACTGTATGCGTGAACAAAAAACTTGGCTGAGGTTGTAACCGTGCTGTAAGACCCTTCCCCACAAACCCTTCTCCCTCCAGGCAACGCGGGGAGTTTGCGGAGGGGAACCCTTCACCTCCTGCCTCTTTTTGCACACTTACTCCCCAGGAGCATGTCCACGGTGCAAAATTCCCCTCGGTGGCATCCTTTCATTGCCAAATACAGCGATTTAGGTCACTTCTAGCAGGCACAGGAAAGGCTCAACTGCATCCTCTCATCCCAACCCAACCACAGCGGGGGAAAATTTTCCCTTCTGCTTCCTGTATAACCAGACTCTTAAACTTGCAGACAGCGAGGTGAGAGCAGTAAAGGGCAGGGGAATTTCCACAGGGCCATTCTCAACTACAGCGTCCCCAGAAAAAGTTGTTTCCCTACGTGCTTTCCACGTGATGTGTGTCCGAGTGTGATTTGTAAACTCTGAAGTTCACGGGGGATGGGGCTCAGCTAAAGCGGCGCTCGGAGGAAAGGACACTTTGGAGGACAGTCCATCTTGCTCCAAGAGACGATCTCCTCCGGCCAGCAAGAAGTCAGCAGCTCATGTCAGGTACTGCACGACGAGGAACATAATTACACAAGTCAAAATCATTCCCCCGATCATGAAGTATTTGTCCTGAAAGGCTCGTTTCTCAATCAGCCGCATCACTGTGTTGGATAAGCCCAACATGTTGGCAACATCCAGGATCTTCTTATGAGTGCCCTAAGAAGAAAAAGAAAACAAAGAAACAATTAACCTCGTGGTCCAACGCTCCTTATTCCACACTCCAAAGAATATTTCATCACAGACGGCAAGTGATGGATTCGGATTGATGGAACTTGGATCAGCCCACAGTTGGGCTGAGAGATGGGCATGGGCCCCTGGAAACAGCAGAATGATGAGACTCATTAATTCACACACACGAACAGGAACGTGGTAAAAGATACAAAACAATCTCTCCAGACAGAGACATCATAGAGAGCGGCTCAGAGAAAACACACTCCCTACGGAGGCATTAAGAGTTTTTTCTGGTCCTTTTTCAGACACAGCCTGAAGAGCTCGAAGCTTCTTGGTCAGGCCATTCCTTCAGGACTTCCCTCCTGCTGAGGTACAGTCCACACCAACAGAGACTGAGAAGGAGGTCCAGAAACTTGTAAGGCTCATGGTAGAGAGCAAAGAAAAGGCACATGAAAATGTCATTAGTGCAATTTCAATAAACCCTTCTGGAGAAAAGCACTGGAAAAGACTGGAGCAGGTTACTGCAGGCAGGCCCTCACCTCGGGTGTGTTGCACTGCTGACAGTTGGTGTTCCTAAGAACGTGGATCCCACCAGTTACCAGATGACAGGGAAACCCAGTGAGATGCAGAACTGGAGGTACCAGGAAACGAGCTGAGGGAGTGACTGCTGCAGTGCAGCAGGAAGCATCCCACCTTATTTCAGGGAAACAGTCAAAGGAAACTGTGGATTTTGTATTTCAGTCCCTAAAGGGGCTCCAGGAGAGATGGGGAGGGACTCTTGGTCAGGGAGGGGAGCCATTGGACAAAAGGGAAAAGTTTTAAGGTGAAAGAGGGGAGATGGAGCTGAGATGTGGGGAAGAACTTCTTTGCTGTGAGGGTGGTGAGAGCCTGGC
Organism: Arenaria interpres; assembly: GCA_013399435.1. Taxonomy (NCBI): domain Eukaryota; kingdom Metazoa; phylum Chordata; class Aves; order Charadriiformes; family Scolopacidae; genus Arenaria; species Arenaria interpres. Next base: position 21,209 of record VXAK01013530.1, read on the forward strand.
CCAGGTTGACCAGAGAAGCTGTGGCTGCCCCATCCCTGGAGGGGTTCAAGGCCAGGTTGGAGGGGGCTTGGAGCAACCTGGTGTGGTGGGAGGTGTCCCTGCCCAGGGCAGGGGGTGGCACCGGGGGGGCTTTAAGCTCCCTTCCAACCCAAACCATTGTATAATTCCATGAAGCACAGGCACAGAGACGTGCACTGGGCACAGGTCAGAGCTGGACCATCCCCTCAGGGAAGCAGGGAGAGAACTCCTGGCTGCAGAGTCAGGATGGTGCAGGTCGGTGAGATAAGACAGAGACGTGGGTAGTGCCCGGACAGGCCAGCAGAGGTGCTGCTCTGTGCTCACAACGTGGAATCAGAGAGAAACCGTCCAGGACCTGCCTCCGTCGCACCTGGGTGTGCGCGCAGACGGGTGCTGCTGAGAGCAGCCTTGTCACAGCCATCGTCACGGACCTGCTCTCTCAGAATGAATTCTGGGTCCAAATCCTTAAAAAACACCTGCTTCAGGAAGCTGTAAGGCTTCACCTATTTCTTCTCTGAGCAAGGTCAAAGCACAGATTCCCAGCACAATGCTCTACTACCACCCTTTAACTTCAAAATAATAAAAAAAACTTCCCTTCTCACAGTCCACTGTATCTTTGGTCTCAGAAGAATAAAAGGGTGAAATTTGGGAATGGTTTTGAATTTCAGCCTGACTTAAGATCCGAAGAGCTCTCTGATGAAAGGATTTACATCAACTCTATTAGACATACAGGCACAAACTCAATCCATAAACTCTACAGATTTGCAATGCCAAGTTAGATAACCTGATTTCAGCACAGGGCCTGAAAACCTACTCAGCCTTCTACCGAAGAAACTGGTTACGTCTCAGCTGGTTAAAAATCCAAATTTTTCACCTTCATTTCATCCACCTCACATTAAACCCCTGGATCCTACACTTCCAACTTCAGCACTCCTCTCCACAGCAATCTTTTCCCACTACTTCAGAACAAAAGAAGACCACGCTTGGAGAAGAGAAACCAAAAAGCAATAGGACAGTGAAGACTCTTCAATTCTTGCAGTCCATGGAGCAGTGGAATAGTGCAACTGGAACAGTTAAGTCCTTGCGGCAATTTGGGAATACTTGGTTCATACCTGTCTATTTATATCCAAAATCCAAGAAGTTGCATGGATGAACATGCTCCCAAATGAACCCATTTATCTCGATAAGCTGCCTCTGCGCTGGCTGCCTCTGCCAGACTTGTAAATGAGCCCCAAAGTCTTTAAGAGTGTGAGAAAAGCCAAGCTAAGGGGCAAAGGGTATGAACAGATGTTTCCTCATACACGAGTGAAAAGAAATATCCCCCTGAAAACACAGGAACGTGATGCTCCCAGAATTAGAGACACACCAACACCTTTGCTGTCACAACTCTGACCTGAGTGTCCTTGACGTGCCACAGCCCAGACAGGGAGTGCTCACCAGCATCAACTCCCACTCCTCGCTTCAACAAAAAAACCACAAACCAACCAAAAAAAACCAAACAAAAACCCATAAGGGAACAAACTAGGATATTCCGCACACCAGATACTAACTGCTGTGCGGGTGAAGATTGCATGGCAATCCAGCCACAAAAAGAGCCTAAAGATACTCCTAATAAGATGATAAAAAGTCAAGATTTCACGTTTAGTTAAATGGAGTTTGGGCCTTTCCCAGCATTCTCAGTCAGAAACATGTGCTGCCAGAACTGTCTTTATTTTACTCAGCCTGGTCATCACAAACGCAGAAAAATGGGGGGTCTTTTGGGGAAAAAAGTGCTGCCCCCACCTTTAATGTCATTCTCTGGTCCCTCAGCCCCTGCAGGATGTTGGTGCCGCTGCCGATGAGGTCGTCCATGCCGCGGTGGGCATTCTGCAGGGATTCATTAAACTGCAGCGTTTCATCGATGGGGATGGTGGTGTCAGAGTCCTGTGGGGGAAACGCAGGGTCTTGGTTACCTCCTCACTCACTGCCCGGACACAGATAGATCCGGAAAAAGGACATGCAGAAACAGATGTGGCAAGAACTTGACAGGATTTGAAGGATTGTGTTTTAAACATTTTTTTTTTGTAAGGATATTAAATACAATATTAATATTCGAGGGGAAAAAAGGAATTTAGAGAAGTCTAGAGGAAGCAAGCCAAAAGGCAAAGTTCATCAGCTATTCAACTGCAATTAGGTCTCAAAGGATAAAAACTCAGATTAAAAGTGGAGAATATTTTATAGTCTCAGTTTATGACGTGTAGGAAAGAGTATTCCAAGAGAGAACATCCAAATGAACAGAAGGTGTTTAACAAGGAGTGATTTGATCATTGCAAGAGAAAGACTTTCAAAAGGTTTAATATCACATTTCTAAGCGAGAAAAGGCCTCAACACACACTGTCGGGGAGATGACATTCTGTAAGTTTACAACATGGTGCAAATTTCTGATAGTGAAGGCAAACGGACATGGACCTCGTTCCCCGAAGGGCTGACTCACCCAACTCCCAAGGCCTTATCTAAAAAAAATTAGTAATTTAACGTTTTTCCAGAAAAGATGCATTAGCACAACTAGAAACTATGAATCTTGACATGGAAATAACTGGATAAAATCCTGTAACGTGGATGACACAAGAGTCAGAGGATGCGATCGCTTCTGTCTTTCAAAGGCCTCCAGTCTGATCTTCTCTGGACACCGTTCCATGGGAGTTGAGCCCATCACCCATCGCCTCACGTTGTTGTACCAGCAGAAAGCATGGCCCTGGTGAGCGTGAGGTGTGAGGACACTCCGAGGCACTCACAGCAGCCACCAAACTGCAGAACTCATCTTTGGGCAGAAGATGGTTAAACCCACACCCAACTGTCAGCGCTCGGTCACACGCAGGTGACACCAGACTTGCTCTGAGTAGACTCTGGCAATTAGTGTTTAAGAAAAATGTTAATATTTTAATGACATGTGAGATCCAGTGTTAGATGCTGTTCTGCCTGGGGGGGGGGGCCTGCTCCCTGTAAAAGGATGAAGAATAAAGCACAGAGCTGGTGGCAGCGAGAGCCCAAGTTACTGGATGAAGAAGCCGCAACTGCACACATCTCATCAAATGTTAACGAAGCGCTGAGACAAGCTCCCACATGAGCCTGCAGAGCAGAAGCACTTGGATTTGCACCTGAACAGCTATTGTTTAAGATATTTATAAAACTTCAAATCAGCAGGGACTCCACTTCCTATAAGAGGAGCTTGTAGGGTTACTTTTGCTTGTGTTTTTTTTTTAACAATGAGGCAGCAAGAAAAATATCAAAGCAGATTTTTGACCCTCCTCACAGTTAGATTAGATGGGATCATATCTTTCATTTGCTGTTAGTGGTTTTCTCCAGAATGGCACTGGGGAAGGCTTTAAAGATAAAGGCCGTATTTATCTTCAAATGGAGCAAAATGTTCAGAACAGCTTTCAAAAGCTGTTACGTGTGTTACAGCGATTTATTCAGGATGTTTACGTGCTCAGCTGACATTTCTATTTAATAGAACAGGGTAGTATATAAATAGAAACTATGTAAATTTCTAACCAGAAACAGATAGGCCAATAACTGACAAATAAATCATCAATCCTTCCTATTAAAGGAGCATTCCTTAAAAGTCACATTTTCGTAACGAGTTAAAAGAAATACAAAATAATCATGCCTTTTTTTTATTCATCCTGAGACACCTTTCAACATCTAAAGGAGGAAAAAAATATTCACCAGTTATTTTGCATTCATAATCCTGCTACTGCTCTTCAAATCTCTGCCACTTACACACAGGGTTTTTTTCTGGACAAGTTTTCCTTTAGGAAAATTTCTCCACATTTGCAGAGGAAAACTCCAGTGTTTTAAAAACAAATCAACTTTCAAGTTTCAGTGTTCCTTTCAAGGCTTGTTTATCATTTCTAAATAAGCAACAAAATGCTGGATGTCATCTTTATGTCAGGCTTCCAGAAAACCCAAAACTTTCCAACTTCCCAAATCCAAAGAACTTCCCACTCACATTCATAATGAATGGTAGGTTACATGCCTTTAACAAAAAAAAAACCAAATCAACCCCACAACATTTAAAAAAAAACAACAAAAAACCCCAAACAAAAGCAAAACCAAAACAACAACAAAAAAAGGACTCACTTTTGAGTTGCAGAAAAAGTGAAACCTCAAAGCAAACCTACATTATTCAGAGCAAAATTCCTCTAGGAATTTGCACTGGGGGGAATTCCCAGTGGAGGAACTCGGAATTAGCAAGAACAGGTGGAAACACATTCCTGTTATTAAAATCTTTTGAATCATTTAGAGCTAAAAAGCAGAGTTTTCCCAGCTGTGTGATTTATATTTGGGCGAATGCCAGCTCGCTGACATCTACTGCCAGCGGGGTGTATAAAAGCCAAACATTTTACAAGTTTCAGGATTTGACAAAGACATTTGACATAAATCCAAGTAAAATGGATACTTTGGTACCCCCCTCATTCACCCTTTGGAAACTACGAAGTCAGACGGGGTAAAACAGAATCAGCAGTTTCTGGAGCTGACTCCTGCCTCTTAATAGCCCAAATTTCCTCAGGAAAGTTGAACTTTTTCAACACGTATTGTCATTCTTTTCTATCTTTATTCTATTTACATCACCCAGCAGCAACCTAGTAAGAGTCATGCCTTTGTCTTGCCTGAAACTTCTCTGAAAGGCTATGGCTTCTAGAAGACAGAGGTGTAAAATAAGGAATATTTACATTAGTGGTGAATGTGCGTGCAAGCAGCTCTTCCCGCTGCCGCTCCTGCTGCTCCCGGATGTAACGGCGATGCTGGAAGTTCCTCAGAGCCGTCTGCAGGTGCTGAACGTCGTACTTCAGCTGGTCAACCCGGCTAGAAAGGATCAACACGAGGGATAAAAATACCACTCTTCTCTGGTGCTTTTTATATCATAGAACCATAGAACAGTTAGAGTTGGAAGGGACCTTGAAGATCATCAAGTTCCAAATGGAGCATTATAAATCAACAGTGATGAATAATAAATAGTGATGGGTTCTACTTATCTAGAAGACAAAGGACATTTAATGTTAGGCCAATATTCCAGACTTAGATCTTCCATTCCTCGGTTTTCTGCTAAAGAGGTGATTAGTTCACTGGAGACTAGCGACTGAACGTGAAGCAGAAGTCTTGAGCTGTCTCAGACGCTCCTACCCCATGACCAGTCTCTTCAGGAGAACAGTCATTTAATTAAAATTTGAGAAGATGGTAGGATTTGAACAGTTTCTACTTTATGACCCTCCTGCACATAAAGATTAAACTTTCAAGTTTCATTAATTAGCACTATATTCTTAAGCTTGAGTTTTTGTTAAAAGAAGTTTAAAAGTCAGTGGGCAATACAGGAGACATCTCCATTAGCTTAAACAAATAACATCCAAAACTCCATTGCCTCTGCTTGATGACTATAAAGAAAGCCTCGATGACTATTTCAGATACTGACCTCGCTGATACAGGTGACATGAAATCTACCCCCAGTATCTACAGAGGCATCTGGGGACTCAATGTTAATGGCAGAGTTACAGAATAAATTAGAGCAGAGATCTGAGGTCTCTGGTCCAACCTCCTGCTCAAACTTCAGAAACTTCCTTATTTTAGTCACCAACAGCCAGTAAAATGGTCAAGAGAAAATGACACCAAGTGAAGCAATTTTACTCCTTACTTGCACAAATGCCATTAAAAGCAAATACCATATAGAGTAGAGATTTTTCTGAGCCTCCAAGTGCCACGTTCTGCTCATCTCAGAACAGAGCCACGAATCCAGCTCCATCACCTGTCTGTGGTTAAATGCAGGACAGTATTTTTGCCTCTGAGCCTCTAGTTTGCTACTGGAGAGCAGAGAGATAAGTTATAAGTGGTACAAAGGTTACCACTCAAATCAAAAGGCAAAGGGCTCCAATAAACTTAATGAAAATAATTACAAACACTACCTTACCATAGCAAGGAAGGTGAACTTACAGTTTAGCATTCTGCCGCTTATTGGGAGGTTCTTTGCTGGACAGGATTTCCAGACGTTCCAAGTTGCTGAATATATTGTCTATTCTTGCCTGAATCTCATTTTCTACTACTGCAAAGAAATAAAAATGTAATTTGAATTGAAGAACTGCAATCTGAGTGAAGGTAAAAGCTCAAAAGCATTCGAACCAGTATTTAAAACCTGACAGAGGCAAATCCACACTGGGTGCAAATCAGGGAACTGAGCACTATGCATATCATGAAAAGCCACTTCTTTCACTCAGTGATTTGAGACTGTAACATTTCCCTCCTCCTCCAAGGAGAGAGTCAGGAAAGCCTCTGATCCTTCTAGATATCAGAGCCTTTTTCCCCTATTAGCTCCATGGATTAGGGTTTAAAGCTCCCACATTCCCCCCTGCAGCTCCTTCCTGTTCCCTTGGCAGGATTTGCTCACACAAGAAAATAAGATATAATATTATACTACACAATATATAACAGCCAAGATGATTCTCACAACAATGGCAATTTAAACCTCTGAAAACTGTTAACACAGAGTTAATATACACCATCCATACCCAACTCAGAGCTGACAGGAATGGGCAGACTGGCCAAGGAGCTCAGAAAGAGGTGGCCAACCAGGTCTGAGCAGCCCTGGCAGGTGGAAAACAAGGCCACAAAATAATCACCTCTGTAATCATCTACCGTGCAATTGCTTCTGATAATCTGCACTGAAATAGCAGAGGGGCAATAGTACACAGGGCAAACTCAGGTACTTGTACTTTAATGAGGTGGGAAACTGATACAGCCGGGGAAGGAGCGATACGGTGTCAGTCACTGCAGATGTTGCACAGCAGAACTCGGCACCAGCCACAGCCCCCTTCTCCATCTGACATTTTCTAACCACGGCACAGCCCAGCATTTCCCAATGTAAGGAATTGCACAGAAGGATGAAAGACGGGAGCACCATTAATGACCTGACATTCCCGTGTCTAAAGAGGGTGAGCTGCGAGGCTGAAGGTCACACCTTCCAGAGCGTGTCCCCAGACCCATCATTAGAGGACAGAAGCACCACCACGTCCATGCGGGCGTGAGGAGAGTCCTGGAGTCTCGGACTGCCGTGGTCAGACCCGATATAAATAATGAGCAAATCCTACAGGCACCATTTGTTCTTATTTTGAATTTAGACTAAAGAGGGATCCAGAAAAACAACATTAACCAACTGCCAACTTCTCCACTTATCTCAGGACTTCACAGAAAATCGCATTTGGCAGAACCTGGAAAAGCAAATAGCAGATACGGCCCTTTCTCTTTGCCCTTTGACCTCAGACAATCAAAGAGTATCTAATTGACACATATAGAAACAAATCAACCAAATTGTCCTAATTCATCTCTTCAGCATTTAGAACAGCTAAACTTAACAGAAGAGAAACCAGGCGAGCAGACAGACAATTCCATCTTACACTTTTCTGAGCAAGAAGGGATTATTTGCCTCAAGTTGGAAAAGGAAAGCTGCAATAGAAAGTTTGATTTCCTGGCTCCTATTCCTGCTCTTCAGCCAAAAGATAATCCTTTTTCACATAAATTCTGAAATACACATTAATATCTAGAGCACATATCTCTATCTTCGTATATATATAGAAAGAGAATGTTCATTTATTGACTATGTAAGATGGTACACAAATACCATCTCCTGAAACCGTCTCAAGTAGCAGAGGCAAGATGGCAAATTATGCTAATTTTCAAGAGGTTCCAAAATCACATCCAGTGAACAGCAGGCTGGGAAGTCTGGCATCTAACTGGGAGTAGTACAACCACCACAAAAACCAGAACCAGTAGATAAGTCATTATTTTTTGATAGGAAAGTTATCGCAGCCCTTTCTACAGGGAAGCCGTGCTTCACAAATATATTTAGGGTAACAGAAGGCAGTCAACACATGCAGAAATGTTGCCAGTCAAGTGTCCTTTCACTTCAGAAGTTCCTGATGAGGCCCATTAGCAATTACTCATATAGGAATTAAGGCTTCAAACACAGGTCCAAAATACATTTGCCAATTCTGCGCCAGGGTAAAAAGTCCTGCCACAACATAACACAGTATTTTATTACAGTCATTTTATTAGCACAGGGTTATAGTCCAAATTGACTGAAGTAATTTCAGACTTAGCTGTTCTACATATTTCTCGTAAATAGATGAAATTACAGGTTCTGACTCTGATGCAAGCAGGAACTACAAGAATCATCCTGCTGAAATTCCTGCACACCAAATCACGGCATTTCCCCCAGAACCTGGACTAAGCATCTTTTGGGTAATACTGCCAGTTAGTGGATGCTTAAGGAATAGCAAAACAACAGGACAGACACAAAAACACATTTCTAAGCTTTCTGAGCATGTAACAAACTAGCCTGTCCTCAATGTGCAGTTCTGTCCACATCAGTGTGCTGGTTACACCTCCCTGAAATCATCAATGGCGGGGGGGGGGGGTTTAACCTGTTTGTGTCACAGGCCTCCACAGCACACCCCGGCAAAGAGCTCCGGGATCCACCAGCACCAAAAAATCTTCGGCATTCCCAGAGCAAGGCACTGCAGAAGCATCCACAGTAAGCACTAGCTGCCAATTAAGCAACTGTAACAGGAAGATGATTTGATTTGATGTAAATTCTTGTGCTGTCTTTTCCATTCTGCCCTTCATACAAAACATCACTTCATTTTAGTCAAGTAGTAAAATAATTTGAATGCATTCTAAATTGGTGATGTGTCTCACCAGTTGATCCCAATGACTGAAGAGCCAAATTTGTTCCAATAATGATTGTAAATACAATCCTAAAGCATATAAGGTTAAAGATGCAAGCTAAATTAAATTAGTACTGAAGTAGGACTTTTGTCATTAATTAATTACTTACAGTGTACTGACTCTTTGTCTGAAGTCTCCAAGCGCCCCATGTAAGATTGGACCTCATGGACTTGCCTATCAAAAGACAAAGAGTAAATTAACAGAAGTCAGTTAACAGCTACAGAATCAAATCAACTTTTCAATACCTCGGTTTGCAATTTAGTTTACTTAAAAGTAATTTTTAGGACAAAACAGGAATCAGCTACATGGTATTCAGTGGAGACAGCCCACCATTGAACACGAAAAACAACGCAGTTTTTCAGCATGAAGAAAGCTGTACCCTCACTTAATGTGCATCTACAAAATAACTTCCAGTTTAAAAACAAAACTCAAAGTGAAAGGACTTTTTCTTTCTTCAAAGATTTCCAGTCCAGTCCTAGCTCCCTTTTCATATTTATAACCTGAACTGGGGCTGTCCCTCGTGTCACACACCTGACACGCTCAAAGTCACCAAGATCTACCTACTCCAAGACAACCATGAAGACAAGATTCCACCTTCACACTCAGAACTCACACGTGGGGAGCATGGCAGAGGGAAGATCCAACGGGGAGAAGAGTTGGTACAAGTGAGACATTAGTAATAAATCTGGAATGAAACATTACCTACGTCCACCACTAAAGTCAAGAGTGTTGATGAGATCCCACACGTTTATGTCGCTGAATAAATGGGCACATTTTCAACACTAAACACAGGTTTTGTCCCTCACTTCTCAAAAAGAAAGCCAAAGAACCAGCAAAGGCTCAGAGAAGGACAATAAAGATGAAAAGTACAGAACAGCTTTTATACAAGAAACTGTTGTTCAGTCTGGACTGGAGATGATAGTGGGGAGATATCCTACAGCATAAACAGCACAGAAGAAAGTGAATAAGGAGTAACTTTCACTGTCTCTTACAACATATGAATTACAGAGGCATCAAATGAAACTAAAATATAGCTTGAAATTGAAGAGGAGGAATTCCTGATGCTTGACAAGCAGTAGCAAAAGAAAAAAAAAAAAAAAGGAAAAAAAAAACCCTAAACACTGATGGTTGTTAAATTCCTCTGTTTTAAGAAGCCCCCAAGCCTCACATTTCTGGGAGACTGGGACAATATTCAAGAAAAGTGTTTGCCCATTTCTCACTGTCTGTCCTAGAGATCTGCGTCAGGCAATGCTTTGCACACACTGGAACAGACGGACCTTTGGCCATTCTTGGTGTGAATCATCTCAGAGCAGCTAGGGTTCCAACTTCAAAAATACACTTAAAAAGCTATAAAAATATCACGACCTTTTTAAAAAAAAATTTAAGAGATCATAATTTTGGTCACATTAATGGACTCTTTTTCTGGTGTGTGCACCATTTGATAACTGCAGCACAAATTTTTATGAAGCCAGACCTCTGAAACCAAATTACCTCACAGAGTAATAAAATATTTACTCTTCAGTTATTATATGAGATTTTTTCAGTAACTACGAGGGCTACCTTCCAAATCACAACACTGAGCTGCTAAAGAGAGAACTGAGTATGACACAAGTACCATATTACTTAGAATTAACTACAGAACGAATTCAATAGCCGGTATCTTGAAAAGCCACACTTGTTCTATAGTTTCGTTCTCAATTGGTTTCTCTAGGATCCCCCAGACAGCCTGAGACTCACATTGCTCTTAAAATGCCTCTCTAGAAACCCAAGAGTAGGAGCCAAATCAGATCATATGCAACTGGATCAGAAAAACTATTTCACATTCACTAGGACTCTTCCTCTGGGGAAAAGATGGGAAGAGAGTTTAAAAATTCAGAGTATCCTCAGACTGACAACAAACTACAACAGAAACACAACTCAGAAACTATGATCCCCAGAGAAGCTGTGGCTGCCCCATCCCTGGAGGGGTTCAAGGCCAGGTTGGAGGGGGCTTGGAGCAACCTGGTGTGGTGGGAGGTGTCCCTGCCCAGGGCAGGGGGTGGCACTGGGGGGGCTTTAAGCTCCCTTCCAAACCAAACCGTTCTGTGATCACAGAATAAGGCAACGCAGAAATGGGAACAGGCCAAAATTACCCGCCTTACTAATAACAGTTAACATTATGGGTATGCTTTTCTAGATGAACAGATTTTCCTGCTCTTCCCTACAGGGTCACTCCATACCATTATTCATAGAAAGTCTCTTACTTACCACACAACCTCCTTCAACAGAGCTCAACAAAGGAAACCACGACCACTGCAAGCTGGAATAGTTGCACTGTCTGTCTCTTTTGGCTCCTTCCCCCAAGCTATTCTACATCACACACAACTGCAAGATTTTTTGCCTTATTTTGCCATTTTTATACCTCACCAGATTACCATTATCTGTGAAACAGAACAGATCTTGTCATCATGGGATCACACATTTCCCAGTGTGGCTTAAATTGCCTCTGCTAGCCACCACGGAACACCTACACGCCATAAAATAAGCCAACTAAATTAGCTTGCGTTAAATGTATGTACATCTAGTAGCACAGAAGCCCTTGTCTGCGGTGAACACTTGCAATTCCGTGCTTTAAAATCCCGAGGCGAGCAGGCTTTGCTGGCTTTGGGACTGACGTGGCTAACAGCAGGCTCTATGGAAGGACAGACGGCCAGCCGGGAGGGACAGGCTTTTCCTTCCATCCTTCCTCGCCTGAAGCACAGTCCTCAGGACAAAGAACCGGGGCGGGAGGCGGGAATTTTTATGAGATATAAAGCTTCTGGAGGGCGCTGAGCGCGCCGGGCCGCCCTCGGGCTCTGCACCCTCGGGCTCTGCACCCTCACGCTCTCCTCCCGCCGCCCCCCAGGCAGACCCGGGGGGCCGGCCCCGACCCNCGCCCTCTGCTACGTGCCGCGGGAGGTGCAGTACAAGATCTGCAAGGACCCCGCCGCCGCCGCCGCCGCCGCCGCCTCACGCACTTGTTGGTCTGGTGGTAGAGACCCTCCATGACGGCGCCCGCTCCCCGCAGCCCACGTCGCCCTCGTTCGCTTCCGGCCCCGCCGACTTCCGCTTCCGCCGGCCGCGGACACACACACCCCCCCCCCCC